>CAEFZP010002908.1:445000-648388 GCA_903064625.1 Mallotus villosus
GAGGAGGGGGCAGGGTGAGGAGGGGGCAGGGGGATGGGAGGAGGGGACAGGGTGAAGAGGAGGGAGGGGAGGGAAGGGGGAGGAGGGGGGAGGAGGGGGATGGGAGGAGGGGGCAGGGGTGAGGAGGGGGGAGGAGGGGGATGGGAGGAGGGGGCAGGGTGGAGGAGGGGGGAGGAGGGGGGAGGAGGGGGAGGAGGGGGCAGGGTGAAGGAGGAGAGGGCAGGGGGGGAGCGGAGGAGAGGGCAGGGGGGAGAGGAGGGGGGAGGAGAAGCCAGGGGAGAGGGGAGGAGAGGGCAGGGGGGGAGGAGGGCAGGGAGAAGGGGGGAGGGCACATCATTGAATGTCTGCTTACTCGTGGAAAGCGTGGTTAGCAGAACGTCTCGTCCCTGAGGAGGGGGGCCACAGGAGCCCCCGGGGCGTAGGTAATGAAGTCGTAAAGACCTCCTGATCGATAGCAGGGGCTAGCTAGCTGCTACGTGGCCGCGCGCCACAACGATCCTCTCTCTCCTTCCGCTGGAGCCGGCTCCCTGCCCACGCCGTCTGGCCGGGAGGACTGGTGACGGGACAGGAAGTGCGGGGAGGTCAGAGGGTCACCGGGGGACAGACCAGGAAGTGATGCGTGTCACTGCTAGAGAGGTTATTGAGGGTTAGTGGGGAGTGTTTTTTGTCTTAATGTGAGAACCTTTGGATAAATGCTTCTTCTAATGTCAAGGCTTTGGCGACGTAAACAAACAAATACGCCATACGTCATTACAGCAAATACGTGATACGCCCCGAGTCGTATTGGTGTTGCTTTTCGACGCGATAGCACAAACAGGCTAAACGGTTTCAGCTTGTTAGCATTAGCAGCGCCGGGTCGTATGAATACCTACACTGTCAAATTCCCCCCTCTAAGCACAGCGCATAGACCACCCAGGAAACACTGCAAGGTGCACATGGTTACAGTGTGTGTGTGTTATGGTGTGTGTTACAGTGGGTGTGTGTGTGTGGTTGGTGTGGTGTGGAGTGTGTGTGTGGGTGTTATGGGTGTGTGTTGTAGTGGTGTGTGGGTGTGTGGTGTGGGGGGGGTGGGTGTGGGGTGTGTGTGGTGGTGTGTGGGTGTGGTGTGGGGTAGTGTGTGGTGGGTGTATGGGGTGTGTTGTACGTGTGGGTGTGTGGTGGTGAAGGTGGGTGTTGTGAGTGTGTGGTGTAGTGTGTTATGGTGGTGTTGTAGTGTGTGTAGTGGTTAGGGTGTGGTAGTGTGGTGTTGTGGTGTGGTGGTGTTTGGTAGTGTGTGTGGGTGGGTGTGGTGTGTGTAGTGGTGTAGGGTGTGTGGGTCTGGGTGTGTTATGGTGTGTGTTGGTAGTGTGTTATGGGGTGTGTTGTAGGTGTGGTGTGGTTTCTAGTGTGTTGTGGTGTGTGTGTGTGGGGGGTAGTGGTGGTGTGTTGTAGTGTGTGTGGTGTAGTATGGGTTGGAGTGTGGTTGTGGTGTGTGTGTTTGGTGTGTGTTGTGGTGTGTGTGTGTGTATGGTGTGTGTTGTAGTGTGTGGTGGTTATGGTGTGTGTTGTAGTGGTTAGGTGTGTGTTATGGGTGTGTGTTGTAGTGTGTGTGTGTTATGGTGTGTGTTGTAGTGTGTTATGGTGTGTGTTATGGTGTGTGTTGTAGTGTGTGTGTGTTATGGTGTGTGTGGTAGTGTGTGTCGTAGTGTGTTATGGTGTGTGTTGTAGTGTGTGTTGTAGTGTGTGTGTTACAGAACACCAGGGCAGAGGTCTTAGTGTCGACTCAGTCTTCCCCCTGTGTGACTCTTCTCCAGCTCTAGTTTCAGTAATGACTCTGAGCTCACAGGCTGGACCCTCCATGGAGGACTCTTAAAATCAGCCTTCAAGGACAACCACGGTCAATTTGATTCCTTATATACTTAAACCACATTCCTGGAGCAAGACAAATCACAGTTTTGTTCCATCTCTACTATGTGGTTATATGTAGGTTCTATGCAGTACTATTATCATCAGCAATAAATGTAGTTATGTGTTTGATTAACCTTTCCTGAAATCAGCAGATTTCTAGTTGTCTGTCTGAAGAATGAAGCGGTTAAAACCTCCTGCTTTAAGAAAGTGAGTTCCTCAGCAGTCCAGTGGCGTGAGACCAGCGTGAGAGGAGGGGAGGGGGGGCAGCTCACCGATGTGGTACAGCCCGATCCAGTCCGTGGCGTCCACTTCCTCCTTGATGTCCCAAGAGATGACCAGGTTCTGTCCTCGGTTCAGGGTGAACTCCAGCGTGGACGCCGTCAGCGACGACCGGCTGTGGGAGGTCACCAGGTCGGTGTCGCTGTTGGCGCGAGGCAGCCCCATGGGCCCGCCCACCAGGGAGGCGGTGTCTGTGGAGGCCCCGCCCCTTTCCGCCAGGCTGCGCAGGTTGTCGGGGCTGAGGGTGTGTCTGAGGTGCGGGCTGCGTCGCCGCGGCGCCGACAGGTGTTCCCGCCCCACGGCGAGCGTGGGCGCGGTGTGCTGCCGCGTCCGGGGGAGGACGGGCCGTGGCGAGGGAGGGGCGCATGGCGGCGGTGGGGGGCGAGGGGCCAAAACAGGAAGGGGGGGAGGGGCTAAAGTAGGAGTTGGGGGAGGAGCCAAAGCAGGAGGGGAGGAGGGGGCCAAAGCAGGAGGGGGGGAGGGGCCAAAGCTAGCTAAGTAGACAGGAAAAGCTTGGCGCGGCTACACAAGTCCCCAAACAGTGTCTTGGTAACCATCAGCCTTGCTCGTCGTCAGGGAGATAATCTTCAGGGTTGTTGTCCGCTGAGACTCAAGGACCTTATTGGAGGGACGAGCTTGTTGCACGTTCAGGGTTGAGGTTGAGGTTGAGGTTGAGGTTGAGGTTGCCAAGTGGTGCGTGGGATTGTTCTGTCTCGAGGAGCAGAGTGACTCCTGTAAGACGGTTTGTAGCTCCTCTCTGCGTCCCTGAGCGGTCACAAGTCCCCCAGGCCCAGCCCTCCCGTCTACGACCGCACGGACAGGAACAGGGACCGTAAAGCACTCAAGATCTTAGAGATTTTTTCGATGCCGCAACAATGTGAGTCACTCTGGATTCTGCTCCTCCAATGAGGCGAGACAGCAGGGCTAGAAGGGGAAAGAGTGGAAAGTGGGGAAGGAGAAGGGATGAAACGAAGAGACACAGTGTCAGTCCTGAAGTCCAACATACACACAGTCAGTGAAATAGAGCTGGACTCAAGAGAGCCCTAAACAAGCATTTATCTCAGAGCTGTCGGTGGTTCTGTTACCAGTACAAATAAGCAGGCCGCACCACTCTCGTTACACGCCCAACCATCACAGCTCTGTGGTCAAGCATTTGAATGCAGAACAAGAGGTTGCAAGTTCGGATCCCCCCCCTCCTGTATTGTACATTGCTTCGAATAAAAGCATAAGCTGAATGAGTATGTTACACAACTTTATTAAAGTAGAAACTAATTCAAGTAAGTCGTGATGCGAACCATTACAGTCCCATTTTGGAAAGAATTCAGCTGTGACTCCACAATGAATGTCTTTAAAGTCTCTGATGTGTCGTTTTAACACTAGATTAATGTAAAAATGTCTCTGGCTACATATTATGAGCGCATTAGCAATTATTTCCTCCACAATTGCACCCCTGTGGGATCAGAGTCTAATTTAATTGGAGTGAATTAAATGCAATATAACTGTGAAGGTACAGGAATATTCGTTCTCATTCGTTTCCTCAGTTCATTCTTTCTTTCTTTCTCTGTTATATTGTCACGAACCCGGCTCGGAGGGTTGAGACAGACAAAGGGAAAACACACGCACGAGGAGTAACACGGTAGGCGTTAATAAAGACTACCAAATCAACTTAACAGAAAAGAGGCGCCGTGCTAACAAAAGGTTGCCCCAACTAAACAAAAGGTGTGCTGCGGACAAAAGGAGGGGTCGACTCTCTCCCCTGACATCCTTTTAAAGGGGGGAGGAAACCACCGGCCCCCAGGTGTAGCCACTTGACGGCTGAGGAGGCCGTCACACGCCCCCCAGAAGACGGGGACACAGGGGGTCCCGCGACGCAAACCCGGTATCCATCCGCATCAGCAGCCCACAGAGCCTAGAATAGAGCAACAAAAAAAGGAGGGGGGGAACAGGCAAAAGCACCAAAAGGGCAAGTAAGACCCACAACCCAAGGGCAACCAACGACCAACAAACCCCAAGGCCACCAACGAACCGAAGGCAGCCAACGACCAACCGACTTACGGGCAAGCAACGACCAACGAACCTACGGCAACCAACGACCCAGGGACGTACGGGCAAACAACGACCCAACGAACCTACGGCAACCAACGACCAACGAACCTACGGGCAAACAACGACCAACGGACCTAAGGCAACCAACCCCATGAAAAGCCCCTAGAACCAACCCACAAAACTTCCTGGCACAACCGTCTGGTTAAAAGCCTCCCCGACAAAACAGTCACCAGACGGCACCCCCTACGCATTAGTCACCAGGTAACCAACTACCAGGTCCTTGGACATCCTCAAAATGGGGCGGGCCCGGAGCGGCCAGAGCAGCAGGTCGAATGTTACTAGGACCTCTACCCCTACCCCTCAAAACCGGGCACTCATTTTTCCAATGCCCCGGTTCCTGACAATAATGACAGTCCGAGCCACCCCCCCCTGGACGAACCCCCGGTCGGTGTTGCCACCACCACCGAGCTGACTCGAAAACCCCGCCACGACCCACATCACTACGTGCACGGGGCTCCACAAAATTCCGTCGATGGATCAAAACGTAGTCGTCTGCCAGCACAGCAGCCTCAGCAAATGTTCCCACCTTGTGCTCACTAACGTAGGTCGCTATCCGGACCGGAACCGATTCCCGAAACTGCTCCAACACCAGCAGATTACCAAGCCCCTCAAAGGTATCCACCCCCGAAGCCCCACACCATCGAAAGAAATGAGCTGTCAATTCACGGGCAAACTCCACATGAGTCTGCCCTCAGTCATCCTCCACGTCCGGAAGCGCTGCCTATAGGCCTCAGGAACCAACTCATACGCCCTAAGCACAGCAGACTTTACCACCCGATAGTCCCCACTCTGTGCCCTGCTCAGGCTGAATACGCCTCCTGGGCTTCCCGGTAAGAACGCACTGCAGCATGAGCGTGCGCTCCGAGTCAGGCCAGTCCCTAGCCTCCGCCACACGCTCAAACAACGAGAAAAAAGTCTCGGATCCCTTTCATAAACTTGGGGAGCAGCCGCGTAAGTTACCCACGATTGTCGAAACCGTCACGGCCACAAACGACCGCCACATCGCAACCTCCGAGGCACCATCACCTCCCCAAACCCTAACCGAGAGCCTACGCTCCCTGGCCAGCTCGAGCTGTAGCTGTAGCAGCTCTTTCTGCTGGTCGGACGTCAACGGCCCCCCCCAGGCACAGTCGACCCACCCGCAGCCACAGCCCCGTCCCGAAGCAGACGGAGGCAATATCCCAGCCAAACCCCCAAGGCCGCTGACAAGATCGACCGCACCGAATCCTTCAACCGCTTGTCACTGACCTCGCGTTATAGTGGTCAGCGAGCCTCAACAGCTGATCCTTCGTCAACCCTGCCAACAGCTCTTTCGACGGAGAGCCCCCAATAAAGTACTCCACTGCCGTCATAGCGCTCACGTCACAATCGCTCTACGAGGTGTGTGTCGGCCCAACAGGAGAGGAACCCCAACCGTAACTCAACCCTAGTCTTCAGGGGCGTTTGTGGCGGGTATTTACGCACTGTAGCCCGCTGGAGTGGAACAAGGCAACCAGCACGCTGACGACCCCCCCAAACCACGGAAGTGCCCCCGAGACCACTGCCTAACCACAGTTACCCCCAAAAATAACAAACAAAACAACAAACCCGGCGCGCCCCGAGAGTACCACACCGCTACGCCTACCAGGAAAATCGCACCACCGTCTCCCTGCCGAACACCAACTCACCCCAACGGAGCGACGTCCAACCACAGCAGCACAACTTCCCAAACACACACTCCGCAGCACAAACACAACAACAAAAAAAAACACAGCCAAAACCCGAAACTCCACGCACATGCCCCCCCCCTAAAGCAAAACCAACAAACCGAAACCGAAGTCAGCGAAGATGTTGAAGACGAGCCCCCATTGTCACGAACCCGGCTCGGAGGGTGTTGAGACAGACAAAGGGAAAACACACGCACGAGGAGTAACACGGTAGGCGTTTAATAAAGACTACCAAATCAACTTAACAGAAAAGAGGCGCCGTGCTAACAAAAGGTTGCCCCAACTAAACAAAAGGTGTGCTGCGGACAAACGGAGGGGTCGACTCTCCCCTGACATCCTTTTTAAAGGGGAGGAAACCACCGGCCCCCAGGTGTAGCCACTTGACGGCTGAGGAGGCCGTCACAATATATAAATTACGTACTGTGACAACTCTGTCTGCCTTACTCAATTCCTCTCTTCCTCCTCCTCCTCCACACAGCTACGACCACCCCTCTGCATCACCACAAGCGTCAGCCAACAGACTCGTCCGCCTCCTGAGCCTACCCACACTCCGACTGCTCCGCCTCACTCCACCCTCCTCTCCTCCTCCTCCTCTTCCTCCCCCCTCCTCTCCTCCCCTCCCCCTCCTCCTCCTCCTCTCTGGCTCCAGTGTTATGGGAACTGTCAGAATGACTGGCCTAGAAAAGGGAAGTAAGACACAGCAGAGAGCGGCTTCCAGGAAGCTCTTAAATCACAGCAGGCTTTCGGGAAATATCCGGAGAACAGGCCCTTCAACAGATCCTCAACTCCTGCCATTTTGTTTCTGTGTGCGTGTGGTGGGGGGTGGGGGGGGTGGGGGTGAGACGTGAAACATTCAAATCTAAACGCAGAGCAGAGCTTATTCTATATGCTGAGCAATAGTAATCTAGTGTCGTTTTTGGGGTGCGGGTGGGTATAAAGCATTTCTCAGTCAGCGTGACGTTCATGGCTTTACCTTCTCTAGGCTGATCTAAGCTCACTTCTGTCATCCTCGGCTGTTGTGAATTATTTAAAATGTCCAAGCTGTCCTCTGCAGCGCTGCAGAACTGAGGTGCCATGCTTTCAGACACCGGCTGCAGCGCTGCAGAACTGAGGTGCCATGCTTTCAGACACCAGCTGCTTCCTGTTTCAAAGCTATTTTGTGACATCATGGCCAAATGTCTGCTGCGTGTGTCTGTGTGTGTGTATGCGAGAGAGAGAGAAGATCGTTTGTGCTTCTGCACAACCCTTATTGAAACTAGAGCCGTTGCATCGGACATCAGGAAAGCCTGGATGTCCCTCAGTTTGCAAGACTACAACCGACGGGCACACACACACACACTCATACACACACTCATACACAGACACCCACACACACACTCATACACAGAAACCCACACACACACTCACAAACACAGACTTACATACAACACTCACACACACACACTCACAGACACACATTCACAGACACTCACTCATACATTACCCATATACATTTTTGGGAGAAAGACAAATATACATAAACAGCAGCCGTTTACACAATCTAGAGAGAGTACCATCTAGAGAGAGCACAATCTAGAGAGAGGATTGTTACATAACTGTTCTTGAGGTCCTGAAATTCCTTCTCCCTTGTGTTGTTTTCCCTGCCCATAGTGGGAGAGGTCTGGTCTGTGTCTGTCACACTGGGAGACAAAAGGGATAAGCAATCTGTTCTCCACAACACAGGACGCACACACTACAACACACACCATAACACACACACACACACTGTAACACACACTGTAACACACACACACACCACAGGAACATGACCTTAGTTAGAGGGTACCAAAGCCTGGATCTAAAGTAATCTCTGATTGGTTACACAAAGGATTTAACTATATTGGTTTCCCGTCAAAGTATGACAGTGTAACTAAGGGTAGGCCTATGGAGTACGAATATTAAAATATAAAAACATGAGTATTAACGTATCAGGTATTAAAGGAATTTTGGATTATTATTTCTAGAGGTTGTAAATAACAACGGCTGCTTATTCAGTTGAAACGACAGATGGAAACTTCCCGGGCCTTGTTAGAATACTTTAAAAACAAAACAGATTCCTCTTGCGCTCTTTCTAGGAGACACTAATTTAACGGGACATGATGTTTTAGAGCCCTTCCTCTCTCCTGTCCAATCACATTACACCAAGGACTACTTCCTCTCTCCTGTCCAATCACATTACACCAAGGACTACCTCAAAGAGGAGAACGAAGGAGGTTTTGAAAATATGTTTCATGTGATTCCAAGCAAACTAGCAGCAAGTGAAGTTGTTTGTGTGTAAGATAGAAGATGGATATTGCTACAGAATTTGTGATTTGTGCATTCTTACAAACTGTTTTTCTCGCCTAAAAAGTAGCAAAGTACTGTATATCTTTCTCCACCTACACCGGTGGTGCAGCGAGATGTCAAATATTGACTGACAAGTGTCTACCTGGCAGACATTTAGTCAATATCCGGCTGCCTGGTCGAGACTGAGCTTTTTGTCAACCTTGGGAGTCTATGGGAGGAAGGAAGGTGGGGAAGGGAGGAGGAGGATGGAGAGGAGGAGGGAGGGAGGAAGTTGGAGGGTGGAGGAGGGATGGAGGGAGGAAGGAGGAAGGAAGGTGGGGAAGGGAGGAGGAAGAGAGGAGGAGGGAGGGAGGAAGTGGAGGGTGGAGGAGGGATGGAGGGAGGAAGGAGGAAGGAAGGTGGGGAAGGGAGGAGGAGGAGAGGAGGATGGAGGGACGAAGTTGGAGGGTGGAGGAGGGGGTGGAGGGAGGAAGGAGGAAGGAAGGTGGGGAAGGGAGGAGGAGGAGAGGAGGAGGGAGGGAGGAAGTGGAGGGTGGAGGAGGGATGGAGGGAGGAAGGAGGAAGGAAGGTGGGGAAGGGAGGAGGAAGAGAGGAGGAGGGAGGGAGGAGAAGTTGGAGGGTGGAGGAGGGATGGAGGGAGGAAGGAGGAAGGAAGGTGGGGAAGGGAGGAGGAGGAGAGGAGGATGGAGGGACGAAGTTGGAGGGTGGAGGAGGGATGGAGGGAGGAAAGGGAAGAGCACGTTCCCCCTTTGCCAGGAAGAAGAAGTGCTGAATCCTCAAGACGAAAGGCCCCATCTACAGCAACTCCTCTGCAGAACACACACATACGCACGCACACACACACACACACACACACACACACACACACCTGTCTGTTATAATTTTCCGCGTGTCTAAGTGTGTCAGCAACAGTGATATGTTAATGTTGATTTTGTGTGATTAGTTTGCTAACTGAGGAAGACAAGTTGGCTTTGTTATTTAAAAACTCTTGTGTTCAGAATGTGCATCTGACTGTGTCAGTGTGGAGGGGGTAATGTGCATCTGACTGTGTCAGTGTGGAGGGGGTAATGTGCATCTGACTGTGTCAGTGTGGAGGGGGTAATGTGCATCTGACTGTGTCAGTGTGGAGGGGGTAATGTGCATCTGACTGTGTCAGTGTGGAGGGGGTAATGTGCATCTGACTGTGTCAGTGTGGAGGGGGTAATGTGCATCTGACTGTGTCAGTGTGGAGGGGGTAATGTGCATCTGACTGTGTCAGGGTGGAGGGGGTAATGTGCATCTGACTGTGTCAGTGTGGAGGGGGTAATGTGCATCTGACTGTGTCAGTGTGGAGGGGGTAATGTGCATCTGACTGTGTCAGGGTGGAGGGGGTAATGTGCATCTGACTGTGTCAGGGTGGAGGGGGTTGTCTAGTTTGGTGTGAAGCTGTAGTGATGTCAGCAAAGAGATTCCTTTACACCAGTATGTGCGTGTGAGTACATGTGTCCTGTGTGTGTACGTGTGTGTGCATGTATATGTGAATGTGTGTGTATGTGAGTGTGTGTTTGAGTGTAGGTAAGTGTGTGTGTGGGTGTGTGTGGGTGTGTGTGTGAGTGTGTGGGTGAGTGAGTGTGGGGTGCGTGTGTGTTAGAGTGTAGGTAAGTGTGTGTTTGTGTGTGTGAGTGTAGGGTAAATGTGTGTGTGTAGGTGAGTGTGTGTGTGTGTGTGGTGTGGGTGTGTGTGGTGTGGTGTGTGTGTGGTGTGGTGTGTGTGTGGTGTGTGTGTGAGTGTGAGTGTGTGTGCGTGTGTGTTAGAGTGTAGGTAAGTGTGTGTTTGTGTGTGTGAGTGTAGGTAAGTGTGTGTGTGTAGGTGAGTGTGTGTGCGTGTGTGTGTGTGTGTGTGAGTGTAGGTAAGTGTGTGTGTGTAGGTGAGTGTGTGTGTGTGTGTGTGTGAGTGTAGGTAAGTGTGTGTGTGTGTGAGTGTAGGTAAGTGTGTGTGTGTGTGCCAGTGTAGAGACCCCTGCACCAGAGGAGGTGACTGCAGCACTACAGGCTGACAGAACGGGCACCTTGGGTAGCTGGCAGTCAGTCTGGCTGTGGGATCTTATTGTGCTTCACCAACACATTAAATACCCCAAGATATACACACACATCCTACTAAACACACACTCCTACACACACACACACTACTCCAAACAAACTACTCCACACACACAAACACACACACATACTCATCCACACACACTGTTGCAAACACACACAGTACTCCAAACTCACGCACACACTACATATACTCTAGAGACTAATACTATGCATGGTTCCTGACTAACGTAAACAATAACTATTATATTCTAATCTACCCCCTTTAGCAGCAGAGACAAACTTCCTGGGAAGGTGCATGCTGGGAGATAGAGTTTCTTGTCTTAATTGTCTGATGATACCAATCATCTTAAATACACTTGTTTCCAGAATTTGCACATACGTATTACACACATACTGTACGCTGTTACTAACCCTAACGTCAAGACAGCACACGTACTGTACGCTGTTACTAACCCTAAGACAACACACATACTGTATGCTGTTACTAACCCTAAAACAACACACATACTGTATGCTGTTACTAACCCTAAGACAACACACATACTGTACGCTGTTACTAACCCTAAGACAACACACATACTGTACGCTGTTACTAACCCTAACGTCAAGACAACACACATACTGTACGCTGCTACTAACCCTAACGTCAAGACAACACACATACTGTACGCTGCTACTAACCCTAACGTCAAGACAACACACATACTGTACGCTGTTACTAACCCTAACGTCAAGACAACACACATACTGTACGCTGTTACTAACCCTAACGTCAAGACAACACACATACTGTACGCTGTTACTAACCCTAACGTCAAGACAACACACATACTGTACGCTGTTACTAACCCTAACGTCAAGACATAACACATACTGTACGCTGTTACTAACCCTAACGTCAAGACAACACACATACTGTACGCTGTTACTAACCCTAACATCAAGACAACACACATACTGTACGCTGTTACTAACCCTAACGTCAAGACAACACACATACTGTACGCTGTTACTAACCCTAACGTCAAGACAACACACATACTGTACGCTGTTACTAACCCTAACGTCAAGACAACACACATACTGTACGCTGTTACTAACCCTAACGTCAAGACAACACACATACTGTACGCTGTTACTAACCCTAACGTCAAGACAACACACATACTGTACGCTGTTACTAACCCTAACATCAAGACAACACACATACTGTACACTGTTACTAACCCTAACGTCAAGACAACACACATACTGTACGCTGTTACTAACCCTAACGTCAAGACAACACACGTACTGTACGCTGTTACTAACCCTAACGTCAAGACAACACACATACTGTACACTGTTACTAACCCTAACGTCAAGACAACACACATACTGTACGCTGTTACTAACCCTAACGTCAAGACAACACACTTGTTTACTGTACACGCTTCAGTAAACAAGCAATACTACATTGTGTGTATGGATGGTGTGGCATGTCTACAGGAATTTAGTTAAAGTGATTTAATAAGGAAAATAAGGAAATGTGCACAAAAACTCCATAGTTTGGCACTGATAGATCCATTTGAATTGTACCACACGTTGGTTATTAATCAAATAGCCTACCATATGAGCAGAGCATTTTAATGAGAATAATGATATTTATAGAATAATTATATTTATTGAATAATTATATATAATGAATTATGCTGCTCAGGGATTCTAGCTGAATATAAAAAAAATCTGATGAAAATAGTTTTTAAAAACAAACTGTGAAGTGTTCTAATATAATTTCTGAAGTGATTGTAAGTGTGCAGTACCTGATCAGAGCCATGCTTGAAGCCATATCTAACAGCAGCCAGGCTGGCAACCTTCCAGAGCTCAAGTGAACCTGTGGCATAAATATCCTATCATGGCTCCTCGTGCATTTTCATACAGGTGGCATCTTTCACTTTGATGGTTTCCTATGAGGTCAGCGCTGAAGAAAAGCGAGGCCCGCTAACAGACCGGCCTCACTGCTCAACAGACGGTCTCATCAAAGACCGCAGACTGGTTGCCACTCATTTTGATGTCATATGTCAAGCGCAATTTATTATCACAAAGTTTAAGTATTTAACATCAATAACGATCAATTCCATACTCTGCTGCCAAGCCCAGTTCACCATGTCAAATCTATGCACCACTTTGGCATTCTATAACAGCGTTTTTTTACTTCACCAGTGCGACCTATTTGCGTGTAGATTGTAGCTTAACTTGTGCTGCGGTGGGTCACATGACCCGAAGGCAGCACAAGGGTTAATGAACATACACTCAATTAAGGTGAGAGGAACTAAACTGCTAGACCACCTCATTAATATTCTCTTCTGATACTCTCTAGTCATAAGTATGTAGACCATCACGCACGCGGCTGAATCCTATGTGGCTCGATGAAAGAATGTGCTGCTGTCATAGCTCGCTCTTAGGTTACTGTGGGAATTCCCTACGTCATTTTTTTTCATGGCCATCTCCTTGACAAAAGAGAAAGCCGTTTAATCAATCAATTCAGTTTCAATACAAAGTGGTAAAACGCAGTTACATTTCAGCCAAATGTGGTTAGCTAAACAATGACAGATTTTAATTCCTATTGCCATCATTGTGGATGATGAACGTGTAAACGATCACATCCATCAGGGATTCGTTGGGTGGCATGACTTACCTTTGGCGCAGAGGTGCAACGGAGACGAAAGAGGAGAAACTGTGACAACACAGCCTTTCTCCGCAGCTCTATGATTTATAGAGTTGATATTACGATGAATTTGTTGCTCGGACGGGCGGGGTACGGCTCTAGGGGCCCAGGTCTCCGGGATGAATATAGCTCAGGCAGGGTTTGAGTCACGTACCACGACGGTATCCCCTTCTCCGGTTGACAGCACCGCTGGCAAGAAATTGTCGTGTTGCAGGCTGGTCGGCCCGATTTATGAAACTCTGTGTTCGGCCTTCTTGAAACTAAGCAACAGCGTCTGGAACGCACTAACATCGTTTCCTCCACAGCTTGTGTTTTAGTTATCTCACGCGAGTCCCCATCTTTTTTCTCTGTATCGCAATGCGCTTTCGGTCCCGGCCGATCACGTCCTCGCGTCCATCCATAAATACCGTTGCCAGCAGACGCTCCGAACCGAATAGCCTGTCCTGCAAGAAAATGCAGGTCTCGAGACAAACCTATGCAGCGTAAGATGGCGTAGACTATTTAATTAACGCGGCTGGGTAGATGAGGTGGCTATGACAGGGGTCATTATGAAGTTATGCATAATGCCTAATGCTTGAGCCGTGCCTCCCGTGTTGATGTGGTGTATTGGTGTGAGAACAGTAAAGTGGGCGTTGACTTAAAGGGGATAGACCAGTCCAGATGCGCGTGTTGTGTGCATGCATGTGCAACAACTGAGAAGACAGCATTAACATCTGACATGTTACCATAGACATACGGCGTTAACTGATCTCTCTTCGGTTCGTTTAGTTTTAACGTGTGCCAAATTAATACAATCACATAGCTTCAAATGGATTTCTATGACATGACACGCCTACATTTATTATACTATAATAACCTAGGTATATTTGCATGCATAGACACACTTATACATGTGACTTGAAACTAAGAGTGCGTGATGCGGTCATAGAGAAGAGCACTACTGTCCACATAGTGTCGCAGAGGTTTGGTGATAACACATGAAAAGAGCCCCTTAGCTGACAGGACAGTTGGGAACCTCGAGCCCTTCATTCAAACTGGGCTTGACATTCTAGAACATGGGAACTCCTGCTTTCAAGAGAGAAGGATACATCATATATATGAATATACTATATTATTTTTTTATATTATATTTTTGTACTACGCGGTAGAAAAGGTTGGCATTGCGCCTCCGTTCACCTCAGTCTGAGGTGAGCTCGTGTTCCTCTCTCCTGAGTGGGCAATAGACAAGGTCAAGGAACTTGCATCACAACAATATTGCCCGTCGCTGGCAGTGCTCTGTGCTTGTGCTTTTACGTTATATTAAATGAGTCATTTGATAGAACTTCAGTTATCAAGGACTACAGCACACAAATATAAAAATTAAAAATGTAAATGGCTTATGAGAATCCTTTAAAACGTGTTCCTCGAATTTTCCTCAAAAAATTATTTTACAATAACAATTGTGTGGTTCATGAATGTGGGGTTTGAATGGAAAGTTTGTTGCACCGGACACATCTTCATCTAGTGTCGACGTTTGTGAAATAAATGCAGTCTGTCAATGCGTCTCCCAATTTTATTTGAACAGCAGTAATGCTTACAAATTCCACAACATCCCATTTATCATAACAATTGATTTAAAAATGTGAAAAATATAAAAACAACAAAAAACTTTTTTTCTTATGACAATGCTTAGACCTGAGGATTGGGTATGTCAACGTCTTTCCATTGTACACCACCCAAAACTACAACAAAATATCCCTTAGACAATGTCCAATCTGGTTTCAATTTCAGTAAAATGCCCAGCTAACCAATCTGCTTCAGCAAAGGTCTTTAGGAATGGTCTCTTTTAGGATCAGCTATTGACAAGGTTATAGAGAAGTCACTCTTGGAACAAACGATGCGAGACCGAATTATTAGCATAACTACACGATGCAGTGTTTACATAGTCACGCTACAGCTAATTCGACGCTCACTTAGTTCCACAAATTAACAGCTTTTACTCACAAACTGCCCATGTAAAAGCATGACAACGTTGTTCACTTTGTCAAAGGTGTCATAAGGAATCAATACAGTATGCCAGGCATAATGTGAGTCTGTCATGGTTTTTATTTGTGTTATAACTGCAGTCATCTCTTGTGCAAGTCTGGAAATCCACCCAATAACTAGAGTTAAGGATTCTGGTTGTCTCACGGTTTCAAATACAACATCAGCCACTGCAATGAAACTGATATTCACTTACATCTGACACTTTTTATGTACAACATAAAGATTCCTTCAGATTTCAAGGCAGCTCGCAAATGAATAATTAACAGTTAAATAACATTACCATGGGACTTCTCTTTACTCACAGAACAGCATAAAATTGGCTAAATTCTGTATAGTATTGAGTAACCATGGAGACGCTGATCAGCTGATTCTCAAGTCAGCCGCAGACCGTTTGGTCTAAGGTCCACTTCAGAAGACACTGAAACACGTCTGGATTTGAGTCCTGTCACAGTTGCTACTTGGAAATCTCCTGTCACATATCCTTGTAGCAACTGTCTGTGTTGAATGACAGTTCCTATCATAACGTACGTGAGCAGAATTCACCAGTAGGTCAGGGACATTTTCGAAGCTCGTGTAAGAACGAGAGCTTCCTTATTGACTGAGGATACTCTCTCTCTGCTTAAGAAGTTACGGCACGGTCACAGTGAACACCAATAAAAAACACAATCATGTTCATAGAAAACACTGTCATTTCTACTACTTTCACCACAAGATATAGCTATCTGTTCACGTTTGGAATGGGATAAGAGTGCGTTTTAAAAGCACTAAAATAGTAGCTACCCTATATAGCGACATACTGTACACACAAAAGCATCGATAACGCAACATCTTCTCTACACTCAAACACATAGTATATACCTGTACACACAGACGCAGGTACATTCACAGTGCAGGTGACACGGGTGTCATTGTGTGGTTTTGGTCCCAGGAGTAGGCAGGAGTATAGAAAGGGTCTCATTCTTAGCCTGTTGTGTTAACATCTCTGTCGATAGTAGTGATACTTGAAAATAAGTGTTGGTTGCAGCTGCCAGCACACATACGTTAACAGAACACCATGTTTCTAATGTTATGTCAAAAGGCAAAAAAGTGGTCTATTACTGCTGTGGTGTTACTGAAAGACAACTGACACGTGGGAAATTCCCCAAACTCTTAAAGCACCCTTTCACAGCCCTGGTCCTCATATGCATGTTCTACATGTTTTCTCCTTCCAACACACCTGATTCAAATGAAAGGATCTCTGCCAGGTTACCTCTGAGATTGATGAAGACCCATTCATTTAAAACCAGGTGTGTTGGAGCAGAGAAACATCTAGAACATGTAGGACAGGAGGACCAGGGATGAGAAAGACCGTCTTAGAACCTTCTGGTAACTTTCAGGGTGGGGCTTGCTCAGGTTGTAGCCTGCTGCAGCAAACAGCAGAAGCTAGATCAGTCTGTCAGAGGTGCTGGTCTCAGTGACAGGAGTGTCCTGCCAGGTGTGTTGACGTGAGGGGGGTGTCCGCCAGGGGTTGACGTGGGACAGGTGAGGGGGTTTATCAGCAGAAAGGCACTGGCTGTTCTGACCGAGAGCTGAAGAACAGAGACGCTGGTGAGTGTCAAAGTGTAGACACATCAACAAACTCAAGTTTTGGCAACCCCCGAAAAAGAAACCAACAGAAATCTACAAAACGCACAGCAGTTAAACAGTTAAACAGGCGTTCTGGCCATGGTGTGCCAGTGGCAGTGATATGACACTATCTTTGCTTCAGCGTTTTACAAGTTTAAAAGACATTCACCATATTTACATCTCCAAGCACCAGCGGATACATCTTGAATTCCGAGGTTAAACAGTTGATAGTTAAAGACAATTTGAACAAATAATACATTTTAAAAACCTTATTACTCAAACTTGCCAGACTCAGAAAATGTATGAAAATGTAAAACATTATTATGACTTTATGCCCTAAAGTAACTAAACAACCAGATTTGTAACTTGACCATAATGAAAGTCAGCAGTATTTGACATGGTAAAACACTGCATCTTCTCAATTCAAACAATTCACGATAATACGATGATTTATCGTCTACGTACCCGGGCCAGTGAAAATCCTGTGGTGGTTTCTGAGGTGGAGCCTGGGGGTGGCGAGCAGGGGGGGGGGTGAGCAGGTTAAGGCTCAGAGCTCCACAGCTCTACAGGTGAGGACAGCATGGTGCTGAGTAGCAGCCCTGCTGAGCAGGTTCCTCCACAGAGAAGGAAGAGGGATGACAATGGCCCGTCCATTCATCCATCCATCCGTCCATCTCCAAGACGCACACCCTCGAGATCACAAACACAACATACCAAACGCCCACAGTAGTGTATTTGTTTGGAACCCACATCCAGGTAACACCCAGGTGGTTACCTGTGCGTTCCTCCTCAGTGTGAGCCAGAGTGGAGCTGTAGGGTGACTCACACAAACTCCACAGGAGCATCAAAGACAACCAGGTGATGACATCCTCTCCAGACAGACCTATGGTGCCCACATGGCACAGAACAAGACCCTACAGCTGACAGAGTAAACCTTTCTGGAGCTCTGAGAGGACTGGACAGCTGGGCAGTTCAACCAGCCAGTGGATGAACCATCGTCTGTTCGCGTTAGATCTCCCAAACCAAGCTGGTCGTAGTGAGGGGTGGATTTAGGAAGGGGTTAATACTGCTATCTGTGTCTCTCTGCTCCAGATCAGCGTGTAGGTGACTGACTGAGCGTGCACCCTGACTGAGCTGCTTGTACACCCCTGACTGAGGCTGTTTCAGGGCTGAGGCACCAGCCGACAGCAGGCTCTCTGTGACATGCATCACACAAAACAGGAAACGGCCAGTAGGGGCAGGGCGGCCGACAGGAAGTAGGTCACACGGTACAGATGGAGCGGTGAGAAGGTCACCATGGCGATTGAGATGGGCAGCAGGAAGAGTGACGTCAGAGGGAGGAGTTTACTAGAACACACAAGGATATAAAGATGTGATTAAACACGAGACATTCATAAACGGGTGTTGAAGAGAGACGGGACAGCTATGAAGAGTATAGCTCAGGCAGGGAGGCCTGGGTGGTGTGTGTGTGTGTGCGTGTGTGTGGTGTGTGTGTGTGCGTGTAGGTGTGTGTGTGTGTGTGCGTGTAGGGGGGTGTGTACCTGTTGCTGAGCTTCGCAAACATCACAGTTGATCAGCAGCACGTTGGCGATGAGGAGAGGCACAGTGTGAGGCCAGCAGGGGTCAGGATCCAGCTGAGTGGAATACCTGCAGAGACACACACACACACACGCACAACGCCTTGAGTATAAAGTGATGAGGACACACTAATGCTGCTAAGACCCCCAAAAGCAAACAGCTGCTTCTTTCTACGTGCAAAATAAAGTTTTCATAGTAGACGCAGACGGTTGAGCAGTGTTTAGCGGGACTGCTCTCCCGTCTTGCTAACTGAATGGAGTGTGAATGCAGCTGTGTGTCGGGCTGGTACCTCAGACTGCGTGCCCAGTGCAGGAGAGAGGGAGCGCCCAGCATCAGCGGCACGGTGAACAGGGCCGACAGGCTGAGGTGGAGCTGCAGGTCAGACCTCACGCCCTGCAGTACACACTCCGACAGCAGGGGGGCGCCGTTGCACTCCTTCGGCGTGGCGTGCGACTTGACGTCCGTGCTGCCGTTCTCCTGCTCCCTCTGCTTCTGTGGTGCCTGAGAAGAGAGGGGTGGATGTTGACGATCGTTTATACAAAGGATCCAAGCGTTCAACACGTGTTTTGGAGAATCCGAACGTTTTTGAAACTTACCAGGTTAAGCATGTGACTTAACGACCTCTCTGTCATCTGAAGTTTTAGCACCTGGAGAGAAAAACCACAGAAGAAGACACCCATTCAAGACTACCCAAGAAAGGCTGATGCCTGAACACTAGATCAGTATTGAGCCTGGGTTTAGTTCTGGTTCCATAGGCGACAGCTTAAGCCCACTCAGACTCACTCTATAGAGGTGAAGCAGGAAGCTGGCAGTGATTGACAGGGCTCCACAGGAAGTCCCGCCCAGAAGGCTGAGAGACAGGATGAGGAGGAGCTGGGTGCGAAGACTCAGGGTGCCACAGTCTGGAGAGACTGAGGGTCTAAAAACACACACATTACAATGCTAGTGAGGATTGACAATTCACTCCCATTCAAAATCATGTATTCCCTGACCCTTAACCTCAATCCCTTAACCCATTTTTAACCGCAGGCGGAAACTATTAGATTTACATTTACATTTATGTAGTCATTTAGCAGACGCTCTTATCCAGAGCGACTTACAGTAAGTACAGGGACATTTTCCCTGAGGCAGTAGGTGAAGTGCCTGCCCAGGACACATCATTTTGCACGGCGGGAATCGAACCGGCAACCTTCTGATTAATAGCCCGACTCCCTAACCGCTCAGCCATCTGATTAGATCAAGCGACCTGATTCCAGTCCCTGTCCCCTGGGTGCTGACCTGTGCAGAGGAGCCAGCAGCAGAGACAGGAGGCGGATGGAGAGCCGGAGGACTGTGCTGCCCCAGAATGCAACAGCAGCTCCCAGCACGTAGAGCAGGGGGGCCAGGAGGCGGGGCCATTCATCGGGCGGGGCCGTGTGGGAGGAACCATCAGGGGAGGTGGAGGGGAGAGCGTCCACAGGGGGGAGACAGAGAGCAGACCAGCCCTCCTGGAACCAGCTTTGTCTGGGATGGACACACGGGGAAATATATATATTTAGATAATCATTTCAGTTTAATATGATTAGAAGTAAAGTATGTTGTGCAACAGGATCGTGGTTACCACACCACAGAACATTTAAAAATTACATGGTCGAAGCTTTGGGACCAAACCCAAGGAGACGTTCCAACACCCAGACTTAGATATCTTTTCAACGTCTTGATATTTTCAACCCCTGTTTTAATATGAATGGTTTGTTCCAACGTTCCTGTTCCCCACCTGAGCAGTAGCAGCAGCAGGTAGATGGGCAGGTCGACTTTGTGGGGCTGAAGGCCTCGTTCCACAGCCTGGCTCATCTCCAGAGAGACCCCCGTCCTCACGATGGAGGACATCTGCCCCCTGCAGGCCAGGAGGAGCGATACAGCCATGTACACAGGCAGCACCTGGCCACACACCCTCAGCACCTGGGAGGGAGGGGACATGCTCACATGCTCAGGAGAAGCAGCATCCTTGAACATGAAATCCTGTTTATTCCTGTACGATTGGAATGGAGAAAAGGGTGGGTTTTGGGATGTTACCTGCCCGAGCACCCTGGGAAATGAAGTCCTCACTGACACCTGTAGATGACATATGAGAGAGTTACAGTAGAGACCAACCAAAATATCATCCAGTAAAACATAGTGGTTCTTCAGCATAAACATACCGAATGCTCTGTCTATATCTTTCCCTTTTGCACTCAAACTTTATTTTCAGACACTCTTTGTGGCATTAACTTCAAAACAAGTCATTTTGTAACGTTAAGCCACCATGTGGTCACTGTAAAGTCGGCTGTAAAGTGCCCCTCTCACAGCGAGCATGCTGCCATACCTTGTACTGGCAGTTGGGGGCAGTGTGGAGCTGCAGGAGGACACCTGAGGTGTTGTCAGGGCGACTGGTGTGGAGCATGCCTGATAGCTCTGTTACCGAGGGAACGCTGAGGAGTGGATGGAACATAATTACTGAAATATCCAAACTAAAGAGACAAACAACACGTAGCTCTAGGACAGTCTTTAATTCAAACAGCTGAGACAGTGAATTATTACCTGGAAATGGTGAGTGAGTCCTCCCTAAACCAGGGCACCTTCATCCTGTATACGTTAGGTAGCCTGTCTGTATGGTTACAAAATAACACCCAATGAACTTATCTGTCTGGCGCCAGTTATTTACCACTCTCCGTAGACTCTAGAATAAATTCAAAGGGAGACACAAAAGTTTACCTTTGGCGACCTTGCAGTGGCTCACAACGTTGATTCTAAAGGCCTGATAGACCTGTGGACACATGCAGAGTGACGTAGTTAGAGTTGAACTTGTCGCCGTCAGACAGAGAAAAAAACCTGGCTACTAAACGTAGGGACGCTAATCAACCACAGTCGTTGACTACATACGAGTTTACCGATTAGAGTATTGTTAAACAGTGTTGCCATTAGCGACATGTCACAAGCTAGATTTAGCAACTTTTCGCCTTCCCTACTAGTGACATAAAAAGTAAGTAAAACAATACCTGGTGAAAGTGCTTCAGCTCTATTATGTGGAGAAGTCCAGAAGAGTTGACAGTGGCATCGCTAGCTGTCATACCTGGACAGGGGGTGAGGAGCAGGTTAGTGTTCCTGATAGGTCAGCCAGGTGTCTCTAACCTGCCGAGGACGGATGCCGCGACTGGCGTGCATGAGGAGACGAGCTACTCACCGAAGGAGAGAACGTGCGGTACGGACACAGATACGGTCTGAGACTCCTCTCGCTGCCACTCACACTCCACCGTGAACTGAGAGGAGAGAGGAGAGAGAAGGAGAGAAGGAGGGAGGAGGAGAGAGGGAGGAGAGGCCTTTATAAGCTGTGTAGAAAGGGCTGAAGCTTCAGTGTCAAATAGAGACATCTCTGTTAGGAAGCATGACACCATTTTTCTTTTTTTTTGTCATGCTACGAGGTATTGACTGTAAGTTCAGGTCAACACACCTGCTTGCCGTTGAGGTTGGAGGCTCCTACGACCAGATGAGAGACTGCAGACAGATCTCTGAGCCTCAGAATCAGAACCTGCAGGAGGGAGAGCAGCTGTGTGAATGGGGAGGACCCGTTAGCGCCGTCACGGCCAGCCTTTCCCATGGGCTGGAGCAGGAACGGGACTCCATAAGGGAGACCGTGTGTAGCCATGACGACATGGGCCTTTCAGACCAGGGTATTTGATAAGGGGGGGAGATGTGATTGAGGAGAGAGGTGGGGAGAGGTTTACCTTGTAGGCTGGTAGAAGTTCAGTCCCTGAAGACAGATCTACCGCTTGAACACTGAGAGTAGAGAAGACAGAGGGGACAGAGACAGAGAGGGCGGGAGGGAGGGAGGAGGAGAGAGAGAGAGGGGGGGGGGTTGAAAAAGTGAGAAAGTGGTATAAGGAACAGTCAAGAAAGTGTTTTGAAGTGAAAGGATGGACGACAGGACGGTAGCGACTCACCACATAGATCCATTCCTCTGAGTGCAACCGTAAACCCAGCTGGTCATTTCCTGTTGGATGGAAACGTGGTCACTGTAGTTATTTTCTTGATCACCAGTTTCTCTGACCACAAACTATTCTTTGCCACTAGCTTGCTTGAATATGTTTGAAGTAAGACTAAAGTATTCCATCCTCTCACCAGGCTTGTGCTGCGGCAGTAGAAGTGGCTGTAGGCTTTCCTGCGACTGGACAACGCAAAAAGGAAGTACTTGACTTGTCCTTCCTGTCGTGGACACCAAAGTATGTATGTCTTAATTCAGATGCCAATTAGAGAGCACATCTAAACAGGCTGCTACCTGGACATGCCGAGTGTAACTAACTCATGGTGTGGGGTTACCTTCGGGGCGGTATAAACCAGGCGAAGTGTGTTCACCTCGCTCCAAACATCAGGAGAACCTGGAGAGAAGGGAGAGGGGAAGGAGAGAAGAAGAAGAGAAGGAGGAAGATTCATCAGAGCTCCTCAAAAGAAAAGTGACATGCAACCTCAGCCACCACACACACACACACCACACACACACACACACCACACGCACACCACACACCGCACACGCCACGCACACCACACCTGAGAATGAGAAGGGCGCCTCTTGTGGTTCGTTCAGCATGTGGACAGGATGTCTGATGAAGTGATGGTTCAGAACAGCCATCCTCCTCTCTGGATCTTCTGAGAACTTAGAGACACATACAGCCACAGTCATCCCCCCACAATACTGCTAGGGTGATGAGGCTTTCACCTGTTATGAGTTGTCACATCTACAATAATATATATTTGAGAGAACAAAGGATGTGCCCTTGCCGAAGGCAAATCACACCCAATAAGGGGAAAGAAAAAGATGGAACTAGAAAATCCACTACAACGGGGTAATGGAAGGTTTTCAGACATTCACCTGTCCTGACTGGGGGTCGATGAGGTCGAAGAACGCTCTCACAGAAGCGAGGACCAGCTCTTTGCACCTGCAACACAAACAGGAAGCCGGCCAGACACAGGTGATGAGGAGCGCCTGTCAGTCTGAGGTCTGGTGATGAGACGCTGTGAGGGGAACATGGGTGCTCACCACACGATGGACAGGTGGTCTGTAGACACCCAGGTCCTGGGGACGGCTGTGGCCTTCACAGACAGACAGACAGAGACATTAAAATGAAGAAGAAGAAAAAGAAGACAAGTGCAGGGAATAAGCTCAACAGTGCTAGAGGTTGCCATGACTACACACAGTAGCCTAAGTCTACAATACATTATTTATTATATATAAATAAATACACAACCTTTTATAATTTGATAGTACCATCAAAGTTTGGTATGCCAGAACATCAGGGTTTCAGGTATTCAGTGATTTAAAAAGGCCTCTTACCACCAGAGACAGCTTGCTGGGGTCGCCTGTGACACACGGCAGGGCCGTCAGACCGGAGCGCACCTGGTAGTCACGGTAACCGCCCCCGATGGAAAGCACCGTGACGTTACGCAAGTCGTCCCCCCGATCCACCCACCTCTCTCTGACGGCAGAGTAGAACTCTGTACGGAGACAGACGGGACAGAGTGAACAACGGCATCATCTTCTGATGTGTGTTGACTCACAGTGTACCTGTGTGTGTGTGTGTGTGTGTTCACCCACAGTGTACCTGTGTGTGTGTGTGTGTGTGTGTGTGTGTGTTCACCCACAGTGTACCTGTGTGTGTGTGTGTTCACCCACAGTGTACCTGTGTGTGTGTGTGTTCACCCACAGTGTACCTGTGTGTGTGTGTGTGTGTGTGTGTGTGTGGTGTGTGTGTGTGTGTGTGTGTGTGTGTGTGTGTGTGTGTGTGTGTGTGAGAGAGAGCGTGTGTGTGTGGGACAGCTCCACAGGCCGTACCCAGCAGCTGTGTGTCGAGGGAGAGTGGGGGGGGCCTGGTGGGGCGAGGCCAGGGTGAGGATGAGGCTGACCAGGGCAGGGCTGAAGCGGGGCAGGGTGAACAGGGCCCGGGCCACCACCCCGCCCATGGAGTGGCCCACCAGCACCACACTGCGAGGGGGCGCGTCACGGTGCTGCGGGGAGAAAGGAGACTGGTTAGAGCTTCAGCTGATGCCCGTATACGAAGCTTAAACTGGAGGATCTAAGTTGGGGAACGTTTCTTATGTATATCTTAGGAAAACTAAAAACATGTTTACTTAAATGTTTGTGTAAAAAAACATTATATATATATATTATGGAAAGTTGACCATATTTTTACCAATAATTAATGGTAAAGTAAGTTATTAATGGTAAACTTTCCAAAGAAAATTTATATTTTTATAATTAACATCATTATTATTTTAAATTAGAATTAATCTGTATTGGGTTAGGAAGAGAAAAAAATAGACAAATACATCCCAGAGCGACCCCTTGATTTGACCCCTGACCTTCCCTGATTTGACCCCTGACCTATTCCCTTGATTTGACCCCTGACCTTGTAGAGACGCAGGATGGCCTTGATGCTCTCGTGCAGGAAGAGAGTCTGTCTCCTCAGGCTTCCTCCGTACAGCGCCACCAGCTCCTCGTTGAAGTCCACGGTGAACACGTTGAGATGCAGGCCACCCTCCAGGGCCTCTGCCTTCCTCAGGGCCACCGAGCCCAGCGAGCGAGCTGCGAGAGCGGGGTAGACAAGCCAGGGCTCACTGGATGAGTTCCAGGTCACACCACTCATGTACAAACATTTTACTCATTTAGCAGACGCTTTTGGCGCATGAGATGCTGATGATACATGGGCTCACATTGATGCAGGTCAATTTGAGGATTGAGGTTTTTGCTGGTATAGATAATAGATATAGAATTGAGGTATACACTGATGTAGATATAGGCTGAAAAGTTTGTTAGAGGGACATTACATTCCTGTTCACAAATCAAGTCTAAAAATAGAGTTACTATTATGGGTTCCCACCAAAATACTGACACAGTTACAATTTTACCTTCAATAAACCCTTAAGGTCAGCTTAGGTAAATCTTTATCTTAAGTCAACACTGATTCTCGATCCATCTGCTTGCTGAACGGTGCTATTCTGTCCAGCTTATGGATTATAGTTGACTCATGGATATAAACACGAGTCAACTTCAGGGGTAGGTTAGCAAAAGGAGATTATCAGATTAGCTATGGAGGGCAGTGCATTGGTCAGATAAGAATCAACTGACAGTAATGACAGGAAGCCTAGCCCACTACGCCTGCTAGCTACAACATCCAGTTTCTTGGCCTTAAGATGCTACTATGTACAATATGTGGATAGTCTAAGCAAGTCAATGTATTATCTCGGCGAAACACTGTGAATCTAAGATGATGTCAATATAAATGTTTAGGTTGCTGTTGAAAAACTCAAAAACAGTTTTTCTATGAGGTACGCAGTGGTTGTGTAAAAAACGAAACGCTCAAAAGATTTGTCTAACAGAATACATGTAGCAAGGAAAATTAAGCATCGCAAAAATAATGTGTGTGTGTTTGTGTATTTCAGCACGTGTGTGTATGTATTTCAGTGTGTGTGTGTGTGTGTGTGTTCCAGCACGTGTGTGTGAACAGTATGTGAGAACACAGTGGGTGTTTCCCTCCCACGCACGGCCCCTAGCTCGCTAAACCAAACCAGCAGAGGACAGAACAGGAATGAAGTGGGCATTATACTTTTATCAGACACGCAAATACAACCTCACAGCTCGCACACTGTAAGCCATCTGACTGAACCATATCTGGGTTTTGATCCAGGTTGGTACTGAGCCAGGACACCCAGCATAGCAGATGTGCTGACCTGTGTGTTCCACAGCCTGTCTGTTGCTAAGGCAGCCAGCTGGGCCCCAGGAGCCCAGTGTCAGTCCAACAGCAACAGACACAATGGCTCGCTAATGTCATGTATTCGTTTAGCAGATGCTTTCATCCAAAGCACAAGTGTGACGGCCCGCTGTGAGTGTGTGTGTGTGTTCTCCTTCTATTCTCCATACAGGTGCAGTTGGATGGCTGGGTCATCGAGGGGCAAAAGGGTGGGGGGATCCGAACCTGCGACCTCTGGATCTGCAATCTAATACTTCACTGAGCTTTAACCACCCTGACTGGCCCTCGTCTAACTGACTAAACATACAGCTGACCTGCGTTCAGGCGAGGACCCAGACCAGGACCCAGACGAGGACCCAGACCAGGACCCAGACCAGGACCCAGCCGACCCAGACCAGGACCCGACAGGACCCAGGTCAGGACCCAGGCCAGGACCCAGGCCAGGACCCAGGCCAGGACCCAGGCCAGGTGTGTAAGCTGTGTGAGTTATGAGGTGGTGGGGACCCACCTTGTTTGTAGCTTCCTGCGTTGCCGGGGAGGAAGAGGACGGGGGCGCCACTGAGCTTCAGTGTGTGTGTGTCCTGAGCGTACTGGCCCTCGCCGTACAGGTACAGCCCGTAGGCAGGGTACAGCCTGGACACACGCCGCGGCAGGAGCACCCGCTGAGCACACACACACACACAGAGAAAACACACACACATAGAAGCACAAGCACACACACACACACACAGAGAAAACACACACACATAGAAGCACAAGCACACACACACACAGAGAAAACACACACAAGCACACACACACAAAGCACACACACACACACACACAGAGAGAACACACACACAGAAGCACAAGCACACACACACACACACACAGAAAACACACACACACAGAAGCACAAGCACACACACACACAGAGAGAGAGAAAACACACACACACATAGAAGCACAAGCACACACACACACACACACACAGAGAGAAAACACACACACACATAGAAGCACAAGCACACACACACATAGAAGCACAAGCACACACACACAACATAGTTCATTAGAAACCATAATGCATCGATAAACTAAATGCAGTTGCCTACATCTTGACACACTGAGGTGTGACACTGACACAAACATCCATAAGATACAGCTGAGACACGTTTCTGGTCGGATAAACACAACTTCATACAGTGCAATCATGCGGAAATGTATTTTCAACGCTGGATGTGCAACAGAAGCGATTAATTTAACTTGGACGCTTGTAGGGTTAGTTGGATCAGATTGACCCAGTAATTTGTTAATCACCTAATCATGGATCAACAGCTTTCTCCCTTACACAGGGTGAGATAATGTCACAAGCACTGTCCAAGTAATGCATCTTGGAACACAGTATCACAACAACACCTACACACTCAGCATACTATTATTCCTTCATGGGCTTCCGTCATCTCTCTTCTGTAAAACCTAATTCCAAAGTGATATTAAAAACGGAGGTTGTGCATGACACAACCCTGTAAATGGTAAACAAGGAAGTGCCCTGAAGATTTCGTGTATCGTGGTGTCAGAGAAAGGGCATAAAGCTGCGTTTAACAGGTGCTAACAGGTGAAACATTCTAACCGAGCCACCGAACGACTAATATACCAATTTGTGAATGTATTTATAAGGGTAGCCCAACATCTTAACGAATATTATTGAAGAAAAAGAGAGCTCCTGCATAGGCGACAATTTAGCTCAAACGTCTAATGTCTAATCAACAGTATAGGCTAATCAAAACGAGGTGCGTGGAACCGAGTTTCTACATAACCAATACTCACCCTGTACTCCGGGTACTCGAACATATAGGTCATGCTACACCTATTTTCTTCGAATCCCAACAATAATTCTCGCAGGCCCATCGCCAGAAGCCCTAACGCAAAAGCGTAAAAGGCCACGGCGACAACTCTCATGTTTGTTGTAGTTTTGCTTTTGTCTATTTACAAGCGTAGTCCTCCCATGTCTTGATTTCTGCCAAAGCAACCCATCTCCGTGTCTGACAATCTATGGGAAACACAGTACTGCCGCTTCCCATCTGTGTAGAAAACACTTGATTGATAGGTCACTCAGCCAATAACAGAAGAGATCTGTGAAAGACGGACCAATCAGCATTCGGAGTGAATGTGAAACAGTAAATGCATGATGATGTCATCGTTCTCTTTCTGTCAATGAAGGCGTTGTCCAGGGAGACCCTACAGAAGTAAAAACACAGGTGCAGCAGGGTTGAGTAAATTACTACATCGACTGCCGTGTGTAACAGTGTATTTACTTTATCTGACGTATTCTTTTAAAACTATCAACTAACGCTTATTTCAAGCATGAGGGGAGGAGGACTACGCTCGATATTGAGGTGTAATTATTCAGAAACTTCCCGTCAAATCCAAGCGATGACTCTGCAAATGCATTAAATTGACATATTTCAAATCGAGCTAACCTACAGGTTGAATGTACGTAGCATAGCTAACACACTTACTGTTTTCATGCATACTTGATCAGAATTTATAGAGAAGGCCAACACTGAAACATGTTTTTATTATAGAGATGAATGTCAAACATCTGCTTGATAAAGCATAAAACATTTATATGGCATGGTTTTGATGTGATAACAGGGCAATTATAACACATACTGCAGTAGTAATTTCTCCATAGCACCACCTTGCAAAATATTTGATCAAAAGAACACAACCGTGTTGTGTATAAGTTGGGAATGGTTTCCATGTTAGTTAATAAATGTGACCACAGATTCCCTGTGTGTCAGTTACATTGAACATCAAAGCATTGACAGCAGCAAATCTGAGACTGATGACAGAATCTCGACAGTACCTCTACGTGTGTGACACTCTCACATGACGACTTCCAAAAAACACAAAAAGAAAGTCTCTAACCTGGAAGCCCTGTTCTCAAAGTCAAGTCTTGACCTCTGTTTTAAACTGCAGGAGCGAATCAGAAGCAAGAACCCATTTCAGAAGCCACACCAGAGATCTCTGACATGTCTAACACACGTGTAGCTCTTCTGCAGTAGACAGCATGTATTTAATGGCAGTTCGCCCCAATCGTCCGTCCCCCTAGAACATTCCGTCCAGGTTCCGAGTCCTGTTCTTTGGGGTCGTCTCATTTCAGCAGGAAAGGGAGTATTCTCGCAGGGTCTCAGGTCTGAGGAACTCTGGTCCTCCACTTCCTTATTCTCTCCACCAATCGATGCCTCTCTTCTGCCTTCCGTCACCGCCTTGTTAGTCCAGAAGCCTCGAGTGTTCTATCCTGGTGATGATCCAATCAGGAGCCACCCCTTTGGTGAACTCTCTTTGAAACCTGACAAAGATTACAGATCACATATTTTATTTTTATGCTTTTATTGTGATGGCATGCTTGTTTCTGGGCAGGTGTGCAAGGTGAGTGTCATGTGACACAGTGGAGATGACTAACTCACTGTTCACTGTGCGACACAGACACATACTCACTGTTCACTACTGTATGACACAGAGTCACAGACACCCATATATACTCACTCGTAATTTGCAGTGAGTAGGCGTTTAGTCTTTGCATCTGCTTCTCCAGCAGATATCTGGAATATGCGAGCTCCTTCCATAGAATCGTCAGCCAGCTCAGCGCTGGTCAGATACCAGAAACGCATCAGAATAATGACAAACTTTCGCCCTGGAAATTGAGGGTGACAGAAATGATTATTACTCTTATACATCTGGACATCAGATTGGTATTATTATGATGTTAAATATATAAATCAATTCAAACAATAGTAAAACTCTGCCAAAAGTGTACAACACGTGCTGGATCAGCTCTCACCATCATCATCGTAGCAGATCCCCACATCCTCTGGCATTGTGTACATGATCTCTT
Organism: Mallotus villosus; assembly: GCA_903064625.1. Lineage (NCBI taxonomy): Eukaryota > Metazoa > Chordata > Actinopteri > Osmeriformes > Salangidae > Mallotus > Mallotus villosus. The sequence goes on from CAEFZP010002908.1 coordinate 474,943, forward strand.
CAGGATCTGCAGAAATGGCTTCAATGTGACTTGGGGGGAGAACGGCACATTTCTCCTTCAGTTTCCCAATCAGCTGTGAGACGGACGCAACAATAAGAGACAGTTGTACTAGAGGACATCGCAAAGGGACCCATCCCACTGCAAAGGAACATGTGTCGAGCTAATCTGAACTTGCAACTTACATCTGCAGCAACCAGACCTTCAAGTGCTTCAAACTGACACTGGGACAGCAGTATGGAGACATGGGAGAAAGCCTGCAATAGCAGAAAAGAACATTGAAGATGACATTTAGAGAGGATCAAAACAGTTATAGTGTTTCTCTGTCAATCGATTATCGTGTTCGTGGTAATGGGCAAGTTCACGAACTCTGTCAGCACCACATACTAACCTACCTCACTTAAGGACAAATCACATTCATTCACATTCACTGCACTTATCGACTCCCTCTGAACCATTCGCTGATGAAAGCTCCCTGCCTCTCTTGTTTTGCTACGGACCGCTTACTTTCGTTAGCTAGCACATTCACTAAAGCCTATTTGTATAGTTTCTCATGTAACATTTAAGTTCTCACCTGCTTTGCTCCGTCCGTGAATTCTTCGATGCGAAATTCCTTATCAAAATATGCTCGAATCAAAAAGTAGTATATCCGGGTGCGGATCCACTTAAACGGGTTGGGGATATTAACCACAACAACCTTCTGTTTTGGAGTAAGTCCACCTTGGTCAGAGCTGTACGTTCGCACTGCGGAAACAACACCGACGTTTACTGCGGGTATCAGGCGGGGATTTTTTGATCGGGACAACACAACTCGTTCAGGTTTGAAGAGACGAAATAGTGTCGAAGGCGGCCTACTACAGTAACAACCTCTCAACATGGGTAGCGCCATCTTTTTCCTTCCATAGCATTTCTGTCCTTCTACGTGTATTGTCCGACTGGAAATGCGGTGTGCAGTTTAAAAGTTCTCCATAAAGTACAATATAGGTAACTAAACACATTAAATTGCATTACATAGTTTGTAAGTGTTTGATGTAGCAGTGAATTCATAAATGGTTAGAGCTAGGTTAATCTATCGTACAGACACATGCCTTTTCAACTTTTCTATTATGGGGAAGATAAGTAATGTAACACCAACAATCTACCGCGGATGGACTTCTTCGGGAAAAGTATGTAGGCCTACAGACAATAATGGGCTGTGTCTACTACCGCGCACTCAACGAAGTACACTGCAATGTAGTGCACTGCAATGTAGTGCACTTACATTTGCAGTGCACTCAGTTGCTGAGTAGCGCTGTCTAAACTGGAACACTTAGGCTGCGTCCCAATACTCCCACTTCACCCTAGCACTTCACACTTCACACTTCGTTCACTGGGGTGTGCCCCTTCACAACGGAGTGTGAAGTGTGAAGTGATTGAAATCTTTACCTACGAAATGGGACACCACTCTATGCGTCATTGCGTCATTAGTAGCTCATATCCAGCTCCACTGTAGGCTAGCTACGTTTGCCAAAAACTCAAGGCAAACAGTGTTCCTATGTTTGCAAATTTGAACACACGTCAGGTCTTCAGGTTTTGGCAAACATATTTACCCACCTGTCATAATAAAATTGTGTTTTTTACATCCTAACGTTAGCTAACGTTAGCGTTACTCGGCTACTCTCAGCTGCATAGACAGACGTTCATTTGTGAAATAGCGATCTTTTTCTAACAATCGTATTCTACTCAACTGTAAGGAATATTATTTTGCATAATGATCAGCTAGATATCCCGATGTGTTTCACATTTTTTTAATAGTTATTTGCGAAGATATACAACATTTGTAAACTTATTTTTTGGAGTCAGCCGGTTACCAAGGTGTTCGCAAGGCATCCTGGGAAATGTAATCTTTCCCTTCAGCCGTAGTGTGACTCTGATCGCACTCCGTTTGAAGGGATTGTTTGAAGGGTTGAACAACACTTCCCCTTCGTTCTAAGAGAATTGGGACACCACTTCACTTCACGCGAACGCGCAAACGGAGTGTGAAGTGTGAAGTGCTAGGGTGAAGTGGGAGTATTGGGACGCAGCCTTGACTTACCCACTTAGCGGGAAGTGACGCACGCAAATCTGCTCGCGAGACCCGAGAAACTAAACCCGCGAAACAAACCCGCTTGTATTTCTGTCACTAGACTCCTCCTCTTCCGCTACGTAGCCAAGATGGCGCCCGTTTAGGGCGAGTAGTGTCCATCGTCGGACACTTCATTTTTGGACCGTTTGCAGTGCATCATCCGGGTACTTTCAGTGCACTGAATTATTTTGTTTTTTCAGCGTAAGCGCCCTAAGCACTGAAAGTAAGTGCTCGAAGTGCACAAGTGCGCGGTAGTAGACACAGCCTAACCCTTGTTTTTCTTCCTCAGGACACTTCCGTTTGTTGAATTTGTCAAAAGGGCAGCTGAAACGATGCACTCAGACTTTTTCCTCAGTGAGGTCATTAAGACAGGGTTCAAGCCGGACCAAAGCAAACCTCACAATTATTATAATTATTAGAGGTAAAATGTTCTAGGTTCAGGGATATCTGTAGCCGCAAGAGCCCTCTCCTGTATTTTGAGTTCAGGAGTCTAAATGTTTTCCTGCTCGACAGAAACTCCTGTATTGTGTTCCTGCTCATGCAGGAGTTTTACGTTGCCCAACTGTTCTTTAGACGGTTGAGACAACCAACCCCGTACATTATTTTACCTGAGGAAAACTGATTCGAAAGCTAATTTAAAAGAAATATACTTAGGCAAGGACGTCTCACAGAACTGGAAGCACCGTAGTAAGATTCACCTACAGTGTGCATACAGCATGGTTGGACATTTTATTGCACAAAGATTACATTTCCTTAAGTCTCCTTACAAACATTTGAAAGCTTTGTAAACAGTGAAGCTGCATCTCCCCAGTGTGTGCGTGTGTGTCCTCATCACTAGCATCGGCATTCAATTTCAGCAGCATGTCTTATTTACCAAGCGCATGTTGAAAAGCCAAACGACGACTTTCTACACAAGGCTAGAAGAAGAGAAGGCCGATTGTTGATGTTTGATGACGTGGCTTAGCAGGGGCCAACCTTACAACCCGTACATTCAACGATAAAGTTTGTCTTGTTACATTAATAAACTAATGAGAATCATTTTCCTAACAAAAACGATCCAACGCTATGTTTCTGGAGTTGAATAAATCTGAAAACAAAAGCCTGCAGTTTATCATAAGTGAGAAGCTATGAGTTATGCTTGTGTGACGATCCAACATGTGGACTGTAGTGAGGATTACAGGCAGGACAGGTCTATAGCCTCTTCCCCATGTTCTATCGTCTACACTTACCCAAACACCCTGTAGACACGACAGTACAGGAATAATAGAAAAGGGAGAGAGACATTCACACTCAACATTTCTGATACTTTGGCTGAGGCCGGAGATGAGAAAGACGCAGGAGCAAAAACTTGAAACAAACACAAAAAAAGTCTGGCATTTCCACAGCACACAAGCTTCTACTTCAGTCCTTGGACACCTAAAGTTCTTTTTATTCCACGAACACGGATGCTGGGTGGAGACAGGCGGCAAAGCGTTCTGGACAGACGGTTTGGCTTCTTCTAGGCTCTACACCGGAGGGTTCTAGACTGGTAACGTAGCCCGTCGAGCTAGCTACATTTCCCTGATCCCTTTAGTTCCAGGACAGCCAGAGGCCCCCATGACCTACAACTCTGTCGTGCAAAACCAGACGTTGTGTCCAGGTATCCCAGATGCTCAAACAGTCTTCAGGTACGAGGCAGGGACGCCTCCTCCCCTTCATCGTGAGGCTTAGACAGAGCTCACAGGGTGTCATTACTAAACCTAGAAATACTACTCAATGAAAAAACGAACAGACAGAAACAGAGGGGAAATGGCACGTTGCGTGTGGGTTCTACGTTGCGTGATCTGCGCTTCTGCGTTTACAATACTTCAATTTCTCAAGTTTCTTTGATGAGGTTGCAAGGCGAATGGTGAGTGTGTCGGGGGTGAGGCTGTGTGGTCAGTCAGAGCCGGAGAGGAGTCTGGAGGTGGAGTTCGTCTCCTTGGTGATCACTATGGAGTTGTTGCCGTGGTGCGATTGGCTTTCATCTTGTCCAGCCGTTTGTTTAGGTGGCTGTTGTTTGACTCTAGTTCGTCTACCTTGTCCAGGGCTGTCCGCAACTGTGGGTAGAGGAAACGGAGGATGAAAAACAGGATATTTCAGATAATAAATGTTTCTTCTATAAATAAAGCATGTAGTTTGATGATCTGTGATGGATATAGATATGGTGTTGTAACAGACTGGGTGGTGAGGTACTGGAGTTGTACTGAACCTCTCTTTGCAGCTTGCGTTTCTCCGCCTTCAGCTCATCCTCCATTTTCTCTGAGTTCTCTGACGCGCTCTTATAGCGTATGACTTGACCTTCTAGTCTCGTAACCTGCCGTAGAGCAAAGTGAATAGTCTGACTAGAAAATCAACTCACAATTGGATCAAGTCACATTCTTAAAAATACTGTCTTCACTTACATTCTGCTCCGAAGCAGTAACTTCTTGCTCCACCTTGGCAAGTTTAAACTTCAGATCACTAACTTGTCTAGTGGCATCCCCTGTGTACAGAAAACAATATCAGACGCCCGTGGAACTCGTGTCACGACCGTACGCCGAGTTTGAAAGACACGGTGAGGAACACTCACTCTGCAGTTCTAGAAGGTTCCCATCCGTGCCGTTCTCCTGGACGTCTCCGTCCGGGGTGGAGCCGTCCTCCGGGCCGTTCCTCGGCCTCCTCTGCTCCACCTGAGCCTTCAGCTTCTTCACCTGTCAAACACCACACCTGTCAGGGCCCAGCACTCTACGGGTGCACAAACTGCATTTAGAAGAGACGTATCTTGGATCGTTTTTATGTTAAGTGTGACAGGAAAGGCTGTAAAGGAAGGGAAGACAGGACCACGGCGGGATTCGAACCCATGACGCTTTGTCTGGTAAGCTACCAGGGTGTCCCACAAAATGAATTGGCACTTTGGCTACTGATGCAGAGTATGTAGATGCTCTTTTGGGACAGTGGTGGGGTGCTTGACTCACCTGTCCTATCAAGTTCTCACGCTCATCCACCAACTTCCTCAGGCGGATTTCTGAAAGAAAGTATTCCAACGTACAATAAAAAAAAACATATTTTTTCATTCTTATGTTTTTTTTTACAACATGTTTGAGACCACCATTATTCCACAACACTCATTTGGCAACGATAACTTTAAAAACCGATGTTGACATACCAGGGTTGGGAGGGGCCGGGTGGAGGAGGGGGGGTCAGGGGGAGCAGCGTGCATGCAATGGAGCAGGTGTCCATTGGGAGAGGTGGGGAGTGAAGGAGATGGCATGCACTCACTGTGGAGGACACTAGGGGGAAATACTGATCTACATGCGGCACAATGCTTGGAGGAGGAGATTGTATCGTATGTGTGGTAGTTATTTTGTCAAGAGATCGTACTGGTCGAGTTTCCCTTGGTTTTAAAAGCTGGTACAATGATTTTGTTCAAGTCAATTACATGACATTACATTTATACTATACATATTTATGGACTTGTTTTAGAATAAAATGGAATATAATAGAATTGAATAGTTGCACTGCACATTTAGAACCTAATATTTATTGAGTTGCATCAAACAGAATCAAAAACAATTAGACAAATCCAAAAGATACATAATTGGCTAAAGTGAAATTCCTGTGACGTTTTCCCCCAATGCAATGCGAAGGGAATACTGTTCATAAAAAGCCTAATTGCTGGATTACAAAAGAACTTCTCAGTAACCAATCACCTGCTTCCTTTGACAACTGGAACTGGGTGGTCAGCAACACAAGATTTTAGACTTGTTGGCGATTTATCTACTACTTCTACCTAGATGTTATACCCAACCATTTGTTCAAAAAAGTCCATTAGTTATGTGTTGTAAGAGTATGAAGTCAAAATGCAATAAGTACTGATGCATGAAGCATGATAAATATGGTAGCTAAATATGCTAACTAATTCCACAAAATAAATACAGTATGTTCTTTGAAGCAACCAGTACAACATCATCTTAGTATCCATGACATCACTTTTACAGGCACGTATTTAGAGATGAACTGTCTCAAACAGTCTGGAAAGGATTCAGATTGTCCGGCCTATGGCCTCACAATCACTTCCAAGTTGTCCTGACCTCAATTATAATTTTTTTCCTTGGAAGCCAAAACCGGAATGACATATATATATAAAAAGTTATGTATCTGGGTGGTATGACTAGGACATCTTACAGTTGTCCTCTTTCCCCTTCCCTTTCCCCTTCTTGCCGCTGTTGCTGCTTTTAGATCCTTTCCTAGAACGCTCATGGTTCTGTACGACTGGCTCCCCTATGTTCTGGCTAGCTAACCTCTCAACCTGCAGCCCATCATCGATGGCTTCCACCCCTTCCTCCACCAACACAGCATGCTCGACATTCTGCACCCCTCCACTTTGTGCACCGTCCTGTTGTCCGATGATCAAGACTGCTCTCTCCTCCGGAACGTTCCCCGGTTTATTCACCTCTCTCACTTCTTCTGGGAAAGCCATTAGCTGTTTCCTGGTTCTTGAGCTCTGGGCTATGGGCTTCTTGCTTTGGGCTTGGGCGTTCTTCTGGCCCACTGGCCTCCTGCTCCTCCACTACAGTATCTCTCTGTCCTGTTGGCTGGTCCTCAGGCTCCCCTTCGTTGCGTCTCAGACAAGAGTCAGGATCTTCCTGAGTTAGAAGCTGTGGCCTTGTGTCTGACGCCTGACTAACAGCTTTACTTTGGCTTTGCTCCATGTTACAACTGTCAACCTCCTCTGACACTACCACTTTCTCAGTGTGTACGTTTGTTTGGTGAGTTTCAGATTTGTCGTCTGTCGAAATCTCCAAATCCAAGTCGTCGAAGTCAAATGATTGCCCTTTCATATTCTCCTCCTCCTCTTCCTCGCTCACCAGCTTTGGGGATCCAATCAGCTTGTCGTCTTCTCGCACGTCCTTCCTGGAATCCTCTTGGTCTTCGCTCGAGGATAAACCAGAAGGTGTCTCATCCTTCTCGTCATTGGCGCTTGGAGTGGCAGAACCCTCCCTAGTGTCTGTGGTGGCGTGTTCCCCAGCAGCAACACACATCTCCTTCAGTAGCTGGGGGTCCAACACCACACCAGATACATCAGCCGATACCTCAGACTCGCTCACGGTCTCATTAAGGCAGCTGCCATCAAGAGATGTGTTGTTATCTGAGCTGTGGCCCTTCTCTGCCTCTCCTTGGACTGTGTCGTCACGTTCGGGGGCATTTTCAGACTCCCTGTCGTCCCCGTCCGGTTCCTCCTGGTCTAACGTCTCCAAGTGTAGTGTTGCTTGAGCACTGAAATAGTCTGGGCTAATGGGACCATCCACATCACTTGGGGCTTCCAGCGTTATCTGATCCAGCTCTGGTCTGAGTTTAGGAGATGTCTCACAGTCAGTTCCTGGTTCCTCTTCGACAGTTTGAAACATCGTCTCTGTGGGGTCGGCATCAGAGACCCTCGAAACATCGTCTTCTTTGACACCTGCTGAAGCGGTATTTGCGGACGGCTGACAGTCCAACTGACATCTGGAGTCAGTGGACGTCTCTGGATCATTCACAACTTCATCACGGTTGCTCGTGTGTTTGGAATTCTCGTTTTGGACGTCAGTTTCGATTGGGGACTCAAATTCCACCTCCTTGTTTTCAGTTTTGGCAGTGATCATCTCACATTCGTCTCCGAGAGCACTGATACTGTCTGGGTGTTTTGACTCATTTGCTTCGTTCATAACCTGAAATGTGGGTTCTGATTGTTCTATTAAAACATCAGTGGTTGCTGGCGATGCTGTCTGGATTATAATCTCTTCCTGGTTGCTTGTGAATTCTGGTTCCACTTCAGGATCTGTGTTTGGTGCGCACTCAGCAACACAACTCGTAGTAGAAATACTGCAGTTTGACTCTGAGAATGATGTTCCTGCATCCGGCTTCTCTGGGTCCAGTGTGGGATTTTGCGTGGCTTCTAAAACAGTTTTCTGACTGTTTTCTTGGTCAATCTGAGATTCATTTGGAATCCCAGTGGAAGCATGTTGGGGTTCAGCCACCACAGGCAGCTTCTCTACCGACTTGCTACCCGAGTCTTCGTTCTCTTTCGCGTTCTTTCCGCCGCTCTTCGCGTCGCCTCCCGGCTTTTCATCGTTCTGAGACTCTCCCCTTTTCTTCTTGTTCTTCTTCTTTTTCTTCTTCTTCTTACCTGAGGCGTTCCCGCCCTGGGGTTGAGGTTGACTGGAGGTCACGTCTGGGTCCTCCGGGACCTCCACCTCCTCTGGAGACCCAGCGTCTGATTGGACCTGCCTCTGACGCGATCCATCGAGGTCATTTCCTGGATTGTTTGATGCTTTTATGTTAGTTTTGTCCTCAACTGCAGGGGGCTTCTCTGAGGCTTCTGTTGAAGCGTTAACACTTTGGCTGACTGTCTGACTCTCTAAATGATGCACTTTGACCTTCGTAGGGTCATCTTCCCCATCACTGTCCTTAATCTCCCCTGCGTCACCCCTCTCTACGCCTGCGAAACTGTGTTCCGTTTCCTCTACTTCTACACTGTGCTCAGGATCTGTCAAAATCAGCCGTTCCTCAACGGAGTCGGACCTTTTCACATCTGCAACTGCAAAATCATTACGACCGTCTTTGTCGAGGTCGTCTGCAGCTTCACAATCTCGTGAGGGGAAACCCTGCTGTTTCTCTACGGCTGTTTCAGTCCTGGTATCAGCCACCAGGCCCTGGGGGTCAGGGGGGGTCAGAACCTCCTCTTCCCCCTCCTGCTCCTCCTCCTCCTCCTGCGTCTCTTCTCGCTGCCTGGACCGTGGTGGATCCACCTCCTTATCTCCTCTACCTGCCAACTGCATCTCCAGAGCTTTCCCTGGGAGTGGTAGAGACCAAAGGGTGAGGGTGTCGGATCGCAGGTATCTTTCATGTTTATTGTCATAAGAAGCTTGGCCATCATAGCGCGAAAGCATATTAAAATGACTTGATTGGCCGGTAAGAGGGGGGAAGAGAAGATAGAGGAGGATAGCACCAGAAAAAGATCTTGATCCCAGAAGAATCACCAGGAGAGCACAGAAGATCCTGCGAGCGAGCTGCGACCTTTGACCTCATGACGTGTTCGGTATTGCCATAAGACAAAGAGAAGTTCAAGACAAATCACAGGTATCTGAGATCTAAAAAATGATTGAATTATTGTTATCTGAATGAATCATGAACGAGGCTGAAACCTGGAACACTACTTGCAGTATTTAAGTGCAAAGGATGTGAAATAAATAACATGATGATTACCTGAACTCTGACAACCATATCGACCACGGGAACTGGCTCTAAAATGTACAACTAAAATCCCCACACCTCAGGAATCACCAGCTCCAGTATGTGACGTGTATTAAACCATTGAGTGACTGAGTGACGGGTTGATCGGTGTGACGGGGAGCGAGTGAGGATGAACACGGGCAGTGAGAGCGTTAGTAGCAGAGTGAAATGCCAGCTGCAGGCATGCAAAGCTACAGGCGTGCAAAGCTACAGGCGTGCAAAGCTACAGGCGTGCAAAGCTACACGCGTGCAAAGCTGCAGGCGTGCAAAGCCACGGAGGGGATTCCGACAGGCAGTCGTGGCGTTCGGAGTGGGCTTACCCAGCACGCTGTTCCCCTCCGAGGGGGTGTGGGGGTCCTGGGCCAGGCGAGAGGCCGGGTCCCCGCCCTGCGAGCCCTCGCCCGCTGCCTCCACACTCTCTCCATTGGTGGTCAGGTCGGGTCCCAGCACAATCCCATGTTTCTAAGACACACACACACACATTGTTATGACAGCCTTCTAGATCCTTCTTTGGTAAACAGAGCCGACGTTAAAACTACTGTGGATCAAGAGGTCACGGGGTTCTACTCCCCTCCGCGTCGCCGTGGAGACAAGGGCCCTGCTTAACGGACACAGTACAACTCTGAAGAGGCGAAACATCGGTGAAGATGACGATTTCTACGGCACACACCACCACACTGCTAGGCCTCGCTAGGCTAAGCTAGGCGTCGGTAACCTAGGCTACCTCAGTACCTTTAGAATGTCCTTCAGCTGGACCACCTCATCCCTGAGCTCATCTCGCTCGTTTCGGATCGCGTCTGAATATTCCTTCTGCCGCTCTAGGGCCTGAACGGCGCCCCCAGCAGGCAGGGAGGAGGAAGCAGAGGAGGAAGAGGAGGAACAGGAGGAAAAGGAGGAAGAGGGAGGAATGAGGTGCACAGAAACAAACAGCAGAGATCCTCACTGTGATGCAGGAGCAGGTGTGAGGCCTGCTGGAACTAGGCGTGGCTGTATTCTCTCAAATCGTGTTCATACCAACGAGCTAACGGGTTAGCATTCACAGGGCCTACCCCGATCTTTTTATCCTTCCACTCCACTGTCTCCTGGAGGTCAGAGATCTCTCTGTTTAAAGCATCCTGCTTCATTCTCAGCTGACGGATCTCCTGAACGCCAGCGGAGAACAGGAAGGAGGAAAAAGCGTGTGAGAGAGAGAGAGAGAGAGAGAGAAAGGTAGAAGAAACAGCATGCGAGAGGACAGGAATGTTTGAAAACGAGCTCGGACTCAAGAGTTGGTCCTGGTTGACGGAGCGGGGTCTCCGTAGGTCTGGTTCTCAGCTGCCGTCGTACTCACAGTCAGCATCTCCTCGCTTTGTTTCAGAGTCTCCTTCAGCTCGTTGAACTGGAACTGCAGCACGGTGTGAGCATGCTTCTCCCTCTCGTGCTCCTGGGGCGACACGGCACACAATGAGACGGAAATAAACACAGGCTTTCTCTAGACACAACATCAAAAACCCCGACGTTGTCCTCCACACAGGCGCTGTCCCGAGCGCTTCCCTACCTTGAGCTTCTCCTCGTACTCCCGACGTGACTCGGACAGCAACTCCTCCAGCTCCATGAGGGAGTCCTTCAGCGTGTCCACCTGGTACATCAGGTTGTTCTTCTCATTGTCCAGCTGGGCGTTGGACACCATGGCTTTACGGTACTTCTCCTCCACCTCCACCAGGGAGTCCTGGGGGCAGGGAGGTGTGGTGGATCAGTACAAGCAAGCACAGGTGCATGGGCCCACAGACATACACCCACTCACAGACCTCACAGACCTAATTCCTTTCGTACACAAACACATCGAAAAGTTTCACAGACAGATAACGTACAAACATCTAAAAGAATGGAGGATACATCACACTCTACACAAGGGCTTTGACTTGAAGGTTTAAGGGTTTGAGGATGAAGAGCAAGGATGTGTTAGTGTGGAAGAATGTTTCACGGCAGCATTCAGATGAAGATCTGCCTGAAAGATCGGCATGCAGGTTTAGGAAAGCTAAGCTACGGTGGATTGTTCAGGAAAGACACATTCAGTAGTCCTACCTAGTTAGTAGCTGGAAGGAGTCTGGCAAACGGGGGGGGCTAAGACCAAAACTAGTCTAAAACTGTAACAATCACATCAGGCCGACTCGACGATATGATTATTCATGATCAAACTGGACGAGCATCTACAGCATACTACCACACCACACAGGGTTAAACACTGGTTGCTGTCAGAGCTTTCAGTTTGGGACTGCGTGGTTTGGGGGCAGCTTGGCTTGCTTGTACCTTGACTTGTTTGAGGTTCTGCATGTACTTGGATTCCACATCCTGTATCTGATCCTTCAGCTCATGGATCTCCTGGGGTACAGAGCGTGTGAAGGGTGAGGCGAGAGCAGAGGCAGTGCAGAGGCAGTGGGCACAGCTGGAGGGAAACCTCCAGCAACATGACAGGTACAGGAGGCAAGGCGAGGCAGTGTTCATGGTAACAGACAGGTGTGGAGAGCCGGGGGAGAGGGGAGAGAGGGAGGGGGAGGGAGGTATGGGGAGAGGGGAGAGGGGAGGAGGGAGGGAGGGAGGGAGGGAGGGAGGGAGGGAGGGAGGGAGGGAGGGAGGGAGGGAGGGAGAGGGAGAGGGAGGTATGGGGAGAGGGAGAGGGAGAGGGTATGGGGAGAGGGAGAGGGAGAGGGAGTATGGGGAGAGGGAGAGGGAGAGGGAGGTATGGGGAGAGGGAGAGGGAGAGGGAGTATGGGGAGAGGGAGAGGGGAGAGGGAGAGGGAGAGGGAGAGGGAGAGGGAGAGGGAGAGGGAGAGGGAGAGGGAGAGGGAGAGGGAGAGGGAGAGGGAGAGGGAGAGGGAGAGGGAGGGGAGGGGAGGAGGGAGAGAACAGCTACTGGAGCCTCACCTTAATCTCTCTTATGGAGACCTCGGTATCAGCAGCGGATATGGAATTTTCAACACTTCCTCTCCGGGAGGAAGTCCCGCCGAGCGAGGCGAGGGTCGCTGCTGATAGGACGGAAGCTGCTCGAGAACCCTGCAGAGGAGAAGCTGATTGGTTATCAGGAGGAGGGCTCGTACAACGTCTCAGAACGTAGCCTGGCGACGAGCAGGTTTCTCTGCAGAGAACACCACGTACCTTCTCCAGGTAATCTCGATCCTCGCTCTGTAGGGAAGAAGAAAGCAGAGTTAGAACGTGGTCGGCATGGTGACATCAGTCACAAGGAGAAGGACTACAGGGCTTTGAAAGGAAGGGTAGGGCCAGGAGTTAGTAGTCACGTCTACTTATCACAACCCTGCTGTGGGGTGGACTGATGGAAGACACGCCCAGTCAAGTCATCCCAGCAGTCAAACACACACAAACCTGCCGTTGGACCAGAGCACCAGCATGTGTTTGGAAGGATCACAGACAAGGTCAGTCGTCATCTAAGCTGTAGTTAGTTTGACATATTAAACATCATGCCCACATATCATCTACTCATTCCATACCATGACACTAAGGACTGGATTATCTCAACACAGCCTCTAAAGTTAAACTCAGTTATCCCTGCCCTTCTCAAAGTCCAGTTGACACTTATTACACATGTCCTGGGAGCACAACCAAACAGTTGACACTTATTACACATGTCCTGGGAGCACAACCAAACAGTTGCACTATTACACATGTCCTGGGAGCACAACCAAACAAGCACAGTCTAGCAGGCCGTCACACTCCCCCTTCTGAGGGAAACAGGAGCAGTGGTTCCCAGAGGGGCAGAGAAGGGGAGGACACCAGGATCAACAGCTCTGACCAGGCAGCCATGCTGGGGCCGTCGTGCCAAAAGCGCCGGCTGACGAAAAATGTACGGGCCTGAAGTCATAACTGACTGATGCTAAATGCTATTCTTCTTCCGTTAAAGAGGTACCACCTCGTAGCTTTTAACCGAGAAGGAAAGCAAAGCGGGTAGCATTGTAGTTTTTTTTAATGAACATATCACAAAAGCGGACAGCCGCTAGCGCGCGGTTAGCGGTTTTGACGTTGGGCCGGACTCTCTCCGGCGTGACCGAGGCACTCACGTCTGACAGGCTGGGGATGGACAGCTGGTCCAGGTCTCTGGGCAGGACGCCCCCCGGGACTGAGCTGCGCAGGAAGCTAGCCACAGAGCCGCCGTCATCCTGCCACCAGGGGGCGCCGGTGGACAAGAAACATTTAGGAGAGCTCCGTCAGCACTTCTACTGACCAGCTCCCAGAACGACCCCACATGCGGACACTGGGTTGTTGTCACATGGGGCTGGGACAGTTTATATATATATATAAAAACATATAAATATATATGTTTATATAAATATACGTGTTGAAACATCATGTGGTGCCTGTCCTGCATCATCCTGATTGTGTTGTGTTCTGATCAAGTGGTTTTCAAGGGATATCTTCCTTTAAAGTGTTCTGCTATTAATAAAACTTATTATACACTCCTGCCTGAAATCCCAGACAGATCTAACTCCCCCACACATGCTTGATAGGGACCAGGGTGGAGGGTGTGACTGGGGAGGGCCAGGGTGGAGGTGTGTGACTGGGGAGGGGAGCTCACCACTGGGCTGGCACGGGCAGAGCTGGCCCTGGAGGAAGCCCTGGAGCCTCGATAGCTACTGTACTCTGAGGGCTGGAGAGGACACACACACACACACACACGCTCGATCAGATACACTCAGTGACACAAGTCCTGTCGTGAGCAATGTCTGACACACACACACACACACACACTCATGCACAGCAGGCAACAGGAAATGGGGCAGGGGAAAAGGGAAATGGGTCTTGCTACTGAGTTCCCACGCGTCACGCCAGAGTTAATGGTGCTGGATGGTGTTTGTGTGTTCAGTAGCACGTACACACACACACACACACACATGTGTTTGTGTGTTCAGTAGCACGTCGTACACACACACACGGTGTTTGTGTGTTCAGTAGCACGTACAGCAGCTGGGCTGCAGACATGCTTAGTACCACACACTGAGAAGGGAAGATCATCACACACCGCAAACGCAGACGGTCATTAGACAACAACCCCCAGAAACATCTAGAAGACAAGTATGGTCAAGAACACGCACTGCAAAACGTGTACAAGGCGCTAGAGAGCATGAGAGAGATCCACGCTATACTCTGAGTTATGTTGCTGTAAGATCTTCAGACCGTATACCCCCCACACACACACACACACACGGCCGACTGAGAGGTATCAAACAGAGGTCAATGACAAAGTCAATCAGTGAGGCATTCAAGATGCATTTTCAGAAACTCTTCATGCGTTTCAGAGTACACTCGAGTCTAGTGTACCATCACCACACACACAGTTTCGATGCTGTGAAACTCTTAGTGTACCATCACACACACACACACAGTTTCGATGCTGTGAAAGTCTTACGCGAGAGTTGGAGAGAGAGTTGCCAGTGAGCCGCCGAGACACACTGCTGTACAGGCTGTCCTCGTACAAGGAGGCCTGCAGACGTGTACACACACACACACACACACCAGATAAGTGAAGTATGAATCAGTATATTTGACTTGAGGACAGAGCCACTCTTTGCCTCTAGATACATGCTCCAATCAAGCAGTCCACACAGTGAGGATGATGACTAATTGGCCTACTTGTGCCTTTCTGCTTGAACGAGTGAGATGTGTATCTAAGCAACCGAAGGTGTGTGCACTGCAAGGTCACTAGGGGACGCATAAGTGCAAACGGGGGGAAAAGTGAAAATGAAAACATTCCGTGTCGGCTTTAAGGCTCAAAACAAAGTGACTGGCAAATGACTAAGTCCCATTTGTGGAAAACAAGTGCGCATCCCACATATGAGTCAGTGGGGGTGGAGAGGGGGCAGGGCCAGTGGGCAGGTGAAAGAGGGCAGGGTGAAAGAGAGCAGGACAGTGGGCAGGTGAGAGAGGGCAGGTGAAAGAGAGCAGGACCAGTGGGCAGGTGAGAGAGGGCAGGGTGAAAGAGGGCAGGACCAGAGGGCAGGTGAGAGAGGCAGGGTGAGAGAGGGCAGGTGAAAGAGAGCAGGACCAGTGGGCAGGTGAGAGAGGGCAGGGCCAGAGGGCAGGCTGGTGAGGAACACCAACCCTGTGTTTCCGCTGGAAGGAGATCTCACTGAGGAGACCTACAGGTTTACAGGAGTACTACAGCAGGAGGGTCAGAAACGGTGTGTCGCATTGAGGACAGAAAACCACAACCAGCATCTCAATCGTGCTATCCACTTTAAATGTTGTGTGTGTGTGTACAGACCTGGTAGCCATTGTAAGCAGAGCCTTGCTGTCTAGAGGAAGACAGGCCATTGCTGCTGTATAGGTCAGACGAAGCATAGGCTGCCTGCGATAAGAACAGGGGGAGGAAGGAGGAGGGGGAAGAGAAGAGGGGGGAGGAAGGAGGAGGGTGGAGAGAAGAGAGGGAAGAGGAGGGTGGAGAGAAGAGGGGGGGGAGGAGGGTGAAGAGAAGAGAGGGGAGGGAAGAGGGAGGAGGGTGGCTTGTTGAGAAAGTAACAGAGCCAGTGAGTGATCAACAGAGTGGGAGGAAATACAGTGAACTGGAACAGAGCCAGTAACAGCGTCTGTAAACGTCAGTAACAGCGTCTGTCACCCACCGGCTGGAGGTCCAGTCTGGAGGAGCGAGACAACCTGCTGTCATCACTGAGTCTGGAGCTCTGAGAGGGACGGAGAGGAGGAGGGAGGAGTGAGAGAAAGAGGGAGAGGACGAGGGATAGGACGAGGGAGAGGAGAGAAGTGCAGCAGTGCAAGAAGAGGAGAAGAGGGAGAGTGAGTAAAACATGAGGTGATGAGGAAGAGAAATAAAGAGAGGAGACACACACACACACACACACACACGATGGAGGGACAGGAAGACCAGACTCCCAGGAGGACAACACGCTGGCAGGACCCCACACAGCCCTCCGTCTCAACTCACACACCACCACAGACACGCCCCTGCCACCAGGAGAGGAGGGAGGGCGACATCAACAACAGGGAGGAAGGGGAGAGGGGTTGTCATAGCACCCACCGTCAAGTCTAGTTTGGATGAGCGAGTCACCCTACTGTCGTCACGAGACATCCTACTGTCATCACTGAGTCTGGAGCTCTGGTCACCAGAGGAGGAGAGGGAAGGAGAGAGAAGGAGAGAGAGGATGAGGAGAGAGAGGATGAGGAGTGAGAAGGTCAGAGGACGAGGACAGGGATGAACAGATATGCATCTCCACACCATCCAAACTGTACTGCAGATGCAGGCGAGACCCGCACTGAAAATAAGGACCATGTGAGACTCCATACATCAAGTACACGCTGCGTGACACAGCACGTCCACAGAGCACGTCCACACAGCAGACACACTACTGACCCTGCTGGATACGGCACTGTAACCATCGTCATAGCCGTTGCTCTGTGAGGGTCAGAGAACAAGCACCAATCAGTGACATGTAGTGTTGTGTGTGTGTGTGTGTGTGTGTGTGTTCTGTGAGAGCGCACTTTGAAACATCCCTTCCTCTCTTTACATACATCTTTGTCTTTGTGTTTGTGTTTCTTCTTCTTCTTCGACTTCTTCTGAGAATACGAGGGGGAGCTCTAGGAGGAGGAGAAGAGGGGAGGGGGAGGAGGGTAGGAGAAGAGGGGAGGACAGGAGGAGGGGAGGAGAAGAGGGGAGGAGAAGAGGGGAGGACAGGAGGAGGAGGACAAGGGAGGAGGGGAAGAGGGGAGGGGGAGGGGAGGAGGGTAGGAGAAGAGGGGAGGACAGGAGGAGGAGGGTGGAGGAGGTTGGAGGACAGCAAAATAAAGATGTTTGCCAGTCTACACCAGAGAGGTGGGGGATCCAAACCACATGCAGCTGGCAGCTGTACCTCCAGCCCCCTATTGCCCCTATGCCTGCTAGCATGTTAAAGATAACACTAAACACACACACACACCTGTTACTGACCTGGTTAGCACACGCACAGTCAGACATTCACCACACAACAATCTCTGGTCAGGACAAACTGTACGTGCAGAACAACAACTACTACCTCAGAACGATCCTTTTTCAGTTAGAAACCGAAGGCTCTCCCTATTATGGGCTGGCTGTGCGGTTTGCGCCAAACCTTAATCGTTCCCTTCACGCGCCACTATTTTCCAGTGATTACAAATCACAGTCATTTCTGCTCTCTATTTGAACAGACAACATTTCTTTAAGCTTAAAATCACAGGAGACGACTATAAAGAGCTGAGCTCGTGTTTGCTTTGGCACTCGATGGTTGGCACTTATGTTAGCCAGGCAAGTCAAGAACAGTCCATCCATCGACCACAGCAGTACAAGGCACCCACATAAACACCCCTAGTTGTGCTCTGAGGGAGGAAACATGGTCACACCCAGGAAGATGCTAAGCTCCCAAACTCACATACTGCCTATTTGACAGATTTAACATTTAAACACAAAGTACAAAGCAAGATGATTGGGTGAGTCAAGGAAGGGTGCAGGATAGTTTTATCTGGCAAACAATTTAATATCAAATTAGATGAAAAAAACTGGCTGCTGACTGACAGCCTCAAGCTTCTGGTCTCGTGTTCAGCTCTTAATCACGGCAAACTGTTAGTGACTTTGCTATCCACTCACAAACAGGTTCCCATGCAGTTGGGTTGTGCGCGGTACACAACAGGTACATGTATCCAGGGGGGCCTTACCCCTGCAGCGTAGGTGCCATGAGTGTCTAGATCCGACTGTACAAACACAGGACAGCATCGTCACAAGCATCACTTCAGAGGCTTGCTACAGCATGGGCAAGCTGCTCTCATGTGTTACAGTGGGGGGGAGGTTTAGTTCTAGAGTTTGAGAGTTCTAGAGGAGCAGGAGGGTTTTAGAGTTTGAGAGTTCTAGAGGAGCAGGAGGGTTCTAGAGTTTGAGAGTTCTAGAGGAGCAGGAGGGTTCTAGAGTTTGAGAGTTCTAGAGGAGCAGGAGGGTTCTAGAGTTTGAAAGTTCTAGAGGAGCAGGAGAGTTCTAGAGTTTGAGAGTTCTAGCGGAACAGGAGGGTTCTAGAGTTTGAGAGTTCTAGAGGAGCAGGAGAGTTCTAGAGTTTGAAAGTTCTAGAGGAGCAGGAGAGTTCTAGAGTTTGAGAGTTCTAGCGGAGCAGGAGGGTTCTAGAGTTTGAGAGTTCTAGAGGAGCAGGAGAGTTCTAGAGTTTGAGAGTTCTAGAGTTTGAGAGTTCTAGAGTTGGAGAGTTCTAGAGGAGAGTTGGAGAGATTGGGGTTCGGGGGGTACTGACCCTCACACTGCTTCTGCTGCCCACAGACATGCATTCATCATCGTCGGAGATCTTTAACAGGAGAGAGGAAGGGAGGGAGGGAAAGAAAACAAATTAATTGGGGCTTTTAACATTTCAGCCGAATTATATCGCAACCTAGTAAATCGTCTCCTTGTGAAAAAGCAGAAAACTTAAACTGTTTACATGTATCACTGAAAATCAATAATAAAATCAATACAGAAAATCAACACAATTCCTCGTCTTAGACCTATGCTAGGATATTTACCCATCAGTTAGTCAAGAAATGTGTGCCATTCGTTACTGTCCTGCGACAATGAATTCTGGTTCTAGAAGACAATGTAGAGCTATACGAATAGTACCTTTATTTGTTCTGACATTCCACCATCATTATTCAATGTATATAACCACGATTGTAAACAGAATAAAATGTTCTCTCAATGAATCGAGTGGATTGTTGTCTGAAGCACAAAGTTCTGCTGACTCGGTACCATGGTAACATGGAGGGTGAAGGGGAGGAGAGAGTGAGGTCAACTGGGGAGGAGAGAGAGAGAGCGAGAGAGAGACAGAGGGAGAGAGAGAAGAGAGAGAGAGAGAGAGGGAGGGAGACGGATGAATGGATACACACCGAGGTATGTTTCCGTGAGGGCCGTGAGTATCTCTCATTGTCCTCCTGGATGAAGAAGGACATGAAGACGGGATCAACATCTCAATAACCACACAGTCAAGAGGACGGCGTGAAACTCAGGTTTAGTAGATATAACAACGGACATGCCAGAAAGGTCTTCAAACTCAACCACACACACTCCAACACACACAGTCCAACTTGTGAGTGACCCTCCAGTAAGACAGTCCAGGTGTCCCCAGCATCAATCCCTCATGCAGCCAAGCGTGCAGTTAAACCCATCAAACCAGTCTCTGTGACCACTGTTGTGGTGCTGCTGTCTGGGAACCACTGAGGCAGTGGACATGATCACACACACCATCAGCAGCAGGGGCTCTGACTGGGGGTCTGACTGAGGGTCTGACTGGGGGTCTGACTGGGGGTCTGACTGGGGGTCTGACTGGGGGTCTGACTGGGGGTCTGACTGGGGGTCTGACTGGGGGTCTAACTGGGGGTCTGACTGAGGGTCTGACTGGGGGTCTGACTGGGGGTCTGACTGGGGGTCTGACTGGGGGTCTGACTGAGGGTCTGACTGGGGGTCTGACTGAGGGTCTGACTGGGGGTCTGACTGGGGGTCTGACTGGGGGTCTGACTGAGGGTCTGACTGGGGGTCTGAGCGCTGTAATAAGGGAAATAATCTTGTGTTCCATTTAGGAGATATTAAAATAAACACGAAAAATAAGCGCTCCTCCTGAATGCCCTCATAATGATCTAAATTCTAAACTATAATACACTAAAATGGTCTGAAAAAATCAGAATTAAGCAGTTAGTCCAAATGAAGCTCATGCGGTCTCACAGCAGACAGATGGCTGTGCAGATTCAAACAGCAGAAACGTTCCAAACAATATTATGGATTATTGTCAACATCAGATGAATTAGGTCTAACTGATCTGAAAAAGATAAAGCAGACTTTTTTTTTCATAAAAGCCTTTTTTATCTGAGATTATCCTAAATTACCCGCTGTTCAAAAGGTTACTGGATGCCATTCCTTTCAAATACAGGCTGAGAGCAAAATACTTTCGATTTAGAAAGATAGACAAATCTGAACATCTAACCCCAACACAAACATCTGAGATAAACCTGGAAGTTCACGTCTCTCCCAACACTGTGAAAGTCACATGATAAGTTAGCGTACAAAAGTGATTCAGTCTTTAGCAGTCAAGTCTAAACCAACGGTTAGTACAGCATGCAGTGCAAACACTGTGTGTTTTAGTGTGATGAGACACTTTCAGCATTCAACCATCACTTCACTCCAGGCGACTGTACCATCCACTGTTCGATATCTCCCCATTTGGCATCTGCTTTACTGTCAACCTTGGTGTCAACCTTGGTGTCCACCTTGGTGTCCAGCCCATAATATTTCTGAGGGAGGCAGGGATGGGGAGGATGGAAAGGGGTGAGGCAAGGAAAAGAACAGCACTGACAGAAATGAAGAAGAGGGTTTTCACCACACTCACACTCACACTCACACTCACACTCACACTCACACTCACACTCACACTCACACTCACACTCACACTCTCTCTCGGTCTGTATATTTATGACTGAACAGAATCTGGTTCCCAGCCCCTCATGTCAGTCACATCAACACTGCATGCGTAAAACAGGTATCAAGTAGCCTGCGCTGATGCAGCAGTGTTTGTAATGACGGTCTTAATGAATGTGGGGGAGAGAGGAGGCCTACCTTCTGAACCTGAAAGATCTACACACCCACAGCACAGACAGCAGGTAGGAGGCAGGAGGGAGGAGCCAGGAGAGGGAGGAGCCAGGACAGCAGGGAGGAGGAGGAGGCAGGAGAGGAGATCCACACATCAGCCAGGGAAAAACACAGTTCAATAAAAAGAGAAAAAAATGAATGACAAGAAGAACTGAATCTTAAACAAGCATGGAAGAGTAGAACAGAGCTGTGCAGAGGACAGTAAAGTAGAGCAGAATAGAACAGAGCAGAGCAGAGCACAGTAGAGTAGAGCAGAATAGAGTAGAGCACAGTAGAGTAGAGCAGAATAGAGTAGAGCAGAGTCCAGCAGAATAGAGCAGAGCAGAGCATAAAGTCCAGCAGAGCAGATGCATGTTGCTAGGACAGGTACAGGGCGGCAGGGTGGAATGTGTCTCATGGTGCAGCAGAGTGTCTCAGGGCTCCAGCAGCCCACCAGCAGCCCACCCAGACCCTCCCCAGGGGTCACACAGGGGTCACACAGGGGTCACTCAGGGGTCACTCAGGGGGCTGGGGGACGGAGCATGTGACTGCATGTGCCGGCTCCTTGAGGCTGGTGTCGAGCCAGTGTAGAGTACAGTCAAGTAGAGCAGGAATAGAGTAGATCAGAGTCTAGTACAGTAGATATAGCAGGCGTAGAGCAGGAGCAGGTCAATATAATATTGTTGAAGCACCAATTCAACCGCAACTATTCCTACAACCATGATTGCTGCAATAACAGACTTGTAAAACTTATTTCAGTCAGGAAACTTTCGTTTAAATATCAACTACCCAATGTCTTTGTCCAAAGCAATCACAGACATCAACTGAACCTCAACAAAAGACTGTAGACAAATATATTTGTAAAGAACATGTACAAAACGACAGCCCTTCATCCACACACACACACACACACACCTGCAGATGTGTTTATCTTGACACACTCACCCGTTTAATGAACGCCTCCTCAATGTTTGCACCCCTTTAGCTAGAAATGCGTAACCCTCTGTTGCTTAAAGTAAACATCAAGGGCCGTCAACGAGCAGGTCCAACACTGACGACACGAACAGCATCAGTACAACCCCCTGCTGTGACGTCCCGAGCGGGGCGACATGCTCCTGCAGTGTGGCTCTGTCAGGGAGATCCAGGTCTGTCTGCTTTTTAAGGACAGAGCACCCCCTCCCTCCACCCCCTCCCTCCCCCCCCTCCCTCCCTCCCGGTCCAGGGCCCAGATCAGCTGCTAATCCAGATTTAACGGTCTCTCCGTGCGTCTCTCTCTACTGCAGTCTAGCGCTGGGGGGTTAAACTGACCCCCCTCTGTCCACAGTTAGTCTTACTTTACCGTACTGCTGCGCTGTCATGACTACGACATCACCACCTCCTGACCTCATCAGCTCAGTGGTGTTAACTCACTCCTCCAGGCTGAGAGGAAAGGTTGAGCACCAGACTAGGAAATCTCCACCCGCAGCAGAAAACACCAGTCCTTAGTTATGTTTAGCGCCGGACAATGTGTGCCGGTAGTTTAACTGGAAGTCAAACTGGCATCTCGGCACGTATCCCATCGCTCACAACGCGACGGGTCAGATGGCTGAGCGGTGAGGGAGTCAGGCTATAAATCAAAAGGTTGTTGGTTCGATTCCCCGACCGTGCCAAATGACGTTGTGTCCACTCTACCCTACTTGCCTCTGGGAAAATGTCCCTGTACTGTAAGTCGCTCTGGATAAGAGCGTCTGCTAAATGACTAAATGTAAATGTGATTAAACATGATGTGTGCCTCGTCTTCGGAGGTGAAGACTATTTAAGGCCTTATGAAACAATCTAGCTTCAGGAAGCTTTTCCAGCTGGGCAGGGTTAGGTCTGACCTCTACGCTATACGTAATAGTTTCAATAAAAGAACTGTTAATAGCTTCCTCTCGTGATCATCAGGAGAGATAAGAGAGAGGAGCTAGGAGCAGACAACCCTAACTAGCTCTCTCACAGAAACACTTTTGGCAACACTTCACATTAAGGTTACATTAACTACCATGGAAGTCTTGTGTAAAAACATAAGAATTATTATGGGATCAAATGGTATTAAGTTTGAGTCATTTAGCAGTCGCTCTTATCCCGAGTTAGAGGTATAGGATATTACAGTGGGAAAGAGGCCCAGTATGGGGGAGGGGGTGAGAGGTAAGTGGATGTAGAGATGTGACCAAAACAAGATCAATGTTAACGTCCTCTTACCCCTGGGAAAGTAACCTGCGATGAAAGCAACTACACCACAGTAAGAGTTCCAATGTAACTACAACGATGCAACTGTGTGGGTATGTACTTACATGACAGTTCACGCAACCTTGCTGTAAAGAGTTTCCAAAAGGCCCATATACACAACGAAACTGGCCATCAAGAAACCAAGTTGCTGGCGCCACAAGTTGCTAAGCAACAGTCATGGATACGGGCCTCACCCCAGTGGCCTGGGTTCGACTCGGGCCTCGGCCCCTCTGCTGCACGTCTCCCCCCCTCTCTCCCACCCACTTTTCCTTTCACACGTAACTTGCAAAACTGTCCAATAAAGCATGAACAACTCCCAAAACACATCTCCTTAATCACGACCATGCATCCGTGTGACCCACCTTTCTCCTCGGGGGGGTCGCAGGGCGCCCCCAGAGAGCAGCCCTCCCCCCCCTGCCTGCCAGCCTCCGCCCGGTCGTGCCTCCGGCCTCAGAGGCCCTGCCCCGGTTGACCCATACGGCCCCGTGCCCGCCGGACGGCCGCGGAGACGGGATGACGGCAGGAGAACCTCCGGAGCTCAGACCGCCTCCCTGCTGAGGAAGCAGCCCTGCTCCACACACACGGCCCCAAACCCTGGCTCTGTCTCCTCCCCCTCAGCATGAGAGGACGTGTCTAGAAGAGGTCCTGGTAGAGGAGACGTCCCTCGTGTGTTTCCTGCCGTCGTCAGAGCGGGGTAGCGAGCTGCGACTCGTCCACTTCTGGCCTCAGAAAAGAGCCAAGCTAAGCTACTTTGGTTCAAGGTTTAAAGACAAACACACACCACACACACACACCTCCTGACCAGACTGGGCGTAGCGTTGACTGTTAATCTGGTGAGTATGACGGGGCGGTGTGTGTTTGTGTCCACGAGTCTGGCCAAGAGAGTGACCGAGTTTGTTTATGAACGTATCCGCTTTGTTCAACCACACGGAGGGATGTTAAACATCACCGACTGGAGAGTGCGTTGGAGTTCAGATTGTTAGGCAGTTATTCTGTGCCACAGAGAACATATCCATTCTGTGATTTCGGTTTCTTAAAGCAGTGAGTGTGACTCTGTGAGGCCTCTGAGATTACTGACGGCTAAGAATAGAGAGCCAAGAAATGTGGGGCTCGCTCAGGTAGAGATCAGAGGTGTTGAACCAGAGAAGAACAAACACACACACTGCCTAACTGAACTATCAAACACACAAGATCTGAACTGTCCTCCTTAGCACAACTTGCTAAACTTGATATGGCCAAAAGGCCTGACCTTGCCCGTTGGACATCTATTCAATATGACGGGATAGAAAGTGCCGACAAATCAAGTGATCTGAAAGGGATACCCGAGGGATATTCTGCAGCAAAGTCACGAAAGTTCAAGGACATGATCCATAAGTTTTATATGATAATAATAATAATTCAAGAACTTCTGGTCGAATCACAACCTGAGAAACGTACAGATAAATGTACTCTTTACAGAGGAACTGTCAGTTGACAGATGCGCTGGAATCCTTCCGAAGCTGCTTGACAC
Organism: Mallotus villosus; assembly: GCA_903064625.1. NCBI lineage: Eukaryota > Metazoa > Chordata > Actinopteri > Osmeriformes > Salangidae > Mallotus > Mallotus villosus. The sequence goes on from CAEFZP010002908.1 coordinate 499,675, forward strand.
AGTAATGACTAAGTCCCTTACGGGATCTGCTCGTCGGCTGCCAGATCCTTGAACACAGAGTAAGCAGTTGCCCTCTCAGCGGGAGGGGGGGGCGACCCTGCCGCTTACACAGCGGTGCCCAGACAAAACAAAAGCTCTCTCCGTTACTAAACCTCGGTGAGAGGCGAACACCGTGTAAACCATCCACCAAAGGTTTCAGGTTTCTTATTGCGCTTCGAGAATAAGCAGTGATCACACATTTTTTTAATTGCTGCCTGACTTGGGCTGTCAACGTTGGAATGTGATGAAGTTGTGGGACGGCTTACTGGGGACGGGTGAGTGGAGGGGTTGGAGGGGTTAGACCCGCAGGACAAGGAAGAGGAGCTGTGCAGAGCAGGGTTAATAACTTTAGACCAGTTAAGTCGCAGAGTAAATACCAGCGCTGGTCCTGAGGAAGAGAAGACCAAGGCTCTCATTGGCTGAAAAGAAGCTCACACAACCATGAAGCTCCTTGTTGTTGACATTCTTGTCCTGATGGGTTCAACAGGAGTGTGGTTCACCAGGGCAAACCTTAGATCCCCTAAATTCTGGTGGCTAATTTCATCACTGTTAATGTGCATTGGTAAATGACGGTCTCGATTGCAGAGTCTAGTTCTCCAGCTGTGGCCTCTAAGGCACTGCAGTGGAGCGTCATGGAGATTACAGCTCGCAGTTTACACCAGTCACCTCTGACCCCGCCCTGGCGTCAGATGAAAGGCCTTGAGAAAAACACTCACCGTTCACACAGGAAACACCCGTGCCTCCCATGACCAACTCCCAGAGCTGTCATGTGACTAGGGGCTCCCCGATCTAGACCCTTATCATGTGACAACAGAGAGAGAGAGAGGGAGAGAGACATAGAGAGAGGGAGAGAGAGAGAGAGAGAGAGAGAGTCTAGCGCCCAGGTGCGGACAGTACTGCGTATACAGTAACTCGTGTGTGTCTTTGTGGAACCATAGGAAGCTGTATGTCAATCATGTGTCCTCAGGACACGGTGCCGTCACACAGGCTGGCTAGCTGAGACGCAGAGAGGTGTGACATCACACGTGTCCCCTGTGATGTCACACAGGTTGGCTGAAACGCAGAGAGGTGTGACGTCACATGTGTCCCCTGTGATGTCACACAGGCTGGCTGGCTGAGACACAGAGAGGTGTGACGTCACATGTGTCCCCTGTGATGTCACAGTGAGGTGTGAGGGAGAAGATGCTGCTGAACGTGAGCGGCTGACCCTTACCTCTTTCTGCTGTCTCTCCAGCTCCTTCATCCGGATCTCCCTGGCTTCTGCTCGGGCGGCCCGCTTAGCTGCCAGCCTGGCCTCAGCCTGGGGGGGGGGAGAGAGAGAGAGAGAGAGAGAGAGAGAGAGAGAGAGAGAGAGACAGAGGGAGAGAGAGATAGACATAGAGAGGAGAGGAGAGAGGGAGAGAGAGAGGAGAGAGGGAGAGAGAGACAGAGGAGAGAGAGATAGACATAGAGAGGGAGAGGGAGAGAGGGAGAGAGAGAGGGAGAGAGGGAGAGAGAGAGAGAGAGAGGAGGAGAAGAGAGCGATTGTTAAGTGCAGTATGAGGTCATCACATCACATCAGTAAAAGTACAGATGGTCATGGAACCAGACTTCCTGTTCTAGAACCCTGCTTCTGGAATCCTGCTGCACTGCTGAGCACTTTACCACAGCCTCCCCATCTAGAGCAACTGAAGGATTTCATACAGAAATACTCTAGTGTAGTACATAGTACACGGGTTGTCATGTGAAAGGCTGGACCGGTCTTGGATCTAAAATAATCAAGGGGTAATGACTGTGGTACATTCTGTAGTATCATACACTCCCAGTGGTAAATCTGAAAAGAAGGCTGAACAAGTAGAATATCTCTTTTTACATATGAGAGTATTTGTGTTTGTGCTTGTCTGTGTTGGCCCAGGGATAGGCTGTGCTTGTCTGTGTTGGCCCAGTCGTGGGATAGGCTGTGCTTGTCAGTGTTGGCCCAGTCGTGGGATAGGCTGTGCTTTCATGTGTATTTATGTGAGGCTGTCTGAGGCAGGAGCTGGGGCTTTTCCTTAAAAGGATCTCTCTCAGAGAGTGTGCGAGTGTGTCTGTGTGCGAGAGAACCAGAGTGTGCGAGAATGTGTGTCTGTGTGAGTGAGTGCAAGCGTGTGTGAGAGCAAGAGTGTGTGTGTGTGAGTGTGTGTGTGTGTGTGTGAGAGAGCAAGAGTGTGTGTGTGTGTATGTGTGAGTGTGAGTGTGTGTGTGTGTGTGTGTGTAAGTGTGTGTGTGTGTGTGTGTGTGTGTGAGTAAGTGTGTGTGTGTGTGTGTGTGTGTGTGAGAGTGTGTGTGTGTGTGTAAGCACTTCCTTCCTGCCCCAGAGCCTGTCAGAATGTGGTTGGGGACTGGCTGGCTCAGGGCGGGGGCATCAGAGCAGGAGAGACAGTGAGCGTTGCATGCCCCTCCTCGCTGCGTTTCCTCAGCGTCACGCTGGTGCCTGGGTCACAGGAAGACCCACCAACACACACACGACACACTCAGAGCTCCGACACCAGGAAGACACGCCCCCTGCTTCTTCCCATGCCTCCCATGTCTTCAACTTCACATTCAAACTCCACGCAGCGTGTGAGAACGGGGATCTGGTCAGAGACAGAAGCCTATCTGTTGGTAACACAATCCAGACACGTTTAAGAATCCAACAGCTTGACCTTTGAACTCCGGTCCACGCTGCAGCGAAGGACTCGGTCCCACAGTGGGCTTCCTTCTCTCTAGTAGCCGGAGGTGGTCTGAGTAATCTAGTACAGGACATGTTTCCTGTTGAGGTCATATTCAGACTGAAACACTGATCCAAGCTTCTGATAACTGGAATTGGGCTGTTTTCCAGCAGGGTTTCACCCTGTATACTTGAAGTCGGTTAAACACAGTCAGACCCTGAACACAAAAACAGGCGTTTACCTTTGACCTGGCCTGTAATATTCATAGACCTGTTCAGTACGCATGGAGGGAATCTGCTTATTGACAGGAGAGAAAGACTGAACTGAAAGAGAGAAGTTCTTTGGAACTTGTGATATCTTTAAATCCATCGCAACAACTGAGAAGCTATTAGCACATACACCACCACATGCTTTCATCACCGTGGTTACGAATAGGGGAGTTTTGGCATTATTTGTTCGCTAGTGGGAAGATCAACGTGGCTGTTTGGTGTCACGTTTAGTGTATAGGGTCTCTGAGAGATGGCAGTTGAATCTCAGGTGTTGACATCTGGGAATACGTCCATGACGCTGCTTGTAAGCCTTATTATAGTAGCCGAGGGTACGGAATGCGATGTTTTGATGTTCCAGTGAACTTCTCTGACCCCGCCCACTGCAACACGAACTGGGCTCTCTGTCATACGAGTGTTTGTATGGACCTGGAAGTCAACACAGATGGTCTGAACAGGACCAGGCTGTCGAGCTTCTGCATGTTCCAGAGAAGTCCCTGTCTTCCTGCCAAGACAGACACTTCTAGGAAAGCCCTTTCTGATGAACCGCTTTGGATAAAGGCGTCTGGTAAAGGAATGAAAGGTTATGTAAACCAACGGTAGTGACTGGATGGAGTAAAGGGACATGATGAGGAGCGGGTGTTGTGGTTCTACTGAACAAGAAGTCGTTTTTTTTTACCTCAGTAAAATATTACTCAGATAAAACATTCCTTAGTTATCCATTACTCAGTTTAACATTGCTTCCTGCAATGTTCATGCGAGTGCCTCAGAAATAAGCTCCACTTCTCTGCCAGGGCCAATTACAAATCATGAGAATCCGAACCGTCATGTCACATGCTTTTTCCTCGTTAGGCGGCCATGTTTGTGTCCCGTCAGCTCTCTGGGGGAGAGTGTAACTTACAAGAGTCAAGAGAGCAAGGGATGACATTTCCTGCCACTACCGCCACACTGAAAACTCTTCAGACTAAATTAGACCTGGCGGTGCCCAGGCCCTCCACCAGGGGGCAGGGTTTCCTCCAACAACATTCAGCAGTCACACTTATCCTCTACAGCTCCCTTCACAACGACATAAAAAAAGAAAAACACTTCAAAAGTCACTCTGTTCATCATCATCATCATCATCATCTTGTGTGCATCACCTCAAAAGCTCAGATGATTAAACACAGTGAGTAGTAAAACCAAGAGAATGCCTGATTCAGACGGTAGCAGGAAACAGGCTTTAAAGAGACAGCAGCAAAGACATGGTTACAGGCTGCTGATCCAGCATGAGGGGGACCAACACCTGCTAGTGCTGCTCTGAGGTGAGGATCGTCCCTCAGGGTGGGAACATGCTAGTGCTGCTCTGAGGTGGGGATCGTCCCTCAGGGTGGGAACATGCTAGTGCTGCTCTGAGGTGGGGATCGTCCCTCAGGGTGGGAACATGCTAGTGCTGCTCTGAGGTGGGGATCGTCCCTCAGGGTAGGAACATGCTAGTGCTGCTCTGAGGTGAGGATCGTCCCTCAGGGTGGGAACATGCTAGTGCTGCTCTGAGGTGGGGATCGTCCCTCAGGGTGGGAACATGCTAGTGCTGCTCTGAGGTGGGGATCGTCCCTCAGGGTGGGAACATGCTAGTGCTGCTCTGAGGTGGGGATCGTCCCTCAGGGTGTACACCTGCTAGTGCTGCTCTGAGGTGGGGATCGTCCCTCAGGGTGGGAACATGCTAGTGCTGCTCTGAGGTGGGGATCGTCCCTCAGGGTGGGAACATGCTAGTGCTGCTCTGAGGTGGGGATCGTCCCTCAGGGTGTACACCTGCTAGTGCTGCTCTGAGGTGGGGATCGTCCCCCAGGGTGTACACCTGGTCAGAAAATACTTGCAGGGGTAAATAGTGTCATTGTTTTAAGGTTATTCAAAACCATTGTCCCTGGTAAAAGAATTTGCCTTGCTGATGAACAGCTAGATAAGTCCTCAATTGCCCGCCGTTTAGCGGAGGATGCAGACGTGTGGGTAACAATGCAGCTGCAGGTACACCCCTCAGCCCTGTGCACCCTGGAACCCGGCCCACACAGCCCTGGGAACTCAGTCTGAAGGAACCTCACTGTAGAACCCGGCCCGAACAGCCCTGGGAACTCAGTCTGGAGGAACCTGACAGTAGAACCAGGCCCACACAGCCCTGGGAACTCAGTCTGAAGGAACCCGACAGTGGAACCAGGCCCACACAGCCCTGGGAACTCAGTCTGGAGGAACCTGACAGTAGAACCAGGCCCACACAGGCCTGGGAACTCAGTCTGGAGGAACGTTGAGTGTGTTCATGCACCTGACTTGACGTATTCAAATGCAACTGAAAGGAACAGGAAAAACAAGTCAAGATGAACTCAGCGTGACTGCAGAATGAGGAACACAGATGCTTAGGGTGCCTGAGATTCAGAGATACAGATGAGATGTCAACTAGAGGATGCAGAGAATACCGTTTCACTGATCAAACTATTTAGGTAGGCTAACTGCAAAGGGACAGTGGAATGTTGCTTTACCGAAACAAGATCACGGCCATCTACTTAACCATGGGGTGGGCATGTCTCATCACAAAACCAACCAATCACAACTAAATAACAGTTCCTGTGTCACCACATGTTGGTCCTATTGCCGATGCTGTGTAGTTACATGCCAGTCATTATACACTTAACATAAAGGCACACCATCATTTGAAGAGTTTACAGTTGGTGCCAGTTACGCGTGTAAACAGAGGGCTGTGTCTCGTATTGAATCTGCTCCTGGAGGAAGTGAGAGAGCTGACTCACACAGCCGTGCAACTTCACGCACACACCCATTCACTTCCTTTAAGACCGGAATCCCTCAGGCAGCAGACACATTACTACCATATGTGGGTTTCTATTCAGCGAATGACAAGTACTGATACCTGATAAACCTCTCACCCTCCCCCGCCCGCAAACAAACCCTACAGACGACCACCCCTGAACACGACCCACACCCGAACACGACCACACACCCAAACCCTGAACACGACCCACACCCGACCACACACCCGACACGACCCACACCCGAACCTGACACACCACCCCACACACCACCCGACCACCCACACCCGAACACCTGACCACACACCCGACACGACCACACCCCACACCTGAACACGACCACACCCAAACCCTGAACACGACCACACACCCAAACACCTGAACACGACCACACCCACACCTGAACACGACCACAAACCCGAACACGACCACACACCCGAACGCGACCAAAGAAACCGACCCCAGTCTGACAAAAACAAGCCAATTCCTTTAAAAATAAAAACTACCTTCTTGCAGTTGTCAAAGTACACCATGATGTCGGTGACAGTGAGCATGTGAAATCCTGGGTCGTCTGCATTGCCACACATCCTGTGTCTCCTGGAACAGTGACGTTAACTGGGCCGAGACAGGAGATATCTCCCCTGCCTGCTTCTCTCCTCCACAGCTATTTATAATGACCCAGATGGGCCCAAAGTTACATCAAAAAAACGTTCTAATTCAGATGGATTTCAAATTGGGCGACTTTCCCCTGGAGAGATCCCGCAAGATCTTTCGTCGCAACGCCGTCGTCGAGTGCGATGTTTCCGAGCGTTGTCACAAAGATCTGTCGAGCATCACAACCTTGATTACACCACAACAACACCATGGGCTGCAGTGAGAAATTGGGATTTGCGGCTCGGAGCCATCTACAGGGGGTTAGAGGTAGATCGATCCAACGATCGAAACAAGAGAGAAAGGAGAAGATAAGGGGGTTGACAACCAGGTCAAGGGTCATCAGGAGTAAACATTAACCTCTACCCCACATCACCTTATCTGGATCGGGTCAACAAGGTGAGCGACTCATCAATACTTGGACTTCACAGCCAAGAGAAGTTCAAACTAGGATGCATAGAGGGACCCTTCCCAGGGGGAAGCAACACAGCAACTGTCCGGCCAGGCCTTGTGAGACCCCAGGGGGCCACACAGCAACTGGCCCTTGGATAAAGACTTGGCCTGGCTCCCATCACTCCAGTCCCTGGACTGTGTTGACAGTTCTCAGAACCACCAGACCGCCCCATCACAGGACACAATGCCACCCAGCCGGATGCCAGTCTGGCCTGGGTACTCCGTGAGCCTGGCTCCCACGCCCTGGATGCCAATCGGCCAAAACGAGCGAGTATTTTAATACCCCAAAGCGTTGACAGACGTGACAAAGAGAGGATAAGAGAAACAAACTCGTTTTCTGACAGAGTGGGGTTTAGAATAGCTCTTGAGGTCACACCGCAAAAAGGATTCACACGTCAACATTTCTGGATCTCCATTGTGAAGAGTACAATTATCACCCAATCTACACCGACCAATCAGTACCCATGGAAGCAGAGATATAAAACCACTATATTGTCACCGACATGATTATGCCCTTCCAATTCCTCTCACCCGTAATCACAACCCTGATCAAACTGACCAAGTTCTCATGTCAAACAGGGCTGTCGAAGCCAGTTAGCGACATGGCTAACCACGTCAGGCTAACCCAGCCAGGTCTCCGCTCCTCATGCCCGGGCGATCGCCGTGAGTCAAGCTCTGACAGACAGCGCCACGCCCAGACGCAGAACATCTCCTCATCTCTGACCTTTTAGAAATTACCAGAAATACGCTCACGTAAGGATGTGGTCGGATAATAAAGCCTGTCTGTAGAAACAGAACCAGTCAGAACACGATGCATGGAACCTGAATGTTACAACCAAGTGCAAACTCTGAGAACAGAGGTTGAGCTAAACTTAGCGCACGTCGGTTGGGGTTAAGAAATTCAGCGTTGAACCGTACGATGCACCGTAGAGAGAAGCGATCTGTTATGAAAATGGGAAAGCTGTTGGATAGGGATAAGCATAAACAGAACTTCCACAACACATGTCGGATGTGTGTTGAGGCCGTACGCTACAGAACTGTGTGCTGGGTAGGATAACGGGCCAAACGTTCTTTCGCAGTTCCCTTTCACACAGGAAGTGGGAAGGAAGAAGGAAGCAGCTTATTGACAGCTGTTGCATGGAGAGCGTTCGCTGACAGCAGCGTACATCAGCCTCAACACTCAGCACACACTAACAGCAGCTGCAGCTTTCTCACATCAAACAAACTTGCTCAGCAACTGTGTGTATGAACCAGAGCAAGATAAATAACACACTTAGGGCCAACTATAAACAACCCTGGGAGGGAGAGCAATCAACATTTGAGATATATTTGTGGGTATTTTTAATGTTCGATTGGACAGTTTTTAAGTGAAATGTGACAGGAGAGAGAGAGAAAGAGAGAGAGAGAGAGAGAGAGAGAGAGAGAGTAGAGAGAGAGAGAGAGAGAGAGAGAGTTAGAGAGAGAGAGAGAGACACAGGACACAGGCTGGATTCGAACCCAGGCCACCGCGGTCAAGCCTCAGACTACATGGTATGTGCACTTATTGGGTGAGCTACCAGCTACCAGGGCACACCCCCAAACAAAAATATTTAAACGTGAAATTGTGGTTTGCAACTGGCAAAACTCGGTGAACCAGCGACTGGAATGAAAGTGGTGTTTGATGGGAGTTCTGCTGAACGCGGAGCAGTTTCTCTTTCGTAGCACAACCCTGGCCAGGACCCCGGCACCTGTTGTTATAGCTGCCACAGCACTTTTACTCCCACACCAGAGATCTGAATATGGAGGTTGTAAACAGCCACATTACTGTAACACACGAGTATCATTTAACATAACCAACATGAAACTGGCATGTTCTCCTTGGCCAAAAAAACGGTTGTGGTTCCTTCTGAGGGGAACCGTGGCAGATCCAAGCGTCATCTGTGCTAAAAATACTTTAGCGAAGGTTTTCCAGATGTTTCCAATCTGTGTTTTTAAAGCGCCTCGGTTTCTGTTCTCCCTGCGGAGAAACGAGCAATTGGCTTTTGCCTTTCATCTCAGAATAGGAGAAAGGTTCCTGCAGCTTTTAAGTTGGTAGCAGTTTGTGTAGCAGCTCCTGGTAGTCGACTACAGTAAAGCAACACAACATGTTAAGTAAGCACCCACAGGAAGTGACTCTCCTGTGGTCCACGGGGGAAAACAGGAGATTGGTTGCAGGAAGGAATTCCAGCGGGCAGAGTTAGCTGTTTGTTTTCCAGTTGCGATGCGTGTTTTTCTTTACAGTACGACTCTGTCCAGCGGCGTGATCAAGGACTAGAGCTTGAGAAGTGATAAAGACACCGTCTCACAGCGCTGTAAAAGGTGTGGCGTGAGGTTAGGGACATAAAAAGGATGTTTATAGCTCAAGGCTTCTGCATACTTGAGGTAATGGGTCATTGAGGGATAAATTCCTTTGGAATATATCAAGTTACATATCTGACATATCTGGGGTCTGGTGGTGAATGGTGACAAAGGGACTCGCTGTTACAGGAGGGTGGAGTAAAGGGCATCACCCAGGATTACTTCCTGTTGGGGGCACTTCACTGCTGAACATCCCCCTCTCATTCCCTCTCATCCCCCTCTCATTCTCCTCTCATCCCCCCTCATTCTCCCCTCCTCAGGAGTGTCTGTCCTGGAAGGCTCTGATGATGCAGCTTGACAGAAGTGAGCTCACGCTCATTTGGTCCAATCACGTCACGTCACGATGAGGGGCCGCATTCCTCTCGTCAGTAAACTGCCATGACGACCAGGACATGTCATCAGGCTCTCTCGCTTCTGATTTCGCTTGATTAATCATGTATTCATTAACCAGATCTCATTTCACTTTTTGTATTTTTTGAGGATTAAAAAAAATATATATATATAGTGCTTGGTACTTGCTTTTTTTCTTCTGTACTGTGCTTTACTATATCATTCCACATCCACAGTCTAAAAACTGGCCACACACCAACCAGGTATTATGTCAATTAAACATGCCTTGGCTTGAAGAGAAAATATGATTAGGCAGTAAAGTCAGACAGCTCAAGTCACTCTACTGGCTGAAGCCTCAACTGTCATTGTGAGTGTAAAGACATCTGTGCCTGAAGCCTGCTTGGTCACGCCTACCCCTCATAACCATTGGCTACCTCTGCACCCCCAGGGAAGATGTGTCCAATCAGCCGCTCTCCTGAGGGTCTGGATGGAGACCAGCAGACATGAATAAACAGGAAGTTATGGATGATAACAATCTCCATTGGCCCTGTGTGTGTGATGTCACAATGAGGAAACAAGCACACAGGCTCCACATCCTTTTAAGGAGACTTCCCTTGTTCAGGGTTCAGAGTTGGCCAAGCCAACTGTCTGCACTCATCTAGGGATAAACATGGAAAACCTAGTTATTTACCAGAGTTATTTGCCCCACTCGTACCATAAATAGTGTCTACGTGAGTTAGTGAGAACTCGCCTGTGGTGCACTTGACAAATCTAGAGAGTGTTCTCGCGTTACGCATGACCCACGGGAGCATACTGTAGTTGGCTGTGAAGGAAGGTTGGACAGTGTTTCTCCTGTTTGCCTCCTGAAAGACGGAGATTAAAAGGAAGGATGTCTTGGCCCCTCGTGTGTTCAGAGTCCCAGACTAATCCTGTCTAAACACTTGATTCTCCTGCTCGCTCCACCGCCCCTTCTGCCTGTCACCTAGCGCCAACCTGGCAACTTAATCTACAGATTACTGGTCTCCCTGGCCTCGCTCAGACAAAACACACCGTCAACTGAATCCTCGAGAGCCACAGACACAGCCTTGGTCAGGATATGCTCTTTGTGTAAACATTTCAGTCTCAAGTTCTCACAGAGTGGGACCCTGCTGGGAAGGAAGGTATCGTGGAGACAAGCACCTCTGATGAACGCAGAGTGTTTTGTTTCTCTGATACTGGGCTATGCTGAAAACAGCATTAATAAGAGATGCCTGGCCACACTGAAAGTACATTGAACCACTTATACACCCTGAATGTGACTGTGCTCTATAATGGCCTATAAAACATCTTGTAAGAAGCAATTGTTCAGACATAACCTCAGTCCTTTCAACTATCAAATCCTATTTGATGAATGTAATAATTAAAACGTTATCAACACAATTCCAAAACAGAGAATATAGGACACTGACAGAAGAGAGAAAGAGGTCACGGTGTGACTAAATTAGACTTCCTTAAAAAACGCCGAAAGATTCATCTGAAACCCCCGAAACCCTGCAAGACAGTTGAGTCACACCAAACAGGCCACCGTACATTGTTCCTTGTTCCTTTGGTTACACAGAAAACAGGCTGATAACCAACTGCAGGTCTTAGGCATACACAATATGTGTGCTTGCTTGAAAGTCATAGCGATCGTACTACTGAACTTGTACACAAGAACATTCTAGCAGCCCTGAGTGCCGGTGCAGCCCTCCAGGCCTGTCGTCATGATCACAGTACCTGACATCCAACACCACACCAGCAGACTAACCTGGCCTACAGGCTACGACCCGACACTGAGCTGGAGGCCTGGGGGAAACAGGGGCGGCGTGGCGGGGGGTAGCAACACGTTTCTCATCCTCCACAAGAGTATCACAGTCTTCCCATAGTCTGCCTTTAAAAGCCATGTATTGTGACAGTTTCCATAGTAACGCACACACAACAGCCACTAAAGGAAAACACAAACCCTGAGACACAGTAGTCAATGATGTGTGACATTCTGGAACATTAGGGAGTCAGGTGGCTGAGTAATCAGAAGGTTGCCGGTTCGATTCTTGGCTATGCAAAATGACGTTGTGTCCTTGGGCAAGGCACTTCACCCTCGGGGGAATGTCTCTGTACTTACTGTAAGTCGCTCTGGATAAGAACGTCTGCTAAATGACTAAATGTAAATGTAATTCAGTAATGTCCTTTTAAAAACAATTAGGGCAGAAAACGACATACTTTTGAAGTAAGGCCATTGTTTCAGAACTCAGATGGGACATTAGCACCCTGTGTATAGATTTGTCTCTACCCAGTAAAGCACCAGAGCTGTGTAACTGTGTTAATATAACGACTTCCCTACTTACAAAAACAACAGGCTTGTACATTTCTGTTATTTAATCCTAAACACACACCATTTAACTGACAGATTGAACACGGCCCTAATTAACTATACATTCACATGCTCGTTTCAAGTTGCTGTGCTGTTTATCAAACGCATTAAGTAAATCCCTCTGCATCCATAATAATCTGTTAATTCCCAAGACAAAGTCCCTGCCTTCATCACAAACACAGGATTGTGTTCACAGACTCGATGATAAAAACACTTTATTCCCGTATCATGTGATAGCTGTTGTGGACACGTGGATGAAGATGTTGTGCCATGTAGTGCCACCTTGTGTGACCGTAGGCTAAGCTTGTGTTTATGTCTTCAGGTTAAACATCTCTAGGATTCATCATCCTCACACCACTGTGGGTTTGTCTGAAGAGACATCCTGGATCGAGCTCCTTAACCCACAAGAGCACCTGAGCTTGATAACCATTTAATGTGTGTTCGTTGCCTTTTTGACATAAGACCACTTCATGAACGCTAGGAAACTGCTAGGTGAAATCCTGTCTGCTTTAATGCTTCAAGGAATTCGACAGAGGAAGAAAAACATGTTCTAAAAGCACAGTAATAAAATTAAAGGGGTGTCCATTCGTCATAACATTCCTGCTGACTGTGTGGTCGTATCTCTTCTGGTCAAACTGTGGGTCCGGACCCTACATTCCTGAGTGCAACCGCTCGTTCAGAAACACGCCGCTAATGGACCCCTGCTGCTAACGCTGCTACTTTCAGGCCTGCAGGCTCCATTACAAGAAGAATACTTTATTAAGTGTTCTCTTAAGACTGGCCATTTCCAGGTGGACCAGTTAGCTGCCCCTACATACACACTTACGCCCTCCCCACCCCTCCCTGACAGTATCGGAAAGCAGGGGCAGTAACAGCTGATCTTTAAGGGCCTTCTATTTTTAAAGCCCTTGTTGCAGAATGGGCCAGCTCATCAGGTCTGACATACCATCCTGTCAGAGGCCTGCCAGTGTGGGACGAGACCCAGGCAGTGCTTAAAGGTGCAGTCTCTCTCTCCCTCTCTCTCACTCTCTCGCTCTCTCTGACTATCGATCGCTCTCGCTCATCTCTCGCTCTCTCGACCTCTCTACCTACCTCATCTCCCTCACTCTCATCCCTTCCCATCTCCCCTCTCTCTCTCTACCTCCCTTCCCATCTCCCCTCTCTCTCCCTCCCTCCCTCTCTTTCCATCTCCGTCTCTCTCTCCATCTCAACCTCTCTCTAACGCTCTCCCTCCATGCCTCCCTCTCTCTCCACAGACTTCATGGGAGCAGGCTGACAGTCAGCTGTCCATGTGTTGGACTGTCCTAATGCTACGTTAGGCTAACCTCCAAACACCACAACACAGACAGAAAATATTCCTGAATTAAAGTTATGATGCTATAAGGCTGAGTCTTTCTTTCGATATGAAAGTTATCCCAGCAGTCTCATTCCCCAAACCACCCAAGGCCAGCAACAAGCAGCTGTGAGAAACAACAGACATGTTTGAGGCCCAGACAAACGCTTACTGCAGAGCTGGAGTAAATTACATTCTGCTGCTCCCTCAGTACCAGAATATAATAACATTCACATGGCCAACTGCCGCTTGGCAAGCTGTTATCAGGAAGCACTGTCACAGTCACAAAGACAGTGTGTGTGTGTGTGTGTGTGTGTGTGTGTGTGTGTGTGTGTGTGTGTGTGTGTGTGTGTGTGTGTGTGTGTGTGTGTGTGTGGGTGTATGTGAAGCGAACACATGCAACTTCCGGCTTGAATTTGCACAGATCGAACTTCCTGTGATTCAACTGAGGCTTTCCTGCCTTGGTGTGAGGCAGGTCCCATTGAAGGGGATTCTGGTTCACCTGTGAGCTACATTTACTGTCTACTGTGTAGCTAATCAGGTCATGTTATGATGATAAAGTGGTGTTGGGTGAGAAGGTGCACACTGCATAACATCAAACAGATATCAAGTCGTAAAATGACAGGTGCTGCTATTCTGGTCCGCATGTAGGTCATTTTCAGTTGTATTTTTACAGATCGTGAACGGGCAGATTGTAGCTAAGTTTTCAAATGAGCGCCCTCTCACTTCACTTCCCAGTATAGCTGCAACTCAAACAGTGGTAGCCTTCCCTACACGTCCCCATTGTCTTACTGAAACACATCCATAACGCAGTGTTCAACTGAATACTATCAATTATCGCTATATATTCATTATCAGCTGGGTTACGCGTCTCTCCCTCCCCCTCCAAACGAGTGAGTGGGTCCGTCAAAACTTGACCTGAACACCTGTTAAAACCAACCGCCTGTGATCACATTCTCCCCTGCCTAGTCTCCCCTTCCAGAACGTTCACACGTGAACCGATCGCTTCTTACTGTCGTACATTTTCAATTACCCAGTAACAGATATAAACCGAATACCGCCTTTGTACAGGTACCCACGTGTATCTGCAGGGTAGCCTTGCAGGGTATTTGGTATCACACATAAAATGATACGTAAAGGGCAAGCGTTACACTGTTTTCCTGGAGTCTGTGAAACTCGCATTTTGACAATTAGGGCTACGATTGTAGAACATTGTCAGCAACGATTAAACGAATGTAACTGTGGTGTTGGTGACACTTTAGGGTGCTGCGCGTGTGTTCACTATTTCCTCGTGCGTCTATACCGCGAGGCGCGAGCTCCGTGGCTTACCGAGCGGTTCAGAACCATTACTAATGAAAACATATCAGGAACAAACAGGTAGCGATGTGATGGGTTCCTCGGTAGGCTTACCTCTCTTGCTATAAGATTTAGGGCATCATCTTCGGCCGTCGACCTTTCCTTATTCGGATTTCTTTTCCGTCCAGTGCCTTGAGTCCCCATGTCTTGCCAATTATTGTCCAGCTATTTGTTACTGGTCCAACTCGATAAACGTTAAAGAACGACGAAAAGCCTACGTCTTCAGTAAAGTAGATCTAGTTACACAATGTTACGGACAATTCATGCTTCAAAGTAAAGATATTAGCTTGTGAATGATGTGGGCAATCCGTTTGTTACCATGCGCGCGGCATGGGTCATTGTGATACATCCGTCTTCAGTCCTTCCTGTATTTGATCCAAGCACAATATTACAACAGATAGGCCTATGTCTAGTCAATTACATATTTCGCGTGAAACACGTGGAGCTTGCCAAATGTTTCCAAATATATATTGGATTGTATATCACTGTTAACGAAGTGCTGTGGTTGTTTCGCTATCCTAAAAATAGTTCTGTAATACAATCCTTACTTTTGAGAATTAATAGCCTACATATAGCCTTCAAAAATAAACTTTCTACTGCTTCGCATCAGCACGCTTCAACAGAGAGTCGGAGCTGTCAAAGTTTCAAATCAGATTTGTCACAATCCTAGACTGTGAGCCCCTGGACTAGGCTACACACGTTCCGGGGCAGTCAGCGACCACATTTCAAGAGACGAGGACTCACACACCCTCCGCTATTTTTAATGATGAGCGGCAAGTTCTAAAAACAGAAACTTTATCTTGTAGCCTACTTCTTAAAGGGGTACACTGAGTGGCAATGGGCTGATATGCTGCGTCAATAAAAAGGCAGAAATGTGTTTGAGCCTTATACAGCTGTGGCGAAAACTACCCCAAACTAGATGTTCCAAACTGCAGTTTGGCTCCATTTTCTATCCTTGGAAGACCTTGATCTATGGAGCGTAGCCAATGTTTGTCTTTTTATGTCAGCAGAAGCCATAGTAGGACTTCGTGTAAAAAAAACAAGCAAGCTACTACTGTTCTACTGTTTAAAGTCCAAATAGGGTGTAAGTAACCTCATAATGCCTCATTAAACCTCCTTAATCACTGGTGTTTAGAATCTGAATATTGTTTGACAGGGGTAGGCTACTTGTGTCATCACGGAGGGAGATAAAGCGACACGCGGACATTCCACACAACCCATTACACATACCTTAATTAAATCAGGCATTTTTTATTTTAAGTTGTCCGTAGGCGTGGTCAATTGAAGTGTCAAGAAGCCATGTGATCCTTCAAGATGATTAAAAAAGAAAAGAAAAATATTTACATGCAATGCTGCCCTCTTCCGTTGGAAAGGTGGCATTTATTTTCAAGAGACAACTGGTGTCATATGCAACTTGATATAACCAGAACTAGAGTCTTAATGACCAAGTTAATGACCAAGAACCTATGTGACTGCCAATAAATATTTTGGTTAATAATAATGGTGTTGGAGTTATTTCTTAGCAATCTAGGCCTACTGTCAACAAACCTGTTTTGTGCGGATTGTCTCTCTTTGCAACTAGTCTACAACTATTAGTCACAAGCTTGTGGAGGAAGTCCAAATGAATCTTAACTGACCGTGTTTCTCTTTTTTGTATCTGTTTCACTTCAACATTTGGGCTACAGATACCAGGATCCAAAGAATAATAGCAAAGTGAAACCAAACATTTTCGCATGTATAAAGAAAAGTTGCTGATAGGCTATTTTCTCTTTTCTTTCAGTTTGAAGTGGGGTTTTGAATAACAGTAGTTCCCCTCTTGATCTGAGCCATACTTCTGTTACTGGTCTCCGTGTCTTGTTGGAAAGAAAAATATTTTTACTAGGCATTCTGACCTCGTCAGTAAAGTGTGCATGTGAAGAATATCTATCTTGAAATGTTTATGGCTTTGTTAGGCTATATGCAGGAGTGTAAAATGCCGTTTAGCCATTTTAACATCCCGTGTTGGACTTTGATTTTATCTTACTTGTGAGTGGGACACAAACAGTCGTATTTGTGGTCTACTTTCAAACAATTAGGCTACAATGCCAGACATCTGGAACCATCTCCCGGAATTGAGTCTCTGCAGGTTGGGATGTCTGCAATGCAGTTGACCTTTTCAGCATAACTATTTTCGCCGTGGCTAAATTAGTTTTCCGTAACTGGCTACTGTAACCGAAGTGACTAAAACTACTACACAGGACTGGATTGAAGCCTTGTGTTTTCTCTCTACGGTTCCGGTCCTCTAACCGTGTGATGGGGGAGTCAAAGCGGAGGGCGAGCACGGCCGCGGGTGTGCGGCCCCGTGGAAACACTGAGGTAAGACTAGGAGACATTAGAAGCCTCCGAGTGAAGATGGTGCTACTGGGAAGCTCCGGAGTGGGCAAGTCTAGCCTGGCTCTGAGGTTCAGCAGGGACGAGTTTAAAAACACCGTACCCACTGTGGGATGTAAGTACACACGCAGTCGCTGTGACAGCCACAGTATCTTAATAAAATAAGTGATGAGGCTGTAATTTTAAGCAATATACTCAGGAATGTGTACAGCATCACATAAATCATAATCCTCACATACAAGCTTAAATACAGTATACAAGTACTGATGCTACCATTGCTATGTAACGATATATTTACATGGCTGTTTTCATACAGTGGTTTTAAATGGTGTTTGATTCAACAAAATCAATAGTCATAGACCTCAAAAATGTTCCATCAAACTGCTACCGACTTGGTTCGGTTGGAAGCTACAGGAATGTTAAAACCGTTTGTGAGAGTTTTACCTCAGAGAGCTGGTTGAGGGACACTATTTTACCTCAGTGTGTAGAGGACATCTTCAGTCCTTCCTGGTGATGACAGTGTCACCCCTCCCCCGTCCCCGTCACCCCCAGGTGCTTACCTGACACAGGTCGTGTGTCTGAGCGACGTCACGCTCAGGTTTGAGATCTGGGACACGGCGGGAGAGGAGAAGTACCACAGCGTCACGCCACTGTACTACAGAGGAGCTCACGCTGCGCTGGTGGTGTACGACATCAGCAAACGGGTATCTGGAGCCACACCGCCTGTAGAGCAGACACGCACAGACAGACAGACTCTCTTCCTGTCTCTCTCTCTTTCTTCCTGTCTCTCTCTGTCTCTCTCTATATATCTATTCTCTCACTCTCTCTGCCTGTCTCTGTTTCAATCAGTCGGACTCTCTCTCTGCCTCTCTCTGTTTCAATCAGTCGGCCTCTCTGTCACACACAAACACACGTATAACGTGTCTGTTTACGTACTGTGTGTGTGTGTGTGTGTGTGTGTGTGTGTGTGTTAAGGAGACATTTGTCAGGGCTCAGATGTGGATAAAAGAATTAGAGAAGTTTTACATCCCTGGGTCCACGGTCCTGGTGCTGGTGGGCAACAAAGGAGACCTTTCTGATCTCCGCCAGGTCTCAAAGCAGGTAAACACCACCTCAGTCCCTCGCAGACAAGTCACAGTGTAAACTATGTACGCATACACACACACACAATGAATGTACGAACATACCATGTAAACTGACATTCAGGGATTCATAGTCGACCCTGAAGAGATAATAGCATTCCTTAGTATGTTAGCTGTCCAACATTCTCCTCGTGCTCATGTTCACAGGAGGGGAGAAGCCTAGCCAGAGACAGAGACTTGCTGTTCATAGAGACCTCAGCCATGTCAGGGAATCAAACCAGCCAACTGCTGCAGAACATAGGTAAGCTTCAGATATCCTGCAGGTGTTACATGACCAGCACGGCACATGCTCAGCTAGTACGATACTGCACTGGATGGAAAATACCCTTTTCTCAGAATCAATGAGAGGAGTGTGTGTCTTATCTGAAGGGTACAAACAGGAACTCGATTTATTTGACTGTAAAGTGCGTCATCGTCTCTGTGCTCTTATTTATAGAATCCACTTGTTCTCTTTTCTTCAGGGATCTAAAGACCTGACGCAAGGTTTATATTCCTTTTGGCCTCTTATACTGTATGTTTCAGTACTTTGAAAACAATGGAAGGTTGTGTTGTAGTGCTTCCAACACTTTAGGGAGAATGGAAAATAATTTAGGTTCAGCAGGGGAGAAGTGTGTGTGGAGTGTGTGTAACATACCTCTGGTTCAGCCCTCAGAGTGAAGAGGAGTGTGTGTGGAGTGTGTGTAACATACCTCTGGTTCAGCCCTCAGAGTGAAGAGGAGTGTTCTGGAACCGTCCGGGGCCCTGTTACACTTTGATGAGTCAGAGTGTGTGGAGCTACGACAAGCTGTGACCCTCAACCCACTACTGTCTTCCTGCTGCCCCTCAGTTGGACCTTAACGTGTGTGTGTGTGTGTGTGTGTGTGTGTGTGTGTGTGTGTGTGTGTGTGTGTGTGTGTGTGTGTGTGTGTGTGTGTGTGTGATAGAGCAAAATAGGGAGTGTGTGTGTGTGTTTGTTTTTGTGGCCTGTCATCTGGGATTACAGAGCATCGCTCCCAAAGTGGGCTTCCTGTCCTCATCTCTCCTCTAATACTGACTCACTGAGTGGTCTCACGTTTGTTCGCCAAGAGAGTTCTCCAATTGGCAGTTCATTCAGTTCACGCTAAATTGTAAACATGGCAGCAAGGTTGGCTGATGAATCTCTTCTGAGAGGAGGCTGTAAACAGAGGGAAAGCAGCCGTTTGAAGGGCCAACAAGACTGCTGGTATTAATTTTCTTTTAGCACTTGAGAGAAAATTGGGAAAAGGGCTGATTCGGGCCGGCGACGTATCATCACAGTAGATGGATATTTTAATTGGTTCGTTTTTCACCGACCCTGCGGTTGAGCGTAAATTGAGCGTAAAAAAACACTTTCACGTTTTCAAGTGGAAAGTGAGTGCGAGTCTCCGTGTCAACAACTGTAGTAGCAACGGCTGAAATTTCTCCAGAGACCAGTAGCGTACTTTTACCAATTCATAATTTAACTTTATTCATCATCAGATATCAACAAACAAAATGACAGTGAATGGAAAGTATATGAGGTGGAAACCAAAATGCCGACTGAAAGTAGCAACAGTTTTCACGACCTGTCAGTCTCTGACCCAGTCTTCACTGCTGGTGGCGTGAGCGCACACTCTGTGTGTGGGAACGGCCAGTCCCCGGTTCCTCTCAGTCTCCCGACGGCCAAAACGACCCACAGGTCGAATTCCTCTCCCGGTGTACCAGGAAGCAATGATGTCTGGATCTGATGGACACATAAGATGGAAAATCATATGAGCGCGACTGCAAGAACACAAACCCATGGATGTTTTCTCAGTTGAAAATGCAGTCATGCAGCCAACAAATCAGTTCTACCTGTACCACAATACACTGCTTAATTTCACACTCCTCTCAACAGGATATATTTCATGAATTATTGATGAATGAGAAATTCTACTTTAGATTTGTGGGATGAGTAAGACATATAGACGATCTCTTCTGACAGATCCTCAATTGTAACTCAAGGCTTTGGAGAATTACACGGAGAAAGGCACGTGGTTAGTCGGGCGGCAGGAACGTTTTGGGTCTTCCACATGCTGAGGACACTCAACGTGATCAGGTGAGAGCGAGGTGACAGGAAGTCAAAGCCACCTACTTCTGATCTCCATGGAGCGGTCCGGATATCGCGCCTGCGTCTTCGCCAGCGTCCGCGTCAGCAACAGCACCAGGGCACAGAGCACAGCGCACACTCTCATGGCCAGCAGCTTTCCCGAGGCGAGACCCTCAGTGACGGTCAACCTGCAGCGGTGAACACATGGAGGCTATGTCTCCGGGTCTTTGCAGGACTAAAGCTTGAGTGGAGATAGTTTCCTTGATGCAGCCATTACCAAAACTATTGTTTGTAAAGTGTCTTTCAAACTCAAAATATGACCAAATATTTGTCAAAATTATTTGATGGAATATAAGTAATACAGGTATTCTAATTCTGATTAATCTGCAAATATCTTATTGCCCAATAAAATCACACTCTGATAAGCACTGTCTGAAAAAAGCCACATTTGTACATAAGAAAGATTATTACTTACAGTGTAAAGATGCTAATGAGATTCTGGTTTCAGAGCCTCAAGCTCAGAGACAAGACTACAGGAAGAACAATCGCTCTTTCTTCCTGGACGAAAATACTTTCTTCAAAAACTGTACAAAGTACAGAGCACCTAAGCTTTCAAGTATTCTCTCAGGTCTCAGCTTCTCCCCTCAGCTGTGTGCTTCTCTTGGCTGGGTGAAGGTATAGTCTTGGCTGAGTGGAGGTGGGGAGGTGGTCAGGATGGTGGAGCGCAGGGTCAGAGACACTGACGGCTCAGTCATCTGTTTATATGCCAGCCGGAGGGAGGTTCATGTGCTGATGTCATACCATGTATGACACCTGCTGCTCACGTACACACATGACATGCACACGCAAAGTCGCACACACACACACAGACACAGACTCACAAATGCATGCAGTCACAGTGCTTGCATCAATAGTGACATTGTAATACATCGGTATCAATGGAAATGTTCTACACACACACACACACACACACACACACACACAAAGACCCTTTGATGAATGAGACGTGAGAATGAAGAATGCTTTCTCTTTTCAATTCACAATTCGAAATGCCGTTCATAATGCAAGACTGCAAGAAGTGTGCTTTGAAATGTCAGAAACCCTTTTAGAGAACGTATACGGTCAAAAGACGAGGGTCTCGATTCAGCCTCAAATACCAGGTGTCAGGGTTGGGATCGGAGTCTCCACCTGAAGGACAATGGAGACCCTCCGTTTTTAAGATGAGGTCAATTGACGAGTTACCGTGGTTATGAGGCGTGACAGGTAGACGCCAAAGCTGTCATCCCCTTACTGCGTGTGCCACATGGAGGCTTCCGGAAGAAGCCACCTTATAGTCGGGACCAGAAAATCATTTGAAATGTAATGTGTGGCATCTAGTGACATTCCTACATGGTCCACTGGCATTCTCAACAGGAAACACTTCTCGTTTGGATGGAGCCTCATAAAACTACAGGCAGCAACGACCTTGGAAACGCAGCGCATATCACACCAGTGTGCATTAGCGTAGATCACAAGGGGAGATCACTAAACTGGAATAATCCTTCCTGCAGAAAAGTTGTGAGAAAAGCATCAGCAGCTACGATTTAGGATCGAAGCACCAAGTTCACATGTGAGTCATCAGTATCTGGCTGGCTGTTTGTCAACAAGCTCACACAAACACGGTCGGGAAGGGACACTTTAAAGAAACTGTAATACACAATTGCCTTGGGATTTAATGAGTCTCCAAACAGAATATATACAAAATGTAATTCCGTGGTTCACATTTAATTAGTGCAATGTCAGTGAAGTTGATAGCCGGCATTGCGTTTCCTGAATTTTATTTATTTCAAAACACTAGAATAAGTACTAACATGGTTTAAATAGTTAATAAAAATAGAATCATACGGAAGATGTGACTTTTTGCCACAAATAAAAACACTGTTATTACATGCACGATAATACTTACTATAAACTGACACACTGTATACTATTTGTTACTATGATGTTTTAAACAACTGCATTAGTAACAGCTCTTACTGTGATGTACAATAATATAGGTTGACATAGAGTACCAGCCCATCAACAAAAGTCTGTTAAATATCCAAACATCATTCCACACTTGAACATCCTTTAAAACACATTATCTGAGATCATATAGAACTGTTTACGTTAAGGTAAGGAAGGACACCGCAGAGGGTCTGGCCCAGTGGAAGCTCACTAGCCACCATAGTGGAAACACTAGCCACCACAGTGGAAACACTAGCCACTAAAGTGGAAACACTAGCCACCATAGTGGAAACACTAGCCACTAAAGTGGAAACACTAGCCACCATAGTGGAAACACTAGCCACCACAGTGGAAACACTAGCCACTAAAGTGGAAACACTAGCCACCACAGTGGAAACACTAGCCACTAAAGTGGAAACACTAGCCACCACAGTGGAAACACTAGCCACTAAAGTGGAAACACTAGCCACCAAAGTGGAAACACTAGCCACCACAGTGGAAACACTAGCCACCACAGTGGAAACACAGCTTCAGCAGGTGCTCTTTTCTGAGGAGGGTTCGTATTTGCTCTCTTTTTCTTCACATGATGCTCAACTTCCTCCTCATGGACCCTGTACCATTACTGGCTTCTGCAGATTGGAGAAAGGGGGGGGGGAGAGAGAAAGAGAGAGGGGGGGGGAGAGAATGAGAGATAAAACGAGGGACAAAATGGAAGAGGATTAGGAGATTGAAAAATCAAAGCTTTTCACATCCGTGAAGACCTCATGAGTGATGTGTAGTTGTGAGAGATCATTCGAATCCGTCAAACCAAAAATGTTAATCATTGGTAATGTGTGTGGGACTGAAACCAGAACCTGTGATAGACACGTCTCAGGGTGAACCACTTCACAGAACCAGAACGGCCGTCATGATGAGATCGTGTTATGGATGATTCATAGTGTAGTTCAAACCACAACGTAATCATATGTTTCAACTTTCAGGGAACATTTTAACACTTTCTGGCATTAACTACAACACTTTCAGTGCAGCTTACGTTCGCACAGTTTCGAATGATTAAATGCCTTGATTGTTAGTAAAAAGAAAAGAAAATATGGTTTGTATCAGTGTTGATAGGCTCAAAAAAAGATACTGAACGTGTTGCAATTCCCAGGAAAATAGAGCATGCATACTGCAGCCCTTCTGGGGGTTCTTACTTGTGGGAAAGTCGTGGGAGAGACGTCGTGATTGGGACGGGATCGCGGACTGAAAGAGACAAAGAAGAGGGGAAAAGGTGAATGTTGCCACATCCGCTAGAACAGAGGTCACATTTCAGGCTATTCGAATCACGCCTCAGAGAACAGACTGGACCTAATAACATAGTTCTAGTACTAATACCTATAATAGTAGGGTTTCACAGCATGGTATCACAGATACACTAAAAAGATAGTTCTGCTATCAGTGTGTGTCTGATCCTGGCCACCATACCTTCCTCCTGGCCTTAACCGCGGGCATCCCTCCAGCACTCAGAGCAGCAATCCTGTTCTCAATATCCGAGACCTGGAACCGAGGCAGAAAAGCATATTCACACTTCACATCATATGTACTGTACATGACATTATGAATGTAATGTAAATTACGAAACACGACAGACACAAACTCCAGTGTTTGAACATTCGGGACTGAAGACCCTCGGTCAGATTAAACGTTGTGGTTGGAGGTTCAGCGTGGCTGCTGTGCGTGAGGTTCAGTATGGCTGCTGTGCGTGAGGCTCAGCGTAGCTGCTGTGTGTGAGGCTCAGCGTGGCTGCTGTGCGTGAGGCTCAGTGTGGCTGCTGTGCGTGAGGCTCAGTGTGGCTGCTGTCGTGAGGCTCAGTATGGCTGCTGTGCGTGAGGCTCAGTATGGCTGCTGTGCGTGAGGCTCAGTGTGGCTGCTGTGTGTGAGGCTCAGTGTGGCTGCTGTGCGTGAGGCTCAGCGTGGCTGCTGTGCGTGAGGCTCAGTGTGGCTGCTGTGCGTGAGGCTCAGTGTGGCTGCTGTGCGTGAGGCTCAGCGTGGCTGCTGTGCGTGAGGCTCAGTGTGGCTGCTGTGCGTGAGGCTCAGTGTGGCTGCTGTGTGTGAGGCTCAGTATGGCTGCTGTGTGTGAGGCTCAGTATGGCTGCTGTGCGTGAGGCTCAGTGTGGCTGCTGTGTGTGAGGTCGAGCCGCCCACCTCAGCCTGAGAGGAGTGGACGCTGGCTGCGGCCCAGGCCACCTTTCCCTCCAGCTCAGACAGCAGCGACGCTTCTCCAGGTCTCGGGGCCAGGGCACCAGTGCTGGAGGGGGTCCTTGGGGGGCTGGCGTCCCCCCTCACGCTGCCCTGTCCTGGGGGGGCTCCTGGGGTCGCTGGTCTCCCGGGCTCGTCCTCCTCGGAGCTGTGGTCGCTGATGTTTCCCGTCAGCTCGTCCAGCTTCCGTCTCAGCTGCAGTTCCTCCATGTCCACCTGGATCCACTGGGGCTGGGGAGGGACACTGGCTGGAGCCTGCAGAGAGTGTCACCCAGAGACGATGTTATGGTTTCAATCAGGTTTTAAGATGCACTTCAGCTGCTTTTGCTGCTTTCAAGGGTTTTAAAAAGGAAACATCGGACATCGAGTAGATTTCAGGAAAAATGTCCAAACAGAATTTTTTGAAATATTGAATTAGGAAAATTTACGCCAGCCTGTTCTCGAAGGGCGGTGGATTTTCCCCTGACAGCACACGGCTGGAATATGAGGTCAAGTCTGACTCCACACTCGTGTGCCAAATTCTCGATCGTAAAAACTGTATGTGTGTTTACAGAACACACTCACGGTTTCTCTCTCTGAGAGGCAAGAGGTCCGAGTGAAAGACTTTCAGTTGTAACAGTCTGAAACACTGCAGGACGTCTGCGATGAACACAGCAGTTAAATCTGTCTTCAGTCTCAAACGTCATGCTAGCATCATTCTAGACGGGTACCGGGTCAGAGGGCGGAGTCACTTTCTGCTCCAGGCGGCTCAGAAGGGTCTCGATGGCCGACATCCGTTTGTTCAGCTCGCTGATCTAGGGAGAGAGAGGGTGTGGGAGAGAGAGGATGGGGAGAGAGAGGATGTGGGAGAGAGAGGGTGTGGGAGAGAGAGGATGTGGGAGAGAGAGGATGAGGCAGAGAGAGAAGGCATCCAAGATCACATAAAACATGTAAAGTTACTAATATTAAAAACAATCCAGCTCTAAATTTAGTGACACTATGAATTTACAACAGTACACCTGTTACACGTCTCTGGTAACTACTACATGAGTTAATCAGACTTGATTGTAATCAGTCCCTGGACCACACTGCCATAGCGAAACCAAAGACAACGTATGGTGGATTAGAAAAACAGACTTCTGGGAAAAAGCTTGTTGACTGGCTGCAGATGAAAGACTGATGTCATGGTTTTCTTTGATGTCTGATGGACACATGTTGATCTTCTGTCTCTCCTCCGTGTTCAGTTCCTCTCGTCTGGCGAGGCCCAGCTGTGAGACTAATGCAGCGCACCGCCACTGCGGCGTATCGAAACTCGGCTAGAGAAGACTGGAGGTGACAACACCGTTTGCTGTGTTGATGAGACTCATCCTGTTTGCTGTGTTGGCTGTTTTCTGTAGCATTTGTGCTGGTTTTATCTTTGTTTTGATTCAGATCATCTGATTGGGTGTGTTTACCTGTGTGTGTGTGTGTGTGTGTGTGTCTGAGTGCAAGAGGGAGTGAAGGGTTGCCCGCTCTCCTCAATACCGGCGGAGGAGCTGATTGGCTGAGGATGTCCTGGGACGCCAGGCTGCGTCGGCGACGGTAGAGCGGGAGCTGGCGGAAGTCTTCCTCCTCCTCTTCCTCCTCGTACCCGCCGCGGAGGAGAGGCCCGCTGGTGCTACCAGCCGAGGAGTGGCTCACCCTGGACAAGGAACGCCTCCTGCTGTCAGGGAACAAACCATCGTCTGGATGGGAGGAGGGAGGGAGAAAGGGAGAGAGGGAGGGAGAAAGGGAGAAAGGGAGAAAGGGAGAAAGGGAGAAAGGGAGAAAGGGAGAAAGTGTGTGTGAGATACAAAGAGAAATAAATATTTACAGAGTGATTGAAAGATCGAATGAGTTTTCACAGTGTAGGTGTGAGTGTGCATGCTCTTGTGCACAAGTCCACGCCCCCCATCCTTTATTCACCGTAGCGTCCAGACTTGTCCAGACCGACCCGGTGCTTGGAGCGGAGTTGGACCCCTGAGCCGAACCCTGGGTCTATGTCTACTTGTTCCTCCAGGATCTGCTGGAACATGGACGCCATGTCGGCCTCGGCGATCATGGACTCCCTCCTGCTGTCCAGGGCGTCTTGTGGACACTGCAGACACCAGCCACTCTTAATACAAACACCCTCAGGAAAACACAGCCTTTCTTTCATTATAGAAAAGCTACAAATGATAGCTTTTAAAATCTTAATATAACTCAAGGAGGACGGCGAATCAAACAATAATGAAATAACAAGAAATAACAAATATTATAAAACAGGACAAAGGCGAACAAACAATTCCGAGTTTGTCAGTTAGTGGAGTTGTTATGGAAACAGAGAAACAGGGATAGTCTGAGCATAGCGTGCTTTTTCCCTTTGACTTCAAATGAAAGATGACGCATCATGTATAAGAGCATCGAAGGAGCCTGTATCCGCTTACAGACATACTTGATGTGGTTCAAACCACTCTGTCACAGCTCAATATCTCTCCAAGCTAGCTTTCATCTTCCTATCTGGCTGTCAATAGACAAGTGGGATCGTGCAGCAGAACACTATGAGAGATAAGATAAAGTGCTATCAAAGAAAATCTATATTTACGACTAAACCGAAGCTTCCCTGCAACGATCACGTCAGATGCTTGTTGAAAGGGAGAGATATTTTGTTGATAAAACATGGTCGTCTTCTGGATGGTCTTATCATTGTTTCTGCAGTTTCCGGAACCATCTTATGCCTTCTGAGAAGCTTTGCTTTTTATGATTACATTTTCGGTTGCAAAAATTCATAGTCTGTAGCGGAACAGGTCAGATAGCAGGAACAAACACACCTCAGGCCTTATACACTTCAAATAAATTACATTTTTTAAGATCTATTGGAAGCCTAGCAAAACAAGCATAAATGTTGTTGTTTTTCCCCCTACGTTTTGAAAAATATTTTTCATAACAAATTCCGTTTTAGTAGCATAGTTTGGTCTTTCACTGGTGATATAATATGATTGGTAAAATTGGCTGACTTAATTGACTCAGTTCCAAATCAGTTCCAGATGCCACAGAACAGAAACACGTTCTGACGGTAAACGCAAACAAAGTTAAAGAAGAAGAAAAGGAGGTCTATACTTCCTGGAGTCTGTTCACAGACCATTCTAACTGAAAGATGGAGAACCCACAAGTCTCTAAACAGTAACAGCAGTGCTGTACAGTATCAACTGTCTGGATGTTAATGGGTTAAAGTGTTAGTTACTGCCAAGCAGAAAGAGAAAAGACTGCCAGTCCAATATAATGCTTATAGACAGTCTGCACACTACATGCCAACTGGAAGCCATTCACTGTATTTTCAACGTGCATTCGTGTGTGAGCATGTGCAGAAGTGTGTCTGTCCATACATATTATTTCACATGGATGTGGGTGTGGTTACACAGTTAGCATGGAAGAACCCCAGCTTCAACATTAACCATTATCAAGACAAGTTG
This sequence comes from Mallotus villosus, assembly GCA_903064625.1. Classification (NCBI taxonomy): domain Eukaryota; kingdom Metazoa; phylum Chordata; class Actinopteri; order Osmeriformes; family Salangidae; genus Mallotus; species Mallotus villosus. Next base: position 527,579 of record CAEFZP010002908.1, read on the forward strand.
ACCACAGGAAGGACTTGAAGGGTGGGGTTGGGCTCAAGTTAAGGGTTAGTTTAGTTTTGTGACCTTAGTGTCCACTCTGTACCTGGTAGGACTGGCGTCTTGAGTGGGTAGAGTAGTTTGGATCCAGATCAAAATCGAAAGGTTTAACTGGAAGGATCCGTTTGGTCCTTCTCAGCTTCAGAATCCCAGGAGAGGTTAAAAGACCATCGCCGGAACAGGAGAAGACAGGAGAGGATATGAGAGGACAGGAGAGGACAGGAGAGGATATGAGAGGACAGGAGAGGACAGGAGAGGACAGGAGAGGAGAGGACAGGAGAGGACAGGAGAGGACAGGAGAGGAGAGGACAGGAGAGGACAGGAGAGGACAGGAGAGGAGAGGACATGAGAGGACAGGAGAGGACAGGAGAGGACAGGAGAGGACAGGAGAGGACAGGAGAGGATATGAGAGGACAGGAGAGGACAGGAGAGGACAGGAGAGGACAGGAGAGGACAGGAGAGGACAGGAGAGGACAGGAGAGGAGAGGATATGAGAGGACAGGAGAGGACATGAGAGGACATGAGAGGACATGAGAGGACATGAGAGGATATGAGAGGACATGAGAGGACATGAGAGGACAGGAGAGGATATGAGAGGACAGGAGAGGACAGGAGAGGATAGGAGAGGAGAGGATATGAGAGGACAGGAGATGGGTAAGATGTAACTCATACCTTTCATGCACTTCCGAGGGATAAAAGATCAAGATAAGTTATTTCTGTAACTGACCCCTTTTCTCATTCATGTTGGGTCCTGCACTACCATATCTAAACCACTAGAGGGTGATCTTTCAATATAAAACACAACAAGAGACCAAGGTTGGACGAGAACAACACAAAAAAGTGTCTGGCAGTAATCTTGTTGTAACTGCTGACCGGACGCAGCATCATCACCATCGCTATGGACGTGTGTCATTCACGATGATGTACAACGCAGAAAGGAGGTGCTTGAGTACTGAATAAACATCTCCTCGGCAGAGGGAATGTTTGAAAACACGTCGGGGGGGTTCTGTGGTCTTACGTAGCTGATGGAAACCTCAGTAGACACGGGGGTGGTGAACTTAAAGAAGAAGTAGTAGATAAACGTTCTCAGGCACTCGCATGCTGACGCCTGGAATGTTTAGCGTGATTCATGACGGCCTTCGAGTTCTCCCACAAAGCAGCAGGTACGCTATGCCATACCTAACCCTTCCCAGCTGCTCTGTGCACCAGGTACGCTGTGCCATACCTAACCCTCCCCAGCTGTTCTGTGCAGCGATTGGGGCACACTTCAAAGAGACCTCCCCTCATAACCATGTGAAGATGAACGCAACAGCACGAAACTCAAGCCAAACCTTGTGAACAAGCATGCTTGGTGGTGACAGACTGGGACTAAAAAGCTCACAGATGTTGAATCCACCCAGGAGGAATGAGGAGACGACTGTCAAGGTCACGCTGAATAAGACATTACATTTAGTCATTTAGCAGACGCTCTTATCCAGAGCGACTTACAGTAAGTACAGGGACATTCCCCCCGAGGTAAGTAGGGTGAAGTGCCTTTCCCAAGGACACAACGTCATTGTGCCCAGCCGGGAATCCAACTGGCAACCTTCAGATTACAAGCCTGATTCCCTAACCGCTCAGCCACCTGACTCACCTCCCTGTACCTGATGATGCACCGGAGAGGCCGTGTCTACCGGCACAAAACACACGCAGGAAATGTGTGCCCTGTCCTATGAAGCATTGACACCAAACACAAGCTTCTTCGAAGGGACTGTTCACATAAAATTGTATACTGTATAAACGTATCTAGACTCATGTATGGACTAGGTCTAAATGTTATCAAGTCCAAATTGTATCTTTGAATCCATCTATATATTTACAACAAAATCAAAACGTAAGTGCCATGTGAAAGGCAACAATTGTCAAAAGCCTTCGACACATCAGTCTGTTTTAGGTTTCAAGTCATAATGTTTCCATCATAGATGACCAATGAGAAGACCCACTACTGAGCTCTCTTTAGTACTAATTGACATCTGGTTTCTATCTGCAAGATAGTTTTTCAGTGGGATTTAAGACTCTTCTCCTCCTGCCAAATACTGTTACCATTAACAACAACACATCATTACCAGTAGTACCATTAGCGTACATTTCTTCATTATTTCCTTGCTTCCTTGCTTCCTTCCTTCCTTGATCCCTTCCTTCCTTCCTTCCTTCCTTCCTTCCTTCCTTCCTTCCTTCCTTCCTTCCTTCCTTCCTTCCCTTCCTTCCTTCTCACCTTCTTTCCTCCTTTCCATTTTTCTCACTGTAATTTCCAGAGATTATACCAGATGTTATAATGGGTGAAACACTATTTGAAATCCTTTGGATTCCCAGCTGTGGTCTTCTAGAGTGATACAACACTGACCTGTCCCATGGGAGGGACCCTGTTCAGGTGAGGAGTTGTGAAGGGAGATGCAAAAAACTAGAGGGAGAGGCATACAACTACATCAAAGTTATGTTATTCTACTTCAAGATGATACACACAGTATAAGCTAGTCAAACTGCACTTCCAGTATGGAGTATAGCTCAAGAGAAAGTCAGACACGGTCAACAGGTCCTGTACCAATCTGTAGTGTTGATCTTCTGCAGCATCCATGGTTTGTTCATCATACGTACTGGCTGGGAAGGAAGAAACAATGATGTTAATGTCATAACACTGTGATCCAGTTAAACATCAGAACGTGTCAGGGTTGCATGGTGCTGTGATCATAGAATGGGGACGTTCTGAAATATCAAATCCATAAGGCATCACTAAGTGGAGGAACTAAGAGACTTTATGAGAAACATGTCTGAAAGAAAATTGTATGTTTTGGCATTGTTCTGGCAGAGAGAAAAAGAGAGAAAGAGACAGAAAGGGAGAGAACCAAAAAGAGAGAGACAGAGAGACAGAGACAGAAAGAGAGAGACAGAGAGAGGAAGAGAGAAACGTGAGAGAGAGAGAGAGAGAGAGAGAGAGAGAGAGAGAGAGAGAGAGAGAGAGAGAGAGAGAAACAGAGAGTGAGAGAGAGTGAGATAGAGAGCGTGAGAGAGAGAGAGAGAGAGAGAGAGAGAGAGAGAGAGAGAGACAGAGAGAGACAGAGAGAGGAGGGGTCTGAATATGAGCTACCCAGCTCAGCAAAATGCACAACAGAAATCCAGAAGTGCAACATTGGAAACACATGTTTATGTTCACAGTAAATAGCCGTGAAATAAAATCTACCCTCGCATGGAACATGCCTACACAAGCACAAACAAACACCAAGCAAAAAAAGGAGTTTCATTAAAGTTCCCAAGCCTCTGGTATCCCTTCTAATATCCCTGTTGAAATGCCAGTGACTGGCAGTGCCAGGCTAGCTCTGCGCCAGCTAGCTGCGCCAGCTCTCTGCGCCAAGCTAGCTCTGCGCCAGGCTAGCTCTGCGCCAGCCAGACTTGAGTCCTCAAAGCTGCTCCCTGTGTGTCCTGTCCAAAACAACCACGTCTGAGATGTCAGATGGCTGAGCGGTTAGGGAATCTGGCTACTAATCAGAAGGTTGCCGGTTCAATTCCCGGCCGTGCGGGATGACGTTGTGTCCATGGGCAAGGCACTTCACCCTACTTGCCTCAGGGGAATGTCCCTGTACTTACTGTAAGTCACTCTGGATAAGAGCGTCTGCTAAATGACTAAATGAGATGTATGAGACGATAACTGAGCTCAAGGTCTCCTCAGGAGGCAGACGTTGCTTGACGATGAAGAGTCATCTTGAGAGACTTGGGTCTAGAGAAAAACGTTCTCATTTCTAGAGGAAGATGGATGAAGCATGCACTTACTGTGGACCTCAGGCATGCTGTTTGTGTCGTCGTCATGGGGAACTGGTGGACAGATAAGACCAAGACAGTTACATTAAACAAATAAGAAGAAAATGCAAAGACTTCATTAAGAAATGATTTACTGGAAACAAAATGATGTTGTTTAATGTTGGTTTATATTTTATACTATTTCAATGTGTGGTATTTCCGGAGAGAAAGCAAGCTGAAAAAAATCTGAATTCCATCAGTGAGAAGGCATGTTTTGGATTGAATCTCTGTCAGCCAGCACACCAGCTGACTCAGTGAAACAGCAAGACCATGAGTTGTACTGGCCTGATGGACCACAGCTTCAGACAGACTCACAGGTCTGTCAAGTGTCATATGGTGCTGTATATGTGAAGGTATACCTTTATGACCAATACACAAGTGTGTGTGTGTGTCTGCACCCAGAACTGTAGTCAAGTGTGTCTTTAAACACGGCATGTCTGCACATTGTGTGCATTTCAAAAGTCACAAAAAATCGGCATCTGCGTTCTTTTTTTCTGGTCAATTGAAGCCTGCAGGATCGGACCAACCCAGAGACATGTGACTGGCCAATCACACGGCCAGCTAAGCTCAGCCAACCAGCTCGTTCCGCATCCTCCCCACAATCCTGTTGGGTGACTCAGCTTATACTGTGCCAGAAGGCACTCACCTTCAGCGTTCACACTAACCTGATCTCATTCTGCTTTATTGTATCATGCAGTTAACAAGTGCTAATGTTCATTTATAATGTATTCCATTGACTTGTGTGTTATAGTAGTTTTTCCTGTGGCTGAAGGACGATAAAACAAAACCGTGTCATCCCAGCTGTGATTAAAGCCTGTCGTCAGTGGATAAGACTTTAAACACATTAAACTAACATAAACTGTAACCTTTTAATGAAAAGTCAATATGTCTTGTAATGGTGGAGACTTTCCAGGCGGCTGGTCAGAGTCCAGCATCTCTCTGTTCAGAGGACTTTAGCACAGGCCTGAGACCAGCATCTCTGTGTTCAGAGGACATTAGCACAGGCCTGAGACCAGCATCTCTGTGTTCAGAGGACATTAGCACAGGCCTGAGCCCAGGATCTCTGTGTTCAGAGGACATTAGCACAGGCCTGAGCCCAGCATCTCTGTGTTCAGAGGACATTAGCACAGGCCTGAGCCCAAGGATCTCTGTGTTCAGAGGCCTAGTTAAATAACTCTGTCCGATTTGGCAGAAGCCGTAGAGAGGCTTACTGATCCCTCCCCCCCTCCTCCACACCCCCCAAAAAGAGAGAGAAAAACATATTTTCAGTGATCCAGAATTTACTGAGAAGGACAAAATATAGTGTACGGTAGGATCTCACTCTATGAAAGTTACACTACCAGGGTTCAACTCAGAGCCATAAAGGTATTTATAGCCGTGTGGCAGATGTAAATACACGTGTAAGGTTGTTGCTTTAGCTACGATACAGTGGCTACCATCCTACATCTTTTAAGTACATTAAAATTAGTTGCTATTCATTTCTAACAGGGAGGTGATGCTTTGTGATGGACGCAACCTGTGTCAACTCACACGCTCAGATGCTATTGACATGCAGTAACGTTAGGAGCTGCAGCTGGAGCACTACTGTATAAAGCCTTTCATTTATTGAGGATTTCTAACTGTAAGCTCCAGCTGACTGAGAGGAATGAACTCCCTACGTGAGCACTGTCACTTCAGATGGAGGTTCTGGTCTCCTCAGGTCAAACTGGAGGACCGGGTGAGTGTGTAGGAAGGAGTGAGTGTGTAGGAAGGAGTGAGTGTGTGAGTGTGTAGGAAGGAGTGAGTGTGTGTGTGTAGGTCAGGGTGAGTGTGTAGGAGGGGTGTATTGAATGTGTTTTCAATAAAAATAATAATATAATGACAAAAGGACAAAGATTATTTTTTGAAACGTAATGCCTATCACCGTTTCGAGAGTGCTGTTTAGATGCGAGCAACGCTAACATTAGCATGTACTATACTACATGTATGGAACAGCATGTATGATACTACATGTATGGAACAGCATGTATGATACTGTGTCTGAACACACACCTGTGAGGTTGTTCTGCGAGCGGCTGAAATCACCGCTCAGCCTCTTGAACAGGGAACGCATCACCTTGGCGCTGCCGAAACGCTTGAAGCGCGACTTCACGTTCTCATGGTACCACTCCAGAGTACCGATCTTCAGAACCCTGAGAGAGGGGGGCGCACAGGGGGGCAGAGAGATGGGTCAGGGGTAACGATGGATGGATGGATACATGGATACATGGAGGGATGGATGGATGGAGGGATGGATGGAGGATGGAGGGATGGATACATGGATGCAACAAGTCTGCCCCAATCGCCTCCCCCCTCCCTAAAAAAATGACTAAATGAGTAAAAGCGGTGTGTCTCTGGTCCTCACCTGGCCATGTGGCAGGAGTCACACACCCAGCCCCTCTCCTTCTTGTTGTAGCGGCTGCAGGCCTTGCAGGTGTACAGCTGGCAGTCCAGACACTGCCGCTTGCTGTTCACCAGGAACTTGAAGGGCTGCAGGCAGCGGATGCAGAGGGAGTCCGTCAGGCTGGTCTGGGTGCCCACCAGGATCTCTCGCTTGGTGTCCTCCTTCTCTATCTGGGTCTTCAGGTCGCTGGAAGAGAGGGACGAGGAGATGTCCAATAATGACTGATGGAAAGGGATATGTACAGACCTGGTGGGGATGGATGGGTGGACAGATTGATGGACAGATGGATGGACAGATGGATGGATGGACAGATGGATGGATGGGTGGACAGATGGATGGACAGATGGACGGATGGACAGATGGATGGATGGACAGATGGATGGATGGGTGGACAGATGGATGGACAGATGGATGGATGGACAGATGGATGGATGGACAGATAGATGGATGGACAGATGGATGGACAGATGGATGGATGGACAGATGGATGGATGGACAGATAGATGGATAGACAGATGGATGGACAGATGGATGGATGGACAGATGGATGGATGGACAGATAGATGGATGGACAGATGGATGGACAGATGGATGGACAGATGGATGGACAGATGGATGGATGGACAGATGGATGGACAGATGGATGGATGGACAGACAGTGAAACAAAGTGGGACAGTAGAACACTACACAGTACTCGCTGTCTTCCCTCCCCTCTGTCAGGTTAGCAGTCCCAGAGGACAGTGACTCCCTGGGTTATAGAACGTAATGAATGAATAGGACTGAACCTGGAGGCCACGGAGGCTAAAACAAACAAATGAAAAAGAACAAAGGCTCGTCTTCTCTGCTGGCGGGCACATATCTATAACATAATCAGCAAAACGTCCTGGAGGAGATGAATGTCCCACATTCTGCCTCCCCTCCAGCTGTGTGTGTGTGGTGTGTGTGTGTGGTGTGTGTGTGTATGGTGTGTGTGTATGGTGTGTGTGTGTGTGTGTGTCCCTTCCAGCTGGAGAAGTGTATCATAGAGCAAGTTCAAAACCCCAACGCCAATATAATGTCATCAACCAGCAGCTGAAAGCGTTATTGCTCTCTTTAAGAGGAACCATATGTTTGGGAAAAATGGCCAGAATAATCAACCATGCCTGTTGGTCAAGACAAAGAGACTCCATGGCATCCAAACATCGGTCAAAAAAACATAACATCTCCTGCTTGCAAATTTCGCCACATCACTCCGACAATTACGACAAACAGTGATTCTACTGGTCTATCATGTCCATCAACATAACTTAATACTTTCATCCAGCACAGAGAAGTAATCATGGAAACATTTCTGGGGCCTAGTTATGATGCGATCCAGATGTGACTCCACTTACAACTTTGCAATTAAAGGATAATTAAGAAAATGATTATATGAATTAGAAACGCACTCAACTCAACCAGTATGATGTCAGTAATGAAAGGCTTATAAAACGCTGTCCTGAAACCACAGACAGCCCACAGTAAAGGGTGACATGCATTGCTCCATGTTCAGCTAATTTATGAGGATTAAGCAAAATGTAATGGTTTTTGCCATTCATAGACCCGAAGATTTAACAGACTTTTAATTTAATGTAATGATTTTGTGGAGGGTAAAAAATGCATTATACAAAATAAAATACAGTAGGCATGCACATCTTCACAAACCTTGACATAAACACAGGCTCTCTCTCTCTCTCTACTAGAGACTCTAAACATTAAGGCCACCTACTGCAGCTATAAAATTTCAACATTTCTTAGATTAGAACCACTGAGTCCCTCTGGGGTTGTTAGCGCTGGAGAGAGGAGGAACATCGATAAAGATGCTGAGGTGAAAAAGGCAGAACGGATCGACGCGGGTGGAGTCTAGCAGGCAGCCATCGAGGATGACAGCCCCCCTCACTCGCTCGGTGGTTTATCGGGTCATGCTTCCCATTACAGCCCATCCTCGGGGGTAGGAAGAGGACTTTGTCGCTGGCTCAGAGAGGTCCATGAGCCCTCAGATATACCACAGCCCAGCTGTGGGGTATTAGCCATGGGATATAAAAGTAATATCAGTTAAATCTGTCCTCCTTTGACATTGAGATCTCATGGAGTAGGTATATATCCGGTCTCTGAGTGAATACGGGAGATATCCGTGCCCTGGAGGAGGTAGCTGGTAGCTGCTTGGTGGCACGTGGCAGAACTTCTGGTTTTGGGACTCGGTTTTGAAGACGCTCGTTGGTATCGCAGTGTGATACATTGTGGGGTCTCGCAGTACAGTAGTCAGAGAGATAGTTTAGGGAACACACCTGGTTTGTGATAACTCATTTTGGGGCTGACTAAATAAAAAACTATTCTGTTTGTGTGTCTTCAAAAACGAAGAAAGGGGTACATCCCATAATACACACATGTGGTCGAGGACTATATTATTGTCCGAAATATTCAACATTATTAGCATGTCACATGAATGCTATATGGATTTTTATTTTCCCCTTCTAACTTGATAAAAGGCCTTAAATCTCAGTCCCCTGTTTAGCAAGCTGGCTCTCCAGAGGAGCGTGGGAGCCAGACAGATAGAGTCCAGACCCCAGGAAGAACACTTCTCCCTTACAAGGACATCTCTTGGATACTCATCAACACCATCCTCTCTCTCTCTCTCTCTCTCTCTCTCTCTCTCTCTCTCTCTCTCTCTCTCTCTCTCTCTCTCTCTCTCTCTCTCTCTCTGCTCTCTGCTCTCTGCTCGCTCTCTCTCTCTCAGCTTGTGCATCATCTTCTCTCTGTCGCTCGGTCCTCTTTCGCCCTCTCTCTCTCTCGTTGCAATATTCTCAAAATATGCGCTATAAAATATGTGCTTCTCTATGTTTCCAATGTTCTGATCCAACATATCTGTGGTTTGACAGGATCCAGGCATGTGCCTTAAAAACAAAATGAGAACCATAAGTGAGAATTAGTCTCCTCTTCTACTTATAGATTCAGACGAAAACAACCTCGAGCAAAACAAACAACACTCACTTTGATGGAAAGCAGAAACAAGAAAGAAAAAGTGGCCACAATATCTGTGAGGCGAGACAAAGTACAGCTGATCGGAGCAGAGGGAGAGACAGAACAAATCGTCTTTGGGAGACTGAGAGGAGGATTCTGTCATGGGGACAGAGATAGAGAGTGGAGAGTGCTTTTTTCAGTCGGGGGGAAAAGAACAGTTGAGCTAAATCTGGCCATGTGACTCACCCGGTTTGACATTGCCGTTTCGCAATTACAGACACGTTAATCAATTGCAAACGTTACTCACTGTTCGGCCATCACTGATCATATTTTCAGAGTGCCGTAAAGTTATATTAATTATAAATAAAAACCTGTTTAATCATGTATTCAACACAAAGTAAAGAACAGCAGTGGAGTCAGTTGACTAAGCTGAAGAAGGCTGCACAGAGAAAGGAATGATTGGTTTATTAAATCAAGCTGGGTCCCCTGTAACATTCCCGTTATATCTGTTTCTCACGGAAAACCCCAGAATCACATACTATGTCTGCTACACTTTCACACAAACGATACATACACACACACACACCAAAACAGCATCCACGTATCACTCAACTCCCTTCCACCTGCATCCTAGAACTATACAGTATGGTATACTGTACCCTGCTAATTATTGTCAAAGAATCTCGAGGCTGTATACTTTAATCCAATATGTTACACGGGGGAACAAGACATAGGATTAAACCTGAATAGTTTTATTCATGAAGAACATACGGGCCTCAGAAGTTAATCTAATCATGACGTCTTACAGCCTCTGATGAGGACGACTTCACAAGGGATCAAAACATCCAAAAACAAACGACTCGCTGCTGTCACAAGCGCTTGGCTAATGATGTAAAAGACCGTAAACAGATATCCAGGACAGGTTATAGTTCAGAGACCCGAAGTTGTCAGACAAGGTGTGTTATTAAGAACTGTATGAGACTAGGTCACAGGATTGATCAAACTGCAGTCTACGTGATAATCCAAAACTTTATATTGGCCTATTGCATAATAAACCAACATGGCATTTTATTGTTTTTGCTCATCTAACCGTTTAGAAACTGATTTGGTTGTGAAGACTTTAGTGTCAGGCTGTTAAAGTCAGCTGGTTTGTGGACTCCATCCAGCCAGAAAGCTACGAAGCATCAGGAATGCAGCCGACCAATTATCTGGCATTACACGGTCGGGCTTCAGAAACAGGTCATGTGATTGGCGGCTCACCCCTGAGCTCAGTCCAACCCAGTGTTGGGACGATTCGGCCTCAGTCGTTTGCCCGCAAATTGGACATATGTAGGAGGGGTCAGTGTGATGTTTTAGTTTTGTAAAATTTAAAATTGAACAATCTTCAATCCACAACTAAGAAATTCTAAAAGGCTGTGCTGTAGGCCTATGTGAATGCAGGGACTAACGGTAACCATAGGGAACAAAAAAGCCTGTTGACCGAATTGACTCCAATGTGAACCCTTGATTCCTAATCCTATACCGTAGACCTGGCAATTAAAGGGAACCGGATTAACACGACCCCTAGGGAGATAACCGTCTGAGCTCACAAAGAGTTTTAAACCGCACTAATAATCTGTTTTACACTGCATCTGCGCTACAAGTTGTGTACAGTGCATTACATGTGGGAGACCTACAAGCTGCACATAGTTCTGTAGAAATACAGTAAGATACAGAAGAACAATTTATGTGATAACCGCTATCCTTCAACTGCCTCCAAATCCTGGTAACCGGACTAGCCACACTTACCCAAGCCTGTCTTCCTCTTTCTTCCTCAGGTCAAAGTCTCTCTGGACGACCTGAAAGACGTGTTTGGCCTCGTCGTCAGTCAATTTCGACAGGTCTAGCTTCTGCGCCATGGCGGACATTGGCAACATGGTGCTGCAAAAGGAAGACAACGTAAAAAAAGATTAAGGTTATTATTATTTTAAATGTTGAAAAAGAGGATTGAACATTCTTCATACAAGAAGTATTGCAGGGTGATATGCCTCGCCTCGTCCATTCATTGTAAAGCGAGGCAGTAAAGGCAGTAAAGGCAGTAAAGGCAGTAAAGGCAGTAAAGGCAGTCTAAACATAGTGTTCAGTCTAGGTCATCCTTCAAAGACGAAGGCCATGCTTATCGAAAAAGTACACTACTTGATGCGTTGCAGATTGCTGTTGCAGTGTTGACAAACAGTGCAAGGAATGTCGGGCCATAAACATTTTGAATGTTAGGGTTCTTTTTAGCTGAACCCGATCTATTAGAATTTGTGAAAGCTGTGGGAGCAGTGAAATATCGGCATATATCAATGAAAAGGAGCATGGCAAATTTAGGCTAATGGGATACATATAATCTCGCTAAGCAAGGACTACTACAACTCCTCGCCTATCACAACATAGATCATGCTTTGGTTAAACATTTCGGATAGTTCTAGCATGCCAGGTAAATCACAGTAGTCATAATTTACATCCAAACACACATCCACATTTGAAATAACCCCCAAAAGCATCCATATTTATCTGCTCTTCAACCCCCAAAAGCATCACATTTATCTGCTCTTCAACCCCCAAACTCATTCACATTTATCTGCTGTACAAATCCCAAAACATTTATTTGGCAAATGATTTTAATGATTCCCTTTAGGCAGCAATAAATCCACACTGATTGGGTGAAATCGTGGGTGTAACAGCAACTTCCTGGTCCAATGTTAATGTATAAATGTTGAGCAACGTATCTGTTGAGATAGCATGTGTCAATGTGATTTGTTCATAATGTTTTATATATCTCTTGCAACATAGTTTTATTAATCAAATAAAAAGTAAACTCATAGCATTCGTCTTGTATGTATACGATAACACTGACCAGTTTGAGTGATTAGAGAGCAACTTGGGTCTATGATCTAAGACCCACAAAGCAGACCAGTTTGCTGCCAGTTCGTTCCTTAATCCTGGTTTATAAGCTCTCACTTCAACCCAGTGAGCCTTAAACTTGTATTTTGGTGACATACTCCTCGTCCGAGCTCCACCAACAAGGCGCAGAGTTCCCTTGCGAAAGACAGCTAAACCCTCCAAAAAATCCCCCCCCCCACACACACCCACACACACTGGCACGCATGCAAGCAAGATAACTGTTTTCCAGCAGACATTCAAAATACCAGATAGGATTTGAATCGGTGGCGTGGGCACAATCGGTGGCTAATCCCAGCCAATTGGCTTGAACAGTAGTAACTCAGACACTGTAAATAAGACGTCCTGTAGTTCCTTCTTTGGGCTCAGACTGCTGGTACAAGCTACCCTGTGACCTGGCTCCAGCACAACCAACACATCGCCATGTAGACCCAGCTGGCTCCAGCACAACCATCACATCGCCATGGAGAGTAGTCGGCCTGTCTGCGCTTCACACAATTACGCAAGGACACATTTTTCCCAGGCTGCTGCTTCACAATAAATGTATTTAGTTTTGTTGAAAATGAGGTAACTTGCACTGATGCAGAACACACACTTTCAGACACGCAAACACACAGAGACATAGACTGTACACAAAATGACATCCTCAGACACACGATTAATAAAAACATTGTATTTAAAGACAGACAACAACCAGAAACTAAGGATGTGTTCAAAACAGTCCTGTTTATCACAAGGCACTGCGTAATTCGGAAAAAAAGACACCGTAATCGCATTTCTGTTTCAGCAACTTGACTGCTAATCAAAAGAGTAAGCATGCCGCTATGACAACAAGTAGAACAGAGTATAACTACTGACTGGTAGACAACTAATGACTCGTCATAACAATACAATCAATATATTATGGACCTTCTCTGCTTTCTCACGGCTAATCTCCACACACAGAATGGAGCAGTTTGTATGGTTATGTGTGTTTGCGTACAGGGTGTGAGTGATTCAACTAAATCCTTTGAGAATTTCAAAACCTTTAGTACTTTTCCCAGATGATATTGATACTGAAGCTTATAAACTGTTCCTGAATCAGAGGCTCCTCACATGATTTAGATGTTTTCCTCCTGGTTTGTGTCAGCAACAGTGTACAGTAGGGCCTACAACAGGTGTATTGTTGCTCAACTACAGTTGTATTTGCTGAAAGGACGGCGGGGTGATAACAAGATGTGTAAGACTGCGACTCCATGCTCCCAACACGAACAAAGCATCCAAACTGGTTCAGTAACCAAAATGAGTTAATTTGATCTGAAATACGGACAGATTGTAGGTTCTGCTAAACAGGATTGCAGCAATACACTCTAGTTGTTGAATATGTGAGTTATAAGGTGAGAGCTTTAGCCTTGAACTAATCTCATTACACATTTCTAAAGTTATTAAGCACTTATGAAAACAATGGACTGTCAAGAATTGCAATAAAAATGTCAAATCTGTCTGTTTATGCCTGGACACTGTTGACAGTCTTCCAGTTCAAAATAGTCCACCGATAAGATTCCACTTGTAAGATAAAATGCCTTGAAGTCACAAGTGAATCAAACTGATTAAACCGGGATATAGGACAGTCCACAGCACTATACTGATAACAGATTACCATCAAAACACATATCGCTGAGCTGGTAGAACATGAAATTTGAAACCGCAAATGGAAATGCGTGTCATGCCATCTTTAGGCCGACATAACTCTCCAGTAAGACAAGTCAATAGATAACCGATTTAAAATAAACACTTCCAAACTTACAAAAAATTCCTCAACTCAACCCTGTACAGTTTTTGGAAAAGAACTGAAATTTTAAGCCGCAATCTTCACTTGCTTACCTTGACCTCTGTGTTAGCTTGATAGCCTGCGGTCGTATTCCCTCTGGAGTAGCCAGACAGACTGCAGTGGAGCTGAGAAGCCTGCAGCGCTGCTTAATCACATGTCTTGTTAACTAGGGGAAGAAAGACTTGAAGTCTAACTCCATCCCACCTCCCTGTCCACCCCTCTGAAGGTCAGGGCTCACGCTCAGCACACATTACATCATAAGGAATGCCAGCTTTGCTTTGTGGATCTGTATTACCATTATTGTCTTGTTTCCTTCTTTTTTCTGTCTTTTCACTGTGTTAGTTGTGAGCTAGACATGTGTTTGTTGGAATAATACAAAAACATACTTTTCTAGATAAGCTTTTAGCTGTTATTATCATGCCACCATATGCTGATAGATGTCCCAGTTATTTCACTATTCGTGTCAAGTTTAATGGCATCACAATACAATCACAAAAACAATCACAACCAATCAGTGAGGTTCCTGTGGCAGACTCATTTCCTCTCAAACAGACAAACTCAATCTTCTGTTTAACCTTGATTTGGGCCACGTGAGACCTGCCATTAGACAATCTTCTCGTTTCCTCGACTGTCACACCCTGTTCTGGTCGGAAATGAGCAAACAACTGTTTACGTTTGACAGTAGAGGACGACCCGGTAGGACCTAGACTGGCCGAGCACTGTCAGACATTACAAATGCATCGCCTACTGATACACTGATTGGAAGCTGTAGGTTCAACTGTATAACACACATTTGGTGAAGTCTGGTAAGCCTGTTTCTTTAAAGTTTTTGAACAACAGTGTCCCTTGTTTTGGCTCATATCCCATTCAAACAGATAAGCCTTTGAAACAGGCCAAGTTTACAGCATTTTGTGTTGTTTGTGCTGTGTTGTTTTTGGTCTGAAGTATTTCCTGTATTGTTATAGGGTCGGAGTTCTGACCTGAAAGGAGAGGAGAGAGGAGAGGTCGGGAACAGAGAAGAAGAGAAGCCTATAACAGAGTAAAGCAGAGCAGAGTACAATACAGTAAAGTACAGATACCAGACAAATCTACTTCGGTACAGTAATGAAGTACTTGTACAAGTGAATGCGTTTTATATGTGTCTATGCAAGCATTTCACATGTGTGGATGTCAGTTTTCAGTAGCATGAATGTGTGTGAACATTTCATATGTGAATGTGGATGTGTTTCATATGTGTAAGGACAGTGTGAATTATTTCCTAAACGGTCCCTAATACACACACACACACACACTACTATTCATCTTCATAGGTCGTAACCAACTTCAAATGATTCTGAAAATATTTTGTTTATGGTGATGACAATGTCATTCTTAGTTAAAAAGCAGCCAAGATTTCAATGGTTCATAGTAACCCTGTAATCAAGTTCCCCTCAGGTAACCATCTTCTCTCTTAGCTTTGAGACTCCCCCTATTGGAGAAACAAGCACACTGCACCACTATGCAAATATCATTTCGAGTGACTGAATTAACTTTTGGGTGGGTGGGTGTTTGAAATTCAATAAACATGTATTTACTCACACTTCATCTTAATCCTTCTCTGTGCTGCTTTACCTGGTCTCAGGAGGAGTTTCCAAGACTACTCTTATCAAATACTAAAGCATTTATTTGTAATCAACGTCTGTGATGATAGTGATGCATAGAACATGCTAACGTGCTGGGTCTATTACTTCAATCAACATTCCTCCTTTATACTATGTCTGTCGCTGCTGTTTTGCTGGTGTGCCCTCAGAAGTGTAGGACCTTCTGTGGTGGAATCAGTGTACGGCAGGAAGGAAGCCTGGTTCCTCGACACTGCAGTGATGAAAAGAAAGTGATGCCTATCAATTTGAACCATAACAGCAGGAAGTGGCAGAGCATTCCTTCCCTTGGCTCCAAGACAAACACGACACATTATCTGAAGTTCTCTCCTGCACTGAAACAAGAAACGTTTCTCTCTCACTTCTTTACTGGCTTGACTTTTGCAGTCCATTCATGGTTCATTCAACGCACAATGTAACACAATGGATATCACTCAGAGTTAGTTAAACCACTTGTGTGAAAGACACGAATATGATATTAATAACGGCTGTTCTGGTGTGTTTTTTTTTAATTTAGCATACGGTTTAAGTTACGTGAAGTTAATGTGGATTTAATGCTCTTGTTGACAGATAACCTTACGTCAGAGATTCCTGGTGTGTTTCTGTGAGGGCTGGATGGGTGAGGAGGGGTGAGGAGGGGTGAGGAGGGGTGAGGAGGAAGCTCTGGGATTATGGGAGGCATTAAGCGCAAAATAATTATTTCATGGGTTAGGATTCTCATACATCCAGCTGGGCATTTCTGGCTGCTTTAAACAAAAAGAATTAGGAACAGTTGACCAAAGTAAAAAGCATTTATAGCAGTGACTCCAGACTCACGTTCTAATACAATCACATGTTCCCAACAATATTAAGGGGAAATAATAATTTGGTAAACTGTGTAGACAAATTGTTAAGTTTCGGACTCTCATAACTGAAACGATTGATGCTGAAGTGGACTGTTAAGTGTGTGTACTGTTAAGTGTGTGTATGTATCATTGTGTGTATTAACATATTAACATGGTATCAAATTTCCCTGGTTTCAAAGTTCAAAACAAATCAAGCTGAGGCTCTGAGAGACAAAGTGCCAACCATGTTGCTTCAGGCTTTCCAATGGGCATATCCTTCACATGGGAATACATCACATGGGAATGTAGCGTTAAAACCAACTCATGGTTTTTGGATGACTGCAGAAACGTTCCATCATTCAACAATACAAAGAACAAAATAACTTGAAAAACAAGGTATCCAGTCAGCAAAAATTATAAACCAGTACCACATCCTATGGGCCAATTATTGATCCCTATCGTGACAAAAAACACAACTTGGTAAAATAAACAGTCTAATCAGGTAACCAAACTCTGGTTCACTTAGCCCTGACCTTTGACCTTTCGCAGCACCGGGTACCCCTGGGGTCCTTCTCTGCTTGTGACTCATAGCTCATTGGCATGGCAACCTCTCAGCTGGGCGTTCCGAGCCATCCATCACTTCAAAGAGCCTTTCCTTCACGCTCATGTTGAAGTCGTTTGCAGTGGCCGTGAGCTTACATCATTTATCACCTCAGTCACCCTCTAACGTTGAACTTTCTAGGTCTCGCTGACATCATTTCTCCATTTGTGGGACTGAGTGTATAGCCAAACAGTTGCATTAACGACTCAACAATATACACAAAGAATGTGTGACTGACTGTATGGTGTACAAAGAGAGATGCATTTGTCTGGTTGGACAATGTCCAGTGCTGCTGCTGCACCATCTGTTCCACTCAAACAGCATCTTGTCATGGAGGTTTATTTTGACGTTAGTTGATTAATTGGTTCCTACAGCTATTTCCTAAAAAAGAAAAATAAGATTTCAAGCATTAAGGATCATTTACGGCATAAAGATACTGTATATAGCTCGAGGTTTACACAGAAACTCGTTAGGTTAGACTGACATGACAACATAGAAGAGAACTGAACATAACTAAGAGCCTGATGAGCAAAATGGCTTCCAGATGTACCCCAGCCTCCTCATTTATCCAAATCATGGAAATTATAACTCCTAAAAGGTAAATACCACTCACAAACCAGGGGTGGAAAAGGCGACAGCATAGTGACTCAGCTCGAAAACACGCGCAACACTGAAAGGCTGTTTTCAAGACGGCCCCTCACTCTGTTTAGTCGCTGTGCCGAACAAAGTCCGATGTTTCCATCTTATGTTCCATTGCTCCTTTACTTACGAATATATATTTTAGTCATGAATATGTATGCATGTATTCCAGTTATTGTGGGGTTACCACGGTAACCTGGACTGCTGCTAATAAATTCCAGCTGTCAATTAAAGACACCCGTTGAGATTTCAATGGTGAGCATTGTTCGGTCGATTTGGTGAGTCAGAGAAGAACCAGAGGCGGGGAAAGACTGTGCGGCCACCCTTGGCACGAGGAGGGAGAGACATGATACTCAGGAGCTATTTTGCTGCTGCAGTTACTGTTGGAAAGCTGTTTGGTCCAAGCCTTGAGCGAGCCAAGAAATTCAGAAGGGTTCATATCCTGCCTGGATGTTCACAGATGTAGACAAAACTTATTGTAAAACGTTTGCTTTTGATTGAGTCGGCATTGTGAGCCGTTCAGCCAATTAGTCGATAAGAAGCTTTGCAATCAATGGTAATTGTAAATTGGCCTTGTGAGTTTACCTCCCTGTAAGAATGGTGGGGTTGTGTGGGAGTGGTTACCCGCTATTGATGTCATGTAGGACTAGGTTCAACTGGGCCTGAGACATGACCACAAGACAGCTCAGAGGAATATTCCAGAAAACTCCTCCAAACCAGAAATATGGCTTTCTGTTCCGGGGGGTTTTCTCATTAAAAAAAAAGGAAAAAAAAGAAAAGCTCTTTGAGGTCATGAGAATTAATTTCAAAGAGAAACACTCGATTAATAACACTTGGGACTGTGTTCTGACTTTTGGCTGTTTGCGTTTGCTTGTGCATTCATTCGAAGTAGAAAGTCACGTCAGATAAACAACAACAGAATTGATTTCACAATGAATTATCTTTTTTCTCCTCCGACATGGTTGATCTTGATCTTTGTACTGAGTCACACCTGATGACGTAAGCCAGGGAGGGTCGTACATCAGAGGGTTTCCGGTGTCTGCATTTGGCAAACAAACCAAACAACATATGTTTTCAATCCCTGACCTTATTGCTCTTCACATACAGTACGTCTACGACTGGGTCCAGATTGAGGCCACATGTATGTTATGTAATGTATGACCGTCTAATATTTGTCCGCATATCTTTTTGATGTCAGTATGAGCTCGTATGAAACATGCTTTGGGCCCTTTCAGAAACAACGGTTGTCCCCCTTCTGATGATGTTCCAACCGTTTGGCGGTAGAACTCTGATTATTGGTTCCCCCCGCCACTGAGTTTATGGAGAGTACAGTATACTCTACGGTGGGACATTTTAGGAATAATTGGTTACGAAAAAGTAATCAAAAGCTTTGAATGCGTCAAACTCTAGAGCCACACACAGGATCTCTGGTGTGATTACTGTGTCGACCCAAGCTTTCTTTTTTCTGAAAAGGATTAAACTAGAATTCAACCAACACTAACATATTTTTTTATATTTAGGTTATGACAAAAGCACATATGTTTCAGGTCAGCGATTGGTTCAGATGCCGTTGCAAATTTCGATCAACAAATGCGTCTGATATTACAGGTGCTACAGTTGGTGTTGAGACTTAAAGAGAGCAAGCACAGCCACAGAAGCAGATGGGGTAGAGCCACGCTGGGTAAACACCATCCTCTGAGACTCAAACTGTTTGTGTGTCTCATGTTTTAAAACAGTTTTATAGGCTTGAATCAAGACAGGATGCTTCACACGGGATATAAAACATTTTTGTGGCTGTTGTTTGAAGAGAGATGAGAGGTCACGATGACCCAAGTGATAAAACCTAAACATAGAACTGACTGTTTAATCTGAAACATATTGTTCATGTACTGTGCTGTACTCTATGCCCAATCAACGTTCCAGGATTCATACTGGTTGTAACGGCGCCCCATTCAACCCCGTCATTAATAAAGATGTTTTACAGTTCTGTGTTGAGCTGAACCATACAGTACCATGCATGCCTGGCTTTATATCTAGGTAGACCTGCGCTAAAAAACAAGGACTTATGGACCGTGTCTGATCTGAAAGGACACAAGTGTCAGGTGGCCATGATTCTGCAACAACTCAATGTGAGAGGTGAGAGAATATGGGAGTTCTCTTCCCTACAGTATAGTGCAGTACCTCTGCGTACCTGAGACCAGGTGTACATGAGACCAGGTGTACATGAGACAAGGTGTACATGAGGACTGTTTGGCCACGTCACTCCTTTGACCAGCAGCCTCATCTGGAGGACCTGGTGTCCTTCCAGACTATCAGTGTTTAATCCTTTTCAGAATAAGGGGAATCAAAGGAAATGGGTTCAGTGAGAGATGATTTGCAGCTGCTCTCCCCATGTGCTTCACACATTTCCAACTTATCAGTCCTCTCTGGCCCAGAGCGGGGCAAAAAAATGAAAAACTCATTTTTTTTCTCTCTCGTTTGGATGTCTGCTTTCCATTTAGCCTTTGTCTTTTAAAATTCCTCCCTCGCTCTCTCCTTCCCTCTCTTTCCCTCCTCGCTCTCTCTCTCTCCCTCGCTCTCTCTCCCTCCCTCGCTCTCTCTCTCTCTTCCACACCCCAGAGACAAGTAGATGCCATAAAAAATACCGTTAGCTCAGCTGGAGGACTTCTTCCTACGCTTTGTGAGTTTTGAGATCCATCATCAATTCAACTTTTATTTTGACAGGAAACCCAGTATGGATAGTTTTGATCTTAATCAGTGGCTGCTGGGTTTCCAACCAGTGTTGAACTAAATGTATACATTGTTGGTTGAACCAATCATGAACAGTTCAGACTAATGAAACATTGATGTCCTCTTTCCTGCTTCAAAATCAAGGAAGTTCTACAAAACAGAAACAAAAAAGAAACATCACGATAATCAACCCTGATTTATGTTCTGTGAGTTCAAATGAAAACTCCAAGCATAACGGTTCGTTATAGTTATGGAATTACTCAACTCCAAAACTTTAATGAGCAGCTAGAAGCTGAAGGCAGAGCCAGAGCTGGAGGCTGTGCTGTATACGCACGCTGGAGGCCAGAACACTACCAAATATAAACAACATTGCAGAATGTATAGCCTTGGCAATCAAGTAAAGGTGAAAGCCTCATGGCAATTGAATTGAAAGGAGTTTAGAAAGGCGGGAAATTGAAATGACCTAATTTCCTGGAATTCTCTATGAATTAATGAATGGCTTTTATCAGCTGTAGACTTAAGCAGGAACCTTTGCCTGCTGTGCAACTTCTCCTGAATGTAAATATTCTGCACTTGTCTTCACTTTCAGGCCCACTCCCCTTCCAGACCGCGATAAGAGGTGATTTTGCTAAGCACTCTTTTGGCACACTCTTAGTCACTACAAAAGAAACCCTTCATCTGGTTATTTCATAGAAGTAAGTCTCAAAGGGAGTTATATCCTACCGAGATGAGCCCTGTATTGAGGCATAAGCTTGGGTGTCCAGATGTGTTGACCGTTTGGTTACATTTGCTGGAGTTCAGGAAATGAACAGTAGCTTGGGTTTGTGAAATATCCACCTGGGATAGGAACAAAGTCCAAAAGAGTTATCTGTTCAACCTCTGCACATGACTTCTCATAAAAGCGTTTTAACGCTTTCTCTCTGTCTTATGGTCTGTGATGTTCTTCTATAATATATCATTATTGTACATTATAGTGATGTAATCTAAAATTTCACAGTTCATTTATAGAAAAGTTAGCGGCCTGGCTAAATTTGTTTGATTCCTCTGTCTTGTACCCATATTTTAAAATGAACCTACAGGATGATATTTTTCTGTGTGGATAAATTATGTGAAAGACACTGTAGAATATTCTTGGTGTTTCACATTTTCATTGAGGTGTAGCATATGGGCGTGCCCCTCCAGGACTCTCTGACTCATTCCCATTCATCAGTTGAGGAGTGTGTGGAAAGTACAGCGAGTGTGTTTCTCTAGAAGTCGACAGTACTGTATGTGAAGCTGAGGAGATCATGAAAACCACAGCAGGGAATTGATGATAATGACCTTTTTACTGCTCTGTGAAGCCTCCACATTGTGGGTCTTTCTGACGAGTAGGAAAGTTCTCCCTTCTTTGGTTAGAATGGTTGCCATGGATTTGATCCTTTGCTTCATTTGCTGCCCATTCAGTGTTTCTTAAGAGAACATCATTTCTTTCTTTTCTCTTTCTTCTTCTTGAATCCCTTTAAGACCTTCAACTGCCTGCCACTGTATTTCCTCCTCCCTTTATTCTTGATCATAAACATTCTTCCTTTTTTCTTCTTCAGTGCATCTGTCCATCCTCAAAACTTCTAGAACCAGAGAAAAAGAAACATGAACAGAGTGAGAATGACCAAAAAGTGAATGAGGTAAAGATGATTTGACAGATTTCAACATTATCTATAGGCTGTTGGTGGACTGGTGAAATTGTGGATTCAGGCTGTGGCAGGGAGCCTAGTTTGAGCCTGGTTTGATCCTAATTGGGTCCTAGTTCACTGCAGGCCTGTTGAGAGGGACTATGTTTAAACATCCCTAGAGGCTCCCAAGTGCAGAGATCCCAGGTTAAAGGGCCCATCACTCAGAGCTGTGGTTCATGTCCCTGTGGAGCTCTAAAGGGTTCACCTCCTTGAACCTGGCTCAGGGATGAAAGTGAATATGTAACTTCTGACCTCGATCTCAGACTGTATCGATGTCCCTGCTGGTGTATCGACAGGCCGCTTTCACATGCTGCTTTTTAAGTCCTCCCACGATCTGGCGCGATGTGTTGTCGTGTCTGGTGGGTCCATGAGGGACGATGGATGAAAGGGTTATGCATTTACTCCAAGATCCATAGAAGAGATTAGAAACAGTCCCGACTCTTTAGTTGCCGTGATTGTATCTTCTAGAGGCTGTTTCTTGATCCTGTAGACAGTGAATAAACAGTCGAATCTCGTCGAAAACACTTTCAGGCTGAAAAGTGTTTTTTGGGCAGACCAGACTTGAGAAAGATGAATGTTTCGTAGATGAGTCTAGTGAAGCCGTGGTGAAAACGTCGCATGACAGAGTCAACTATATAGTCAACGGTTTGACTACAGATGTTTGCAATTTAGACCCACTTAATCCGAACAGCTGGGTAGAGTATAGACTAACACAGGACAGGCATGTCTATTTTCCTCATGGCAAAATGGAGCCTGAATATTAATCAGGATGTGATATTTTTGTACTAACACCAATTCTCCCAATTGGCATTACAGTTCATACATTTTCATATGATTGTCAGCAAAACGATGTAAAAATGTCATATAATTTAAATGTTTACTATATTAACACCTTCTTCCTGAGCTAACCCTAATCCTAACCATAACCTTAATCCTAATCCTAACCCTAACTCCTCATCTGAGTCCTGTCTCCCATAGCCAGGACATCTTTAACATGGTGTGAGTTTGCTGGCACCTCCATATTTGCACAGGTTTGCAGTCCAAAGGCAATAAACGAGCTGGTACAACTGACACAGTCACTTTACCCAGAAGTCC
Source organism: Mallotus villosus (assembly GCA_903064625.1). NCBI lineage: Eukaryota > Metazoa > Chordata > Actinopteri > Osmeriformes > Salangidae > Mallotus > Mallotus villosus. Next base: position 550,818 of record CAEFZP010002908.1, read on the forward strand.
CCACTGAACGGTTTGTTCCTTTTGGTAATGTCCTATTAGAGGAGACAGGCAGGAAAAAGAACCACCAGGAACATCAGCACGGTGTGAATACTTCAATTATAGCCAAGACAAGTCTAAGGTTGTACGAGGAGAAAGAAAATAATAGTTTTCCAAAAACACACGACTATGTCTTGGTGGCCTAACTTTTCTTTTCATAATTTCCACATGACTGTTTGCACACCCACCCAATTACCTGGATTCAGTTCCTCCGTACAATGCACAGTAACATGTTGCACGTGTTACGTTTGAAAGCTGGCCCTTGTTACGATGAAGTCATGGAGGTCCCACTGGTTTTGAGAAGCACCGTCATGAAGGACAATACTTTCATCTGCCCTGATGAGGTCACTAAACCTGAGGCGGGACAAACGACCCTGTTAGCACAGACGCCAGCTGAGACACATACATCGCTGACAGATGTAAGGGAGACATGCGTAGAGCACAATTGTATTAATCATTAGCGTTCAACACATTGCTAGCATTGAGGATGTCGTTTTTGAAGCGTCTGACTTAGGTTAGCGTATGGTCTCAAACGCTTGGAGATGATGTAATGTCCCAGAGATGTGTTTTCCCCTGTTTGTACTACAACTTGGTGACATGGGCACCTTCAAACACGTAGGTCTGTAAGATGAGGCATGTTTTAGTGGATGATCTTTGTGGGGAAGTGTACAGTTCCATCCTACAGCCTTTTGACGGCAGACCTGGTCAAAGGTTCAAGACCCCCACAGAATTTTGACAATTCATGTCTACATGAATTGTGACAAACAGGAAGATACTACACTGTATGTACTGTACAAGAATGCAACTTGACAACTATGTCATTCCTTTCTTTAAATATCCTTGGGATTTTGCCAATGGATGGATTTCCATTTTTCAGCCTTTGGAATTTACTTAGCTGGACAGCACGCCCACAGATTCATGTTGTGTCAGAACATAAAACAGCTTGTAACTCAATGGGATGTGACAACATTTCCAGGCAGCTGTTGCCTAGCATCGCCATAACAGCGCAACGCAAAGCAGGAAATATGGGAGGGAGGGGGGAGGGGGGGGGAGAAGGGAGGGGGGCTATGGCCTCCAGATCACAGAACATGGAGTCTCTATAGTGAAACTCTATAGTGGTTGAGACTGTTAGAAATCACTTATTGAATAGGCCTGTGAACTTTCCAGGCCACAGCTTGAAGGTTTGTTTAAACGCAAAGATCTGGTCGAAATCAAGCCTTTGCAGTGCAATGTTCCTCCTCATTGGAATAGTGGAACGCAGCAGAATACATCACACTTTTATTGTGGCCTGTTTGGCCTATTTGTAGGAATCAAAACCTGGAGTTGGGTTTGACTGACAGGTTCAGTTTCTTTTTGATAAGCCGAGTCTAATGTCTGTTGGGTTTATGGTAGTTTGCGGTCGCATTAGCGGTGTCTTGCATATGTAGCTGCCAGTAGCATCAAGCCAGAACACAGTCTAGCATGATACTCAGTGGGACATCAGAACAGCAACCGTCATTTCATCTGGACGACTTCCAAACCGACGTCCCTCTATCAACCAAAACAACATCAGTCCAGACTCAGCTCAGCAGAGTGTTTCAAATCGATAGCCAAACTACAGCATTTTGTCTGTGTGTGTTTGTCTATATGTCTCTATATCTTTCTCGATCTCTGTCTCTCTCTTGAAGGCTTGTGTCAGACGATGGAGCAGCCAGGAGAAAGGCTCCCTTTCCCATCTGTCTAACAGCCCTGTCCTTATAGTCAGCACTGATGCTGTTAGCCTGGGACAGGCCAAGGGGAACGTCAGCACCACCAAATGGCGGTTCGTGTACTTACTTAGTCAAAAACCATTTAAAACTTCAATCAACTGTAACCTCTCTAGCAATAACAAAAGGGGTAAAGAGTGATAACTCAATCATGCTGTTTTAGAATCCCCTGCTGTTTGAAATCTAGATCTCCAGATCATCAGCTTATCCATAAAAGTGGAGATGGAAGGAGCAATAGAAAGACAGAGAGAGAGAGAGAGAGAGAGAGAGAGAAGGGGGGGGGGAGAGAGAGAGAGAGACAGAGAATCCCGCTCCAGATTCGTGACATCATCCTCCCCACTGCTCCCATCCAGACCAAACAGGGCTGTGGGTCTGGTTCTCGTTTAGATTCCTTTTCTTTCTTTTTTTTCTTCCTCTTCCTATCCTTTTTTTTGTTGCCTCTGAGGAGAAAGTGGGAGGAGGAGGAAAAGAGGGGTGGCAGCACTCCAGGAGTTTGGGAGTTTGTCCAGTCTCAGCCCTACAATCTGAGTCACAGCTCCACTGGTGAGCAGCTCAGAGGGTGTCTGTCTTCTGCACGGCTGTGTCAGTTCCTTCTCCTCTCAGTCTCTCTCTCTCTCCGTCTCTCTGCTGCGCTTCCATCAGAGCCTCCATCACCGCCACCTCCGCCGCGCTCATCCTCCTTCCTCTGGGAGGAGCCGGGCAGGCCTGCAACTCCAGGGGAAATACCAGGAGGATAATGACCTAAAGGCCCTCTTTTGCTACGTTTCAGTTTTTCAACCAGAGTTTGTGGAATACAGCTTCTTCAGCAAAGGGTAAGTGGCAGACCGGCCTGGAATGTTTCATATCGCTTTTTTTTTGGGGGTGCAAAAACAGTGACAGTTGAATGTGTTGTTTAGTGTTAACCTGTAGGTTTTAAGCATGTATGTTTCCATAACTTTCACTCAGATACTACACTTGAGACTGTGCACAGTAAGACTCTTCATTTCAACATGGGAGTATATCATGTGCCTCAATGATACGCTTTCTCTGACAAGTCGACTTTTCGCTCATGTATATCAGAGAGCCGTGTTTGACGGCAGGGTGAGACCTATACTTAGAGGTCGAGGGGAGTGGAGGGGTTAGAGGTGAGCAGCAGTTACGACCAGGGAGGGAGTGCTCAGGGCTGCAGAACATGTGGACTACAGAGACACACAGGAGAGCGTGCATGGTCTCGCTTCGGACCGACTCTCAGACTGCTACCCCTCCGCATCAAATCACCAGTCTGTGAGTACGAGTCTGAGAACCAGAGCGTGTTTCCTGAAAGGCTGTCATCATAATTAAGATTGAAGTTGAGATACTTTATCTGAGGGTTGTGAACATATAAGGAGCTGCATTCCACAGAGGGGTGAAGACGCGCTCCTCTGCAGAAGAGTGTGTTGGGGACAATATTTCTTTCCCGCTCTCAAATCAAATCTGATTTTATTTGCATGGCCCTTTTGTTACAAGCAATGTCACAGAGGGCTTCACATAAGCCCAGAAAACTGGACATACACCAGCCTCAAAAAGACAAGGAAAAACTCCCAGGAAAAAAACAAGATAATAATTTTAAATTGGGAGGAGAAATTCAATTATATAGTTATAGGAATAAAATCTATTCTAGTCATCTAGGCACATTGCCCTCTTTGCTGCCCCCACCCCAAAACTCTTGAGGTGAATTTGTAAAAAAAAATAATATATATACAGTATATTCTAAGGACAATGAATGTGGTTGTAGCCTGGTCCTCCAGAGACAGTTCCCTATCAGTATCCAGGCTCCAGTTCCCTCCCCAGGAGACCCTGAGCTGTGTACCACCAGCTGAGCGCCAGTGGAGCTGAGATGTTTTAACCAGCGGCCCTGCTCAGGACCACACCCTCCGGTGCAAATGTGAGAGTGGAAAGTGTGAAGAGAAACAGACAGGGGGAGAGAGAGAGCGTTTTCCACACTACTGGCCAGATGGGCCAGGCTTGGGGGAACTTGTGGGGGATGGTCCCTCGTTAGAGACAGATATGTGTGTGAGGCGGGGGGGGGGCTGTTCCAGGTGGAGAGCATTAATCTTAAGTCTCACCACAGTGGAGGATGACTCTGCCTCTCAGTGTAAGATGTCCAGAAACCACAGCAATCCCACTCCCGCGCTATAACTAGTTCAGTGGGACGTGCAACTTTGTGATAAAAGGAAGTAAATGGGAGCTTGGAGAATTATCTCTAAATTCCCAAGACAATGTTCTGTCATAACTGTACTCCCACACACAATATCTTGGATAGCTCTTATCAGGAATCGTATTGGCAGAAATAAGTAGCGGAAAATTCTCTGCAGGATTAGCTTTGTGAATCGGCCTGCCTTTGCTTTATGGGTCTTCTGTGTTCCCCAGCAAACTCTCAGTTTTTCCACAGTGCAGCGCATGAGACGAATTAGAGGAAGAAAAAAAAGTAGATCATACATCTTCTGGAGCTGTCAGAGCTCAGCTCTGTCTTTGGGGATACTTATGTGCCACTTTAATGGCCACGTAATTCAATATTACTCATGTTGACCCATTGCTCCCTCCGTAAGAAAATTAGCCTACTGCACAAATGCCACTAATGACCTTGAATGTTCTCCGGGGTAGCTGTCCTGGTTGTCACATTTGTGGTTAATCATTGGAGAGAAGAAAAAAAAACGAACTCTACGGTAATGCCTACATGCATCCTCAGACTTAAGAGTTTTCATTGGGGAAAACCACAACCTCCGAAGGCCGTGTTTGAGGTGGGACATCTGGCTCAGCGCCATCATTCATATCCAACGTCTTCCACATGACCATTTCCTAATAAGTGACACCTGCTGGATAACGTTAGGGTAACGCTGGATAACGTTAGGGCCCGACTGTCCAGGGCCTGAGGCGATGGCTCACACATCTGCTGGGTGTCGGACGGCCTAACAGACACCAGCTGTGAGGAACTGGCCTGCTTGCATCCTTGTCCTCCTCTAACTCCATCACTGATCCTCCTCTCAGCTGCAGCGCACATGTCACTTCCTGCCAAAGCCACCTGTGGGCCAGCCAGGCTACGTGATTGGCTAGACATGGATTCTGACTGATGAGAGCAGTTGTGGTTGGCTTTGTTCTTTTTGATGTTGAATTATGTGGCGGGCTTAGCCTGTCACCAGGGTCTACCTATAACTAAAGGTTACAAAGATTACCTGGTGTACAATGCCAGTGAACACGCAAGAGGAGAAACATTCAACCACATCCTGAGACGTGACACAGCCTACCAGGTGGGATGGAGGACTGCTGGTGCTGCTGGTGTAGCGGTTAATGTGTGACTGGAATACAAGTAACACCCAGGGAGTGATTTGTGAGGGGGGAGTGGTGAGAGAGAGACTATGAGACCTGTGTCTTGTCTTGATGACAAAGTAGGATTAAGGGCTGAAAGCCAGAAGCAGGCCCCTGTTCCAACTCACACGTAGCAAGCCTCACCTCAGACAGTTGTTAGTAAAGACTCCTCTCCCTCTGACATGAACACTCATAGTCACACCTGCTGACGGGAAGTCCCACCTGTCAGCTGACAGGAAGTCCCACCTGTCAGCTGACAGGAAGTCCCACCTGCTGACAGGAAGTCACACCTACTGACAGGAAGTCACACCTACTGACAAGAAGTCACACCTACTGACAGGAAGTGACACCTGCAGACAGGAAGTCACACCTGCATACAGGAAGTCACACCTGCAGACAGGAAGTCACACCTGCTGACAGGAAACCCTGGGATGCACTCAGTCTCAAGTGAATGGATGTCCAGGAAGTACAAGTGATTTTCCATAAGGTTATAGGCTCCATCGATTAATGAATTATACTTCATCAATCCTGATCAGCTGTCAACTTCTGTGTGCTCAAAGCTTAGTGGTCAGAGAATTTGACTGCAGATCAAGAGGTTGACGGTTCTACTCCCCCAGTAAATAGATCAAAACATCTGCTCAGACGATGACTCAATACGATGACTTGGCATGTTTTCCTGAAACTTAAGTGGGTTTGTGAATGAACTGTAGAGCCGATTGTAGGTTGTTTTCCCTCCACCCTCCCACCCTGTAGTCTGTTTCTGTATTGAACTTCTGTTGACCTGAGTGGGAGTGTGCTAAAGCACGTTGTCCTCAGTGGTGATGACATGATGACATGTTGGTCAGCTTGGCTGTCCCTGAAGAGGGTGGGTGACTCTGAATGGAGAGAGCAAACAGATTGTGCAAGAGTGGCCTATAGTTTTGGAGAATGTACTGTTCCTCCATGATACATTTAGTCATTTAGCAGACGCTCTTATCCAGAGCAACTTACAAGTACAGGGACATTCCCCCCAGGGCAAGTAGGGTGAAGTGCCTTGCCCAAGGACACAACGTCAATTTTCACGGCCAATAATTGAACCGGCAACCTTTTGATTAATAGCCTGATTCCCTAACCGCTCAGCCACCTGATGATAGACTCTAGTTAAAGCTGTATGTGTATCTGTCTGTGTAGAGGACAGACAATCAGTATGGGTGGTTAAAGAAGATGCCTTGAAACTCATCTCGTACAGTAACCTTCTGCCCATCCTTACTCTCCTCTCCTCGGGGTCCGGGTGTTCAAACTAAACTAAGTAAGGAGTGATTCTACTGTCCTAACACTGAGACGAATGCACACTCATCAACTGCAAGGCTCCATTCTCATCTGTGCAGTGGGGTCTGGATAAACAGTAAGCTAAGGGAAGTGTAAACGAGCCAACTGAACTTTACTCACTACTCACACTGCAGCGTTTGTCCTGCCCGGGAGAGTGTTTATACTTCATTATTGCTGGGTATTGTGGATGGCCTTGATTCAAACGCTCTTAACCCTGGCTTTTCCATCCCTCTGAAAGAGTCTTTTGGCCTCTTTCTCGGCAGTGGCTGAATTTCACTTAATTTAAATGGGATCCAGTAACATATCTGGTAGGATCTGACAACAACTGGATCAAGAACAGATAAACAGTGTAAATGTGTCTGGAGCCAGGATGAGCATCTGATGGTTCAGTGAATCTTGTACCATCACTTTTGCTTTCGGACTGATTCAACCTCAAGTAGACCCAGTACACAGCTTGTTCAAATGTTGCCATTTGCAGTTTACTATAGCTGTATTACTGTATAGACTTGTGTAATGTGTTCACATATTAATAAGAAACACTGTCTGGCCTAAGCTTGGGACATTTAAATCCATCCATCCAATGATACGCTTAGTTAACGCTTGTATAAACAGTTTGAATACTCAGACCTTTTGCGTCAAATCACTTCAGCCTTAATTGTGTTCCACAGTGCATAATGGAACTGACACACTGTGTGGCTTGCTTCCAACTTCCTCTTACTTTCATTCACCAATCCTTTCAAAGAAGCTTCAGCCAAAGGCCAAGTCGAAATTAGAAGGATTGTAACCAGAAACCTGGAACAGGAGAGTGGAATGCTCCATTTCATTTGACACGTTTCAATTGTCTAACACCGTTAGTGTTTCACACACAATTATATTAATCCAGCGTTACACACTGGAAGTGGTAGAAGGTTGGTAGATTTCCTGGCATTCCTTGTGGAATCAAACCCTCCGAGACCAGTTTAAGATAACAGGTTAAAGACGGAGATGTTTGACCCGACCAGTTTCAGACTTCTGAGTAAAGAGTGCACAATTACAGCATTACATTGACATAAGAGAGTGTAGAGTTAGGAGAGAGTGAAATAGCAGGCTTGTGTGCAGTCTCCTGTGTGTGTCTGTAGTACCTCTACCTACCACAAGAGGGCACTAGCATTCATGCGTTCTCCTGCAGTTCTGATCTTGGCTAGGGAGAGCACAGTGTGTGGGAGCGCTTGAAGCTGGTAAAACTGAACTCTCCCAGGTTTAAACTGCTAAAATTTGGCTGTGTTATCTGTCCATTGTTAGGTTAATGGCGTACACCTTCGCAGGCATATTAACAAGCAAACACTGTTCTTATGTTCCGAGGCCTCTCTTCGTTAGGTGCCTGCGTTTCATTCTTCTATAGGAAAATGCCTTCTAATGGCAGAAGGGCTTTTGCCAAGTGGACGATTTTAAAGTTGGTTTCATGGTCAGATTTACGGTTTGAGTGTGGTTAAGGGTTTCGCATGACACTGCTGATTCAGCATTTAATGTGCGGCTCTTTAACATTTTATTTGTCTACAATGCGACCGTGATCGCACTTATGAGATGAACAAACTCAAGAATTTGTGTTGATAATGTACTTGGCTTTCCATCACGATTACCACCCTGTTGCCCTACTCTATAAATGGTGTCTGTGGGGATGCTAATAGTTCTGCAACAAGTCTTTCTGTCTATCCCCGGGCCCTCGCACACTCAGGGGGGGTGTGTGTCCATCTGGTAAATATCCCAGTTTTATGGTGTGCTAGCGATGCTGCGACGGAATTTGGTAGGTCTGCGTTTGCGCACAAGTGAAAATGTGCTTGTTATCTTCATTAAAACACACGGTTCTCACAAAAGTCCTATGGTGATTTCATTGACCTTTTAATTTTTACGATGCGCACTTGTGCACGCAGGCAGTCACTCGTTATTCCTCTTTACTCCTAAGCACTTTTTTCTGAGGCAACCTTTTCACACCATAAACTGTGCAGACTGTGTGCCCTTTTCTAAACTTTTTTTTAATTTCCCTGGACATTACTTAAGGATACAATAAGAGAAAAGCTGTCCAAACAGAAACCTAAATCCCAACTGTGAAACTGGACTTTCCAGTTCAACACCTCTTTAAAAGAACACAATATTAAGAAGATGGAAATTGTATTCCTTGCCAACACCAGATAATTGCAGATGTAGACTGGTTGTTTTTACAAGTGTTTTTCATTCTGCCAATCCACTCTCTGCACAAAGATACCCACCATTCCAGCTCAACAATACCCGTACTGTTACCCACTAGGACAGGCAAAGGTCAAATATACACTGTCTGACGATAATCTGAAAGACAAAACAAGAGTGCTGCTGCTGTTGTTGTTTTGAACCCGGAACTGAAGGTATTTTCTGTCTTGGGCGTCATGTTGATGTGGTTAAGGGAGAAATGCATGTGAAACCTCAATGTTAGACAGCTGTGAGGGCTTGGCTGTCCTGCACTGACGCTTTGGCGGCCGCAGATCACATGTCTCAGTACACGTTGTGAAGAGATGTCGACTGAGGCGTTTCTCCTCCTCTTATGGTGTGTTGAAGGTTAAATATAACTCTGGACGTGTACTTGGCTTTTTGAAATATGCTTCTGCATGTGGGAAAGGGAGGAGAACATCAGCAAAGAAAAATATAAAATTAAATAAATGTTATTTCAGAATAAAAGTCATCTACCAACCTTGGTTTAATGTAAAGTTTCCATTAGAGCAGGACGACAGTATGCTAATGAGCCTTTTTGAGTCAACTGAATGTGGCATCTGGTGTGGGTTAGATGCTGTGGTAGTGTAGTGTAGTAGTAGGGAATATGTAGACGGAAGCGAGTGTTTTCGTTAGAAAGAGCAAAGGATGGGAGTGACACTAACAACTAACACATTAGTCTCTTACTAAGCGTATCAAGTTTACATTATATTTGTGGACCAACATGATTATAAACCATATCAGAGGCCTGTTCCATAAAGAAAGTTTAGCAAATAAGCTATAGGTTAGTCTGTCTGATTTTCAGTTCATTTGGTTCCATTAAGCAAATTCAGCATAGTTCAAGTTCAATTGCTATGGAATACTGGGTTACTTGCGAATTTGTGTGTTTGCATTGACTTTACATGTAATCTCGCCGCGCGAAAAATTTGCTTTGCGTTCGGTGTGAACACAGCATCAGCCTTTGCTGTTGCTTAACAAGACGTTCCTGTAACACCATTTTGATGGTAGGCGTTTGCACACAAGTGAACGTCTACTTGTGTGAACTAAAAGTGGAATATCTTTATCTGCGCCTGTTTTTTAGGTTCGTTTAAGTCAGGTTTAAATCTTTGAACCTGGCTTTCTTGAGCTCGCTTTACTAACGATGACACGTCCGGTTCATTTGCAGGTGATCTTTTCAGCGCCGCAGTAGAAGATGGCGAAGCATCGGGTGATGCCGCTGTGCGCTCTCGTCTGCTTCCTGTTCGCAGGACTGCTGACCAATCTTGATGCTCAGGAAGGTAAGTTTACCTCACAGTGCACCCAGAGACAACTTACATGGTACTAGTCTCTAAAGATTCCAGATCTGTTGTGACGAAATGTGAGTTTGTTGAGTTTTAGGGATGACCAGCATATCAGCAATGCTCAACATTCCAGGAGCATCACCTTCATTGCGTCTGATTATATAAAATAATATCATCATATTATATTTATTTATATTATATGATTGGACTTGGAAGGTTTCATCTGCTCAGTTATTGTGACCTTCCAAGCAATTCAAAGGGCAAAGGTCAATAGGATATCTGTTCATTCAAACAGGATATACTAGGGTAGTATCAGCCAAACAATAGTAAATGAAAAGAAAATTAACGATGATGACCGTACTTAGTCTGATCTTTGCTGTCAAGATGGAAGTTGGTTTATGTGTTGATGTTTACATTTTATAAATACAAATATTGGGTTGTTTGTGCTGTGAAGCAGTAAGAGCAATGGGTTTCCTGACTCGATTAAAGGGTCTACCTGTGGATTGTGCTGTAGACTGATTGCCAGTCTAGAGGGATGAGGTTAGTATCGGTTGTATAGTCCCAGCAGTACTGTATGGTAGCTTGTAGCACTATTATTCTGAAGTGTTGGTGTTCAATCCACATGGGATTGGAATATCTGGGTGCTCTGAGAGGGTCCTCAAATTCCTTCAAAATTCTCTTTTGAAGATTGCGCACAAGGCCTGCCAGCTGATATGTACTTTCTAGTGGACTCGTCATGGAGCATGGGACAGGAGAACTTTGAGTACGTAAGACAGTTTCTGTACAGAGTGGTAAAAGCTCTGCAACAGGGGGGCGGGAACAGGTTTAAGTTTGCCCTGGTGCAGTACAGCGGTTCTCCCAAAACCGAGTTCCAACTCAACACTTACCAGTCGTTCCGGGAGGTCCTTGGGCACATCGAGGCCATGGTCTACCGGGGCGGGGGAACCAGGACGGGGCTGGGCCTGGACTTCCTCATCCGGGCCCATCTGAACGCCGCCTCGGGCAGCCGCGGCGGCGACGGCGTGGCCCAGGTGGTGGTGGTCCTGACGGATGGACGCTCCCAGGACGACGTGGCCGAACCAGCCCAGGTGCTGCGTCTGGCGGGCGTGGAGGTTTTTGCCGTGGGCGTTCAGGACGCGGTGGACTGGGAGCTCAGCGAGATGGCTAGCGAGCCACGAGACGCTCACGTTTTCAGCGTAGACACTTTCACGGCCTTGGCGGGCATTATCCAGGACTTAGTGGTGGGGTTGTGTGACGCCGTGACCCTGGCTGGGGGCGGGGCTCCTGTAGCGCTGACAGCACCAATGTCGGTTGAAATCAGACGGTTGGCTGGAGATGTGACAGGTAATGCAAAGGGGGCCTGTGTCACTACCATACTAATGCCCTCGTGTTGAAGAAACTCAGCTGTAAATGCAGCCGTGAATGGACTTAGTATTTTAACATGACAATAACCATTAATTTAGCATTTCATCCAAACCATTAACATCACTCGGTTTGTCGGTACGTTTACTTTTGTCCATAACAGTTTGAAAAACAGCGAAAGGTTTGCATGTCTTTGACACCCCTAATGCTTCTCAGAGGAGAGAGGTTGCTGCTATTGTATGTCTAAGCCAAGCTGTGTAATAATGCTTGAGCATGAACTGAGAGCCAACCACCTCAGTCAATGGTAATATTAATATTGAAAGTTAATACCAGAAAGGGGAAAATAATGAGATTGCCCTTTTAAAGGAAGACAGAGTTCACTTTCCTACACAACATTATGACACGTTGAAGACTCCATTTTAAGACCCGTATTTCAGATCAACAACATAGTATAGCTAAAACATCTTCATCTCTACCTTCATACCATTTCTACTTCTCTCTTTTTGGTCTATGACATCTTATTCGTATACAGTACATACAATAAGAAAAGACCATACAACCTACAACTCTGATTCCCTACCAAAACTCAAGCTCTCTTGTTGCCTAGACACCCTGACGGGACAACACCAGTTTTTTTCTTTTAGCTTTTAATTATGGCTAACCAATCACCCACCACTGCTTGAATGTCTTGTTTATGTTTGTGTGTATGTTTGTGTGTCAGTTAATCAGTTTACTGATCAGTTAATGTCTACATAACTGTGTAAAATATGTGCGCAATATTCTACTACTGAAAACAGTGATGAACCTGCCTGTGCTCATTCTTGCTCTGCAGCGGAACACAAACCTTTTTTTGTCAAAGATTTATTGACAAATGTATAACACACAGCAGTACACCTAGATAGTTTTTCGTTATTGTTCCTACAACATTAACAATCTCTCAAATCGAGACCTGCATATTTGGTTTATCACAACACAATCACATAGGATAAAACATGTATACGTACATTTCACGTAGGGACTCTGAAGCATCAAGGATGAGCCCCAGGGTCATGACTGGTCACATGATCTGAAGTCTGTAACAGGAGTCTGCATGGGATGGCTGAACTCAATGGAGCTGGTTTGAGGCACAGTCTTTAATAATATAATGAAAGGGTTATTTTAGATTGTAGCATAGCATATAAAGTATGTAACATCCAATATGCACACACATAGCTTTGTATCTAAAGAACAGATTTGATTATTAGCTACAGTATGTTAATGTTATTACATTAACAATGTTTTAATTCTACATACTCTACATACAAAACATGCCATTCAAACATCACAGTATTGTGTTTCTCTACAACACACAAGTAAACAGACTGATTTAGATTCCTCATTACTCAACCACTGTACCTCTGGTAGCTCCATGATTCAGCCGACATGCAGTATGATGTGCTTTTGTGATGTTTTATTATGGATTGTGTTCACCATGAATGTTACTTTACACGTGCAATGATGTGCCAGCACGCTGTCTTTTTCTTTCTCTTTCACTGTTTTAACGCTATCACATCGCATTTTGTTCTGTTTTGTCTCTCTCCTCTCTCTCTCCCTCTTCCCTCAAAGCACAAGAATCAGCCGACCTAGTTCTCTTAATTGACGGATCTGAAAACGTTGGAGCGGCTAACTTCCCGAGTGTGCGTGATTTGGCTATAAGAATCATACAGGGCCTTGATGTGGGCAGGGACAAAATACGGGTGGCCGTGGTTCTGTACGGCGCCGACCCCGAGATTAAGATCTCTCTAAATAGTTATGAAAACAAAGCCGCTGTCCTGGATGCCGTGAAGGCCCTTACCTTCATGGGAGGTGACGAGGCTAATCTCGGTGCGGCCTTGGAGGAAGTGGCAGAGAACCTGTTGAGCCAGACGGCAGGGGGCAGGGCTGAGGAGGGGGTGCCCCAGGCCCTGGTGATTATCAGTGCCGGTCCATCCACGGACGACACTGGCGTGGGCGACAGGGCGCTTAAGCAGTCCAACGTTATCACGTTTGGTGTGGTGGTGGGTGCGGAGGCCGCAGATGAGTTGAAGACGGTTACCACAGATAAGAGCTTTCTTCTGTCGGCCCCAGATTTCAGTTCAGTGGCTGTCATGGGTGACCAACTGCTACCATACATTCACGGGGTGGCCCAACGCACAATTGTCATTCAGAATGAGTTCACGGAAGGTAGGTACTTTTATGCAAGGTGGGGAGGGGAGTTGGTGGTTTGGGGACATGGGAAACTGAAGGCACTTTTATATCTAGCAGACAGCATTGTGAATTCCTTTCTTGTAGGTGCACCAAGGTAAGAACATGACAAGAAATATGTTACTAAAAATTAATAATAAATAATTTATATTGATGCTTTTTATCATCTTGTGAAACGACCTTACGGCCACTGTTATCAGACAGAATGCTGGAATTGTAGTCTAAATACTACCAATGCATTATTATTATTATGATACGGGTAATAAGAAGACTTGAATGGCAGTGGAAGTAATGTTTTCCACAGCTGTAGCTTTGTGAACTGATTGCCGTCATCATGTAGTATCAAATACTCTACACTCGAACACTCAATTGAAACCATGCAATGAGTGGCTCATAGCTAAGCACTAATACTACATAAACACTGGCACATTAAAATCATATCATTTTGAAAATCTTAAGTAAAACGTGAATGGGGCAATCATCGGTCATTTATTGCAACAAAAAAAATTAAAGTTTATTATACATGGCAAATATTTGTATTTTATTGTAGTGTCCCATCATCTAATTTTGAGAGAAATTATGAAATTACTCAAGTAAAAATATTAGTAGTTGATGATCTCATGCACCACTTAAAAATCTGTAACTTTGAAGTTAGGACTAACACTCCTGCCTTATTTTACAGCCTTGGAAGTTGGAAATAGGGACATCATTTTCCTCATTGACAGTACCATGGGTGCCACAATTATCAACGCCATACGCGAGTTCATCAAAAGGTTTGTCGAGACAATGCCAATCGGACCGGGCGAGGTGCAAGTGGGCGTGGCCCAGTTCAGCAACACCCCCCGATCGGAGATCGACCTGAACGCCTTTGGAACCAAGGAGGACCTGATAGGCGCTCTTGGCCGGATCAAACCAAGACCAGGCCAGGCGGTGAACATCGGAGCAGCCTTGAACTTTGTGAGAACCAACATGCTGCGGGAGGAGAAGGGAAGTCGTATTCAGCAGGGGATTCCTCAGCTGGTGCTGCTGATGACAAGTAAGAAGTCCAGCGACAGCGTGGAGCAGCCTTCCGAGGAACTGCAGCGCATGGGAGTCCTGACCCTGGCCGCGGGCTCCAAGGCCGCTGAGGAGCAGGAGCTAAAGCGCATTGCCTTTGCCGAGAGCCTGGTGTTCATGCTCAAGGACTTCCGTGTGCTGCTGCGCCAGCCCAAGATGATCGTCTCGCCGCTCTCCACTCTGACCGGGGTGGTTGTGACTGAGGGACCCACAGAACCAGGTAAAATATTGCTTCATTGACCACGGCTTTCTCAGTGTGTTTGACGCTTCCAGTTCCAGGTTGAATTGAATCTTCACCTAATCAAAGATGACCTTTGAGAAGGATGTTATCCACAGATGTGATCTATAGATGTGATGCACTGAAAGGCTGTTATAAGGAGTTGGAGGTGTTCTTGTGTGTGAATGTGAAGAGCTGTGAAGTCATGGTTTGTTGTTTCCTCTGCGTTTGCTTGATCTCCATAGTGGTTGAGATTACGACAGTGCAGACCCAGCGGATGGTGCGAGACATCGTCTTCCTCGTTGATGGCTCAAGTTACACTGAGACCAACTTCCGTTACGTGCAAGAATTCATCGCCGAAGTCGTCAACCGTCTGGATGTTCGGCCAGACCGAGTTCAGATCGGCCTCATGCAATTCGCAGAAAACCCCAAGATCGAGTTTTACCTCAACACCTTCTCCAGCAAACAAGACGTGCTGAACAGCGTCTCCCAACTCAGGGGGGTTGGAGGCTCCGTTCTGAACACGGGAGCTGCTATGGATTACGCCCTCGCCAACATGTTCCAGGTCTCCGCAGGGTCCCGGAAGAGACAGGGTGTTCAACAGGTGTTGGTTCTGGTCACCGGTGGCCCATCCCAGGACCAGGTTAAGAGGATAGCCGACAAAGTGGCTCTGGCAGGCGTACTGACCTTCACAGTCAGCTCCGGCCAGGCAGACAGCTCTCTAATGAAGACGGTTGCTTTTGTTCCAAACTTGGCTTACCATGAAAGCAGCTGGACTGGACTGGCAAATGTTGTGGGGGAAATCATGACCCCTCTGATCACCGTGGTGGGTGACACTGATGTGACACAGGGACAGGGAGAGGTCATAGAGGAAGGTGAGTTCAGAGATTGTTTTCTATGATAATTGTTCTTTTCGAATGTTTTTTTTTAAACAATGAAAACATTTTAATCTAAATATTTTCCTTTTCTATTCTAGTTGTCACAGGCGGAGAGAGGGATGTGGCTTTCCTGATTGATGGCTCTGATAATGTACGAGCAGATTTCCCCTACATCCGAGACTTCATCCTCAAAGTCATTGAGCCTCTTGACATTGGATTGGACAAAGTACGGATTTCAGTTGTCCAACAAAGTGAGAGGCCAACGGCTAACTTCTACCTAAACACTTATCAGAATAAAGATGAAGTACTGAGAGCTGTAAATGCACTTACTCCGGCTGGTGGTCGAACTCTCAACACGGGGGTTGCCTTGAAATTCATGAAGGATACCATATTGTCAGATAAACATGGCAGCCGTGCAGCTAAGAATGTACCCCAGTTCATGATTGTTTTGAGTGGCAGCAAATCAAAGGACAGTGTCAAGGAGTCGGCCGTTGCCTTAAAGACTGATGGAGTGGTACCGTTTGGTGTGGGTGTCAAGGATGCGGACCGTAAGCAGATTGAGGCCATTTCACACAACCCCTCGTTTGCCTTCAACGTGAAGGATTTCAGTGAACTGAGCACCATCCCCCAAAAGCTCAACAGCTATGTGAGCCTCCCCAAGGAGCAGCTCAAAGAAGTCCTCCTTAAAGGTAAGACAAAACCTATATCTTTTCGCGTGTTGATTTGAAGCTTTGCCAACACTCTAAATCATGGTTTTGATGATGTTCTTGGATGCTTGTTCGTCTAAACATACTTCTGTTGTTGTTGTTGTTATCTCAGTCCATCGCGAACCTATAAAAAGAGATATTGTGTTTCTGCTGGATGGCTCTGATGGAACAAACAAAGGATTCCCAGCAGTAAGAGACTTTGTTCAGAGTGTAGTGGAGAAACTAAATGTGGATGAGAACAAAGACAGAGTCTCAGTGGTCCAATATTCTGACAAACCACAAACCAATTTCTATCTGAATTCTCACAAAACAAAGGATGCGGTTAGCAATGCCATTAATAATCTGAGACACAAGGGTGGAAGAACCCTGAACACCGGTGCAGCCCTACAGTACCTGAGGCACAACGTCTTCACCTCCTCCTCGGGGAGCAGACGTCTTGAGGGCGTGCCTCAGATCCTCATTCTTTTGAGTAGCAAGAAATCCAGAGATTACGTAAAGGGCCCTGCGATTGCTCTTAAAGATCTTGAAATTATGTCTATGGCGGTCGGAGTTGCAGATGCAAATCTCCCTGAGTTGGAGGTAATTTCCTTCAAACCTGGTTTCACCTACAAGGTGACAGAGTTCTCTGAGTTGCCCTCAATCCAGGCACAGCTTATTTCTACTCTTAAAAGCCTGACAAATGACACAGAGGAATTTGTGACTCCTGGAATCCCAGAAGTTGTAGGTAAGAACCTCCGTTTTGATAAGAGTATGCTAATAACAAGTAGCATACTACATTATTTAATTCTGGTACAATGCCAGAATTTGGCATGATAAAAAAATAAATTAAAAAAATTGCATGACAGAAGATGGTACAGTAGATCTACTTTCTACTCCACTTTTTCCTCTCAAACTTTTCATTGTCTTTCTCTGTTTCCGATCAACTCTGCAACAAATGGGATCCGTCTTTATCAAGAGTGATCAAAAAGCCTTTTATTTCATTTGTCAAAATTCTTTCCACCACTTTATCCGTTTGTTCATTCTTACCTCAATGCGACGTTGAGAATTTATTCCAGACTTGACATCTTTTTTTTTCGATAAAAAGATGATTCCATCACTATACTTGTGATGATACCTTGTAGAGCAGTAGCTTGGCTCATGAAACCTGCATTCAATATTCCACCTTGTTCGCTCATGCAGATATGCATGTACTTACAACACAAGAAACAACATCAATAACTATATTTGAGTATCCTGTTCTGTTTTAGGACTAGGTCTTACAATGTCCTAAAACTGTCCTGTCATTAGGGTTCAATAATGTTAAATTAAACTGTGGCCAATGTGTTTCATTTCTATTGTCACAACCTAGTTGATACAGAGGACGACAGAAGGGACTTAGTGTTTCTCCTTGATGGTTCAGACGACTCCAGAAATGGTTTGCCAGCCATCCGAGAATTTGTGCGAAGAATGGCCAGTGAACTGGACATCGACGGGGGAAATATTAGAGTCTCTGTAGTCCAATACAGTGATGATGCAGTGGCCTACTTTGACCTCAAAAGTCACAAAACCGGGAAGGCTGTTATTTATGCCGTGAGGAGTCTCAGACACAAAGGAGGAAGGCTCAGGAATACTGGGGCCGCACTTCAGTTTGTCAGAGACAACGTTTTCACGGCCTCGGCTGGTAGCAGACGCCTAGAGGGAGCTCCTCAGGTGCTGTTTTTGTTAACTGGTGGAGAGTCGAACGATGACATCTCACCTGCGGCCTCTGATCTGAAAAGTCTCGGAGTACTTTCTTTTGCTATTGGGATGAAAAATGCAAAGGAGGTGGAGCTGCAACAAATAGCCTACTCTTCAAGATTCCTTTTCAATCTACCTGTCTTTGGTGAACTTTTATCTATACAGCCGGAACTTCTCGCCTTTGTAAAGTCAAAAATGGGAATTGAGCCCCCCACAATTGTCGGTAAGATCTTTCATGATTCTCTTGAGTTGAGAATCAAGATGACTCCAAGCATTTATTGTATTGGCCTTGAATGGTTTGAATTCACATGAAACTGCATCATCATTTGAAGAAAAAATCAGTGGATCAGTTTCATTTCCCTCAAACTGCCTGCTTTGACTAGAGGCCAACTCTTTGAATGGTTAAGCTGTGTGCATTCATACTTACTGTGTAAACCAAAGATCAGTTGCTAGATATCATGACTAGTCAAATGACCAGTCATATACGTGGCATTATCCTTTTCAACAAATCGGAACAATCAAGATCTTGATTGTTTGACATCAGAAAAGTCTTCGTATTCTTTCAGCTTGAGCTCTTCCTTGAGCCAATGATACCAGTATCATTGACTTGTTTATAGATTCCGTTATATTCTTATTCTGCGTTCACTTTCCCTTCCTCCTCTTGTTCGTGGAAGTGGAGCATTTCATTTCAACTTCTTTTTGATTCAATTCCAAATTTTCTCATCTGCAAACTTTCTTAAATGTTTTGCCATTTAAGACAATGTTCATTGCAACTACATTTAAATGTATTCTTTTGCATGAATGGAATGTTAATAATTTAGTAGTACACCTTACAGTGTAGATGTAGCCTAATTTTGCATTCAATAATCTGTACATGGAGCTTTTATAAACCGATCCTTCAATGTTTTTTCTTAGTGGAATTAGATGCAGCACAAAAAGACATTGTATTCCTATTGGACGGATCTGATGATACAAGGAGTGGATTTCCCTCAATGCGTGACTTTGTGCAAAAAATAGTTGAGTCACTCAGTATTGGGGAAAACAAAGATCGTGTTGCTGTTGTCCAGTACAGCACAGAACCTGAGGCCCATTTCTTTCTAAACTCATACCATGATAAACGAGACATTATTAGTTCCATTCAAAGTCTGCAGCCCAGAGGGGGTAGAATCCTCAACGCTGGGGCAGCTCTTGAATATGTGAGGACTAATGTCTTCACTGCCAGCTCTGGAAGCCGAGACCACGAGGGGGTCCCTCAGATATTGATTGTGCTGAGTGGTGGGAGATCTCAAGATGATGTTGGAGGTGCTGCGATGGCTTTGAAACGGGATAGAATTGTGCCGTTCAGTATTGGGTCAAGTAATGCTGACATCCTCCAGCTCCAGATGATTACACAAATTCCCACCTATGCTCTGTCTGTCCCTGTGTTTGATGATCTTGCAAGTATCCAACAGCAACTTTTGGCACTTGTAAAAAGGGTGCCTCGTCAACCAAGACTGGATCAAACAACTGTAATAGGTAAGGTGTTTTTTATTATTACCTCTTTCCTGTGTTTCCTGTGTTCCTACGCCGTGTGTTTTCTTTTGAAAATGTAGCCTGCTTGTTTTTCGTCTCGTTCACCTACATTTGATGGGAAAAATCCATTACCCATTATTAGCAACACTATAGTAATCATATGTAGCAGTGCATTTATCATCCTCAATGACAAAGTCATTCTATTTATATATCGCCAGACATATCTGGATCAATTCAACGGGATGTTGTGTTTTTACTGGATGGCACGGATGAAACTCTAAATGGATTCCCAGCCATGCGTGACTTTGTTCAGAGAATGGTGGAGAAGCTCAATGTGGGAGTGAACAAAGACCGAGTTTCAGTGGTCCAGTATGGCAGAGACCAAGAGGTCCATTTCTATCTGAACACATACACCACCAAAGATGATGTTCTTGATACTGTTAGAGGGCTGAAGCACAGAGGAGGCAGACCCCTCAACACCGGGGCAGCTCTCAAGTACGTCAGGGACAACGTCTTTACTGCCTCGTCTGGAAGCAGGCGTCTGGAAGGCGTTCCCCAGATTCTGATACTGCTGAATGGTGGGAGGTCTAGTGATGATGTCAGTGATGCAGTCACAAACTTGAAAGGAATTGGTGTGATGGCATTGGCAGTGGGAATAAAGAATGCAGATGAACTTGAGCTACAAATGATTTCATTTCAACCCAGCTATGCTTTCCGTGCCCCAGATTTTAATGATCTCCCAAGCATTCAACTGATGTTCTCTACCATTGAGAGTGCAATGTCCACTAACCTGCCAACAGTAATGGGTAAGACAAACACAACTGATGTGATATGAACATAAGTGATAGTGATACTGTAAGATGTTGATGTAATTTAGCATAAGGTTGTTGCATTTTGTTACCAAACTAGTTGCCGGATGTTGTGTTTCCTCTGAATGATAATTAACCTGTCTCCTGACTGCTTATGATTACAGCAGATAACATCAAGAACAGGAGGGACGTTGTATTTTTACTTGATGGCTCAGATGATTCTCGGGGGAGATTCCCAGATATCAAAGACTTTGTGCAGAGAGTAGTGGAGAAACTTAATGTAGGAGTGAACAAAGACCGTGTATCTGTGGTCCAGTACAGTGATACAGCAGAAATCAATTTCGATTTGAACATGCACTCAACAAACAGCAATGTTGTTGATGCCATAAGAGGCCTGACACACAAAGGCGGTTATCTCCATAACATTGGAGCAGCCATCCAGTTTGTCATTGACAATGTGTTTACTCAAGTCTCTGGAAGTAGACACCTGGAAAGAATTCCACAGATACTGATATTATTGAGTGGTGGAAGATCCAGAGATGATATAAGAGCATCAGTATCAAAACTGAAAGAAATGGGAGTTCTTTCAATCGCCATTGGCACCGGAGATGCTGACACACTCGAACTTCAGACAATATCTCATGAACCAAACTATGCCCTGTCCATCACTGATTTTGAGGACCTTCCAACTATACAACAGGAACTGTTGTCATTGTTAAAAGAGGTAGACAATGAACCAAAGCCAACTGTTCCATCTATGGGTTTTGGTAAGATACTGCTTGTTTTTTTTATTTATTAGCATGTAGCTTACTTGTGGCTTAAAACGGACAACAATTTGACCTGTCTCATTTGAGTAGCCTGATGGATTCATGTACATTTGTTATCAATTGCTCTTTACCCCTGCTGCTACATTTCTGTACCCACAGTACATAAACCCCAGCAAGGCATTTTGCAACTTCTCTTTGGTTTCATTTCAGATTCTGACAGAAAGGATGTGGTGTTCCTCATTGACGGCTCTTACGATTGTAGAAATGGCTTTGAAGGAATCCGTGGCTTTGTAGAGAAAATAGTGCAGAGACTGGATGTAGGAGAAAAAGGGGGACCAAGTTGCCCTAGTTCAGTACAGCCGAGATGCCACGGCCAACTTCTATTTGAATTCCTATTCGACTAAGACAGATGTGCTCAATTCCATAAGATCTGTGAGGCACAAACTAGGAAGGCCACTCAACACTGGAACAGCGCTACAGTTTGTCATAGAAAATGTTTTTACTGCCTCAGCTGGAGGGAGACATTCAGAGGGTGTGCCTCAATATTTGTTTGTCTTCAGTGGTGGGCGATCCAGTGACGATATAAGGGAGGCAGCACAATCATTGAGAACTAATGGTATAAAAACCTTGAGCATTGGAACAAATAATGCTGATACGTTGGAATTACAGACAATATCATTTAGACCAGCTCATTCGTTTTCTGTGGCCAGTTTTAATAACTTGGACAGCATAGACTCCACAGTGTCCGCAGTATTGAGTGGTGTTCAGGAAACACCTACATTTCCATCTATCCTTGGTAAGATTAACTTTGGTTTAACATTATTGGTGCATAAATTGTATGTGAAATATCTGATATTTAAATCAGTTGTTAAATGACTCTTGTTGTTGAGCCCTAAGTACAAGCTTGCTACTAATAAGGATTTGTTGGCCTAGTTGGTCGCATGTCACTAATTCTAGACCATTTTCAATTAAGTTTCAGGCCCCAGTGTGAAAAGAGACATAGTTTTTCTTCTCGATGGCTCTGATGATCTGAGAAGTAGGTTCACAGAGATGCGTGAGTTTGTAGCAGGAGTGGTGGAAAAGTTTGACTTGGATGAGCAAAAAGATCAAGTTGCTGTTGTGCAGTATAGCAACAATGCTGCAATTAACTTCAACTTAAATACACATTCAAACAAAGAGGATGTGCTTAACGCCATCAGAAACCTAAGACCTAAAGGTGGGAGACCTCAGTATACTGGCACAGCCCTACAGTTTGTGAAAGACAATGTCTTCACTCCCAGTGCTGGGAGCCGACATCTTGAGGGCGCCCAGCAGATCCTTGTCCTTCTAGCTGGAGGCAGGTCAAGAGATTCACCACGAGGACCTTCGAGGGCACTCAAGACGATGGGTGTTGTGACATTTGCAATTGGATCCAAAATGACTGATTTGGTAGAGATGAAAGCTATTTCCTCACATACAGAAAATGCTTACTCAGTCCCAGATTTTTCAAACCTTTCTAGTATCCAACAAAGTCTGGAGACAAGACTTGCACAAGTGAGACCACAAGAAGGAGTTAGTATTGGTAAGACAGAAATGTAATTCATTTGAAATAATATCAGAGATTTGTGAATCGAAACCTAAATTCTACTGATTAGGTCAGATTAAGTCATTATGTTTGCAATATAAATGTTCTAAATTATCTTAAATTCTGTATCCGCAGAGGAAGGAGATAATAGAAGAGACATTGTGTTTCTTCTGGATGCTTCTGATAACACCCAAGCTGGGTTTCCTGCTGTACGAGACTTTCTTTACAAATTCATTGGGAAAACTCAACATTGGAGAAAACAATGACAGGATTGCTGTGGTTCAGTTTAGCAATACAGCAGTGGCCAATTTCTATTTGAATTCATTTTTAAGGAAAGAAGATATGTTGAATTTTGTGAAAGGCCTATCACACAAAGGTGGAAGACCCCTTAACACTGGAACAGCTTTTACGTTTGTGAAAGAGAATGTTTTTCAAACATCATCTGGCAGTAGACACCTGGAAGGTGTTGGACAAGTTCTGATTCTGCTAAGCAGTGGGAAATCTAAAGATAATGTAGATGAACCAGCATCTTCTCTAAAAAACAGTGGTGTTATTGTTCTCAGCGTTGGAACAAGAAGCTCTGATAGTGGAGAATTAGAAAGGATTTCTCAAGACCCTAGTTATGTTCTCAAAGTGTCTGAATTTACTGACCTCCCGAGCATTCAAGAGCAGCTTCTCTCCGCCATGAGGACTGTCCTGGTACAAGTAACACAGATGGTACCAACAGTAATAGGTATGAATGTTAAACTCATATTTACTTAGATTGACGTACTGGACCTTAATATAATTGTAGGTTAGATATAAAGAAGCCTCTTGTTTGTATTTAGGCATGCACCTCTCTAGCACAGTTTACAATGAGACTGTTACATTTGTACTGTGCTAAAAGTTGTATATGGGGCTATGACTTCAAGATTGCTAACTCACAATCAATGAAATGCAATTAATTTGATGATTTTGATGTTCCTTTAGTTGAGCGCCAGATACCCAGAAGGGATGTGGTGTTCTTGCTGGATGGTTCTGATGGCACTAGGAATGGATTCCCAGCCATGCGTGACTTTGTTCAGAGAATGGTGGAGAAGCTCAATGTGGGAGTGAACAAAGACCGAGTTTCAGTGGTCCAGTATGGCAGAGACCAAGAGGTCCATTTCTATCTGAACACATACACCACCAAAGATGATGTCCTTGATATTGTTAGAGGGCTGAAGCACAGAGGAGGCAGACCCCTCAACACCGGGGCAGCTCTCCAGTACGTCAGGGACAACGTCTTTACTGCCTCGTCTGGAAGCAGGCGTCTGGAAGGCGTTCCCCAGATTCTGATACTGCTGAATGGTGGGAGGTCATTTGACAGTGTCGATGCACCAGCCTCTGCTCTCAAAGAGCTTGGGGTCTCAGTGTTTGGCATAGGAACGAGGACCTCTGATGGCCGAGAATTGCAAAAGATATCCTCAGAGCCAAGTTATGCCCTCTCTGTGTCTGAGTTCACTGACCTCCCCAATATCCAAGAGCAGCTCCTTTCCTCCATGACTAGAGTCCTAGAACAAGTAACAACCATGACACCAACAGTGATAGGTAAGAATGTCATGTTTTACACACAAACTTCATGTTCAATCGTTCCCCTGGTTGGAGTAGTGGAGATCTTTTTGCAATGGCTCATTAGATTCTCAACAAGCTCCTTTAAATTCAAGTATGTGCCTCTAGGCAATTCTTACTACCATAGCTCCTATCTCAGCTCATTACTAAGTGGGTCAGTGTGTTAAAAACTTTTTGCATATGGGTCTATGTCTCACCCACTACACATGTCATGTAATCTTTTCATAATTTTCATGTTCCTTTAGTTGAGCCCCAGGTTCCAAGAAGGGATGTGGTGTTCTTGCTGGATGGATCTGATAGCACTAGGAATGGATTCTCAGCAATGCGTGACTTTGTCCAGAGATTGGTGGAGACAATGAATGTGGATGAGAGCAAAGACCGCATTTCAGTGGTTCAGTACAGCAGAGATGCAGCTGTCCAATTCTATCTAAACACATATACCGCAAAGGGAGAGATTGTTGACGCTGTCAGAGGTCTAAGACACAAAGGAGGAAGACCCCTAAACACTGGAGCAGCTCTCCAGCATGTGAAGGACAATGTGTTCACGGCTTCCGCAGGAAGCAGGCGCCTGGAAGGTGTTCCGCAGATTCTGATACTGCTGAATGGTGGGCGGTCATTTGACAGTGTCGATGCACCAGCCTCTGCTCTCAAAGAGCTTGGGGTCTCGATCTTTGGAATTGGAACCAGGAGCTCTGACAGCAGAGAATTGCAAAAGATATCCTCAGAGCCAAGTTATGCCGTCTCTGTGTCTGACTTCAGTGACCTTCCAAGCGTCCAACTGGAGCTTTTGTCCTCGGTGGAGACAGTGGTTATAGAAGTAACTGCAGAAACACCAACGGTCTTAGGTATGCTTTGTGAATTTTCCACAGATATACTCCATTATATCTTCTGAAACGGTGACAGATTAAGTTGAACTTGTTCCTGGTCAAAATGGAAAGGTTTATGTTTAGCTACTACTATAACTGATGGTCTTTTTATGTGATTTTTTTCTGTTTTCTCAGTTGATCATGACACCACCAGAAAGGATGTAGTATTCCTTCTGGATGGTTCTGATGGCACTAGGAATGGATTCCCAGCCATGCGTGACTTTGTTCAGAGAATGGTGGAGAAGCTCAATGTGGGAGTGAACAAAGACCGAGTTTCAGTGGTCCAGTATGGCAGAGACCAAGAGGTCCATTTCTATCTGAACACATACACAACCAAAGATGATGTTCTTGATACTGTTAGAGGGCTGAGGCACAGAGGAGGCAGACCCCTCAACACCGGGGCAGCTCTCCAGTACGTCAGGGACAATGTCTTTACTGCCCCGTCTGGAAGCAGGCGTCTGGATGGTGTTCCCCAGATATTGATTCTATTGAGCGGGAGCCGGTCCAGTGATAATGTTGATACCCCAGCCACAGGCCTGAAAGAGAGCGGAGTGTTGATCTTTGGCATTGGAACCCGTAATTCCAGCACAGAGGTTCAGAGAATTGTCAGTGATCCACGTTATGCCCAGTCTGTTGCTGAATTCTCTGCACTCCCCAATGTTGAGCAGCAATTTTCCTCCACCCTCAATAGTGTACTTGTTGGCGTCACACCAATCATTCCAACAGTGACAGGTAAGAATGCGATGTTTTACACACAAAGTTCATATTCAATAGTTCCCCTGGTTGGAGTAGTGGAGATCTTTTTGCAATGGCTCATTAGATTCCCAACGGGCTTCTTTAAACTCAAGCATGTGCCTCTCTAGGACATTCTTACTACCATAGCTCCTATCTCAGCTCATTACTAAGTGGGTCAGTGTGTAAAAAATATTGCATATAGGTCTATGTCTCACCCACTACACATGTCATGCAATTTTCTCATGATTTTCATGTTCCTTTAGTTGAATCCCAGATTCCAAGAAGGGATGTGGTGTTCTTGCTGGATGGATCTGATAGCACTAGGAATGGATTCTCAGCAATGCGTGACTTTGTCCAGAGATTGGTGGAGAAAATGAATGTGGATGACAACAAAGACCGCATTTCAGTGGTTCAGTACAGCAGAGATGCAGCTGTCCAATTCTATCTAAACACATATACAGCAAAGGGAGAGATTGTTGAAGCTGTCAGAGGTCTAAGACACAAAGGAGGAAGACCCCTAAACACTGGAGCAGCTCTCCAGCATGTGAAGGACAATGTGTTCACGGCTTCCGCAGGAAGCAGGCGCCTGGAAGGTGTTCCGCAGATTCTGATACTGCTGAATGGTGGGCGGTCATTTGACAGTGTCGATGCACCAGCCTCTGCCCTCAAAGAGCTTGGGGTCTTGATCTTTGGAATTGGAACCAGGAGCTCTGACAGCAGAGAATTGCAAAAGATATCCTCAGAGCCAAGTTATGCCCTCTCTGTGTCTGACTTCAGTGACCTTCCAAGCGTCCAACAGCAACTTTTGTCCTCAGTGGATACAGTGGTTGTAGACGTAACTGCAGAATCACCGACAGTTTTAGGTATGTTATGTCAATTTTCCAAAGATCAACTCCATTATGTCTTCTGAAACGGTGACAGATTTATTTGAGCTTATTCCTGGTCAAATTGGAAAGGTTTATGTTTAGCTCCGCCTAAAACTGATGGTCTTGCTATGTGATCTTTTTCAGTTTTCTCAGTTGATCATGACACCCCCAGAAAGGATGTAGTATTCCTTCTGGATGGTTCTGATGGAACAAGGAATGGATTCCCAGCCATGCTTGACTTTGTTCAGAGAATGGTGGAGAAGCTCAATGTGGGAGTGAACAAAGACCGAGTTTCAGTGGTCCAGTATGGCAGAGACCAAGAAGTCCATTTCTATCTGAACACATACACCACCAAAGATGATGTCCTTGATACTGTTAGAGGGCTGAAGCACAGAGGAGGCAGACCCCTCAACACCGGGGCAGCTCTCCAGTACGTCAGGGACAACGTCTTTACTGCCTCGTCTGGAAGCAGGCGTCTGGAAGGCGTTCCCCAGATTCTGATACTGCTGAATGGTGGGAGGTCATTTGACAGTGTCGATGCACCAGCCTCTGCTCTCAAAGAGCTTGGGGTCTCAGTGTTTGGCATAGGAACGAGGACCTCTGATGGCCGAGAATTGCAAAAGATATCCTCAGAGCCAAGTTATGCCCTCTCTGTGTCTGAGTTCACTGACCTCCCCAATATCCAAGAGCAGCTCCTTTCCTCCATGACTAGAGTCCTAGTACAAGTAACAACCATGACACCAACAGTGATAGGTAAGAATGTCATGTTTTACACACAAACTTCATGTTCAATCGTTCCCCTGGTTGGAGTAGTGGAGATCTTTTTGCAATGGCTCATTAGATTCTCAACAAGCTCCTTTAAATTCAAGTATGTGCCTCTAGGCAATTCTTACTACCATAGCTCCTATCTCAGCTCATTACTAAGTGGGTCAGTGTGTTAAAAACATTGCATATGGGTCTATGTCTCACCCACTACACATGTCATGTAATCTTTTCATCATTTTCATGTTCCTTTAGTTGAGCCCCAGGTTCCAAGAAGGGATGTGGTGTTCTTGCTGGATGGATCTGATAGCACTAGGAATGGATTCTCAGCAATGCGTGACTTTGTCCAGAGATTGGTGGAGACAATGAATGTGGATGAGAGCAAAGACCGCATTTCAGTGGTTCAGTACAGCAGAGATGCAGCTGTCCAATTCTATCTAAACACATATACCGCAAAGGGAGAGATTGTTGACGCTGTCAGAGGTCTAAGACACAAAGGAGGAAGACCCCTAAACACTGGAGCAGCTCTCCAGCATGTGAAGGACAATGTGTTCACGGCTTCCGCAGGAAGCAGGCGCCTGGAAGGTGTTCCGCAGATTCTGATACTGCTGAATGGTGGGCGGTCATTTGACAGTGTCGATGCACCAGCCTCTGCTCTCAAAGAGCTTGGGGTCTCGATCTTTGGAATTGGAACCAGGAGCTCTGACAGCAGAGAATTGCAAAAGATATCCTCAGAGCCAAGTTATGCCGTCTCTGTGTCTGACTTCAGTGACCTTCCAAGCGTCCAACTGGAGCTTTTGTCCTCGGTGGAGACAGTGGTTATAGAAGTAACTGCAGAAACACCAACGGTCTTAGGTATGCTTTGTGAATTTTCCACAGATATACTCCATTATATCTTCTGAAACGGTGACAGATTAAGTTGAACTTGTTCCTGGTCAAAATGGAAAGGTTTATGTTTAGCTACTACTATAACTGATGGTCTTTTTATGTGATTTTTTTCTGTTTTCTCAGTTGATCATGACACCACCAGAAAGGATGTAGTATTCCTTCTGGATGGTTCTGATGGCACTAGGAATGGATTCCCAGCCATGCGTGACTTTGTTCAGAGAATGGTGGAGAAGCTCAATGTGGGAGTGAACAAAGACCGAGTTTCAGTGGTCCAGTATGGCAGAGACCAAGAGGTCCATTTCTATCTGAACACATACACAACCAAAGATGATGTTCTTGATACTGTTAGAGGGCTGAGGCACAGAGGAGGCAGACCCCTCAACACCGGGGCAGCTCTCCAGTACGTCAGGGACAATGTCTTTACTGCCCCGTCTGGAAGCAGGCGTCTGGAAGGTGTTCCCCAGATATTGATTCTATTGAGCGGGAGCCGGTCCAGTGATAATGTTGATACCCCAGCCACAGGCCTGAAAGAGAGCGGAGTGTTGATCTTTGGCATTGGAACCCGTAATTCCAGCACAGAGGTTCAGAGAATTGTCAGTGATCCACGTTATGCCCAGTCTGTTGCTGAATTCTCTGCACTCCCCAATGTTGAGCAGCAATTTTCCTCCACCCTCAATAGTGTACTTGTTGGCGTCACACCAATCATTCCAACAGTGACAGGTAAGAATGCGATGTTTTACACACAAAGTTCATATTCAATAGTTCCCCTGGTTGGAGTAGTGGAGATCTTTTTGCAATGGCTCATTAGATTCCCAACGGGCTTCTTTAAACTCAAGCATGTGCCTCTCTAGGACATTCTTACTACCATAGCTCCTATCTCAGCTCATTACTAAGTGGGTCAGTGTGTAAAAAATATTGCATAATAGGTCTATGTCTCACCCACTACACATGTCATGCAATTTTCTCATGATTTTCATGTTCCTTTAGTTGAATCCCAGATTCCAAGAAGGGATGTGGTGTTCTTGCTGGATGGATCTGATAGCACTAGGAATGGATTCTCAGCAATGCGTGACTTTGTCCAGAGATTGGTGGAGAAAATGAATGTGGATGACAACAAAGACCGCATTTCAGTGGTTCAGTACAGCAGAGATGCAGCTGTCCAATTCTATCTAAACACATATACAGCAAAGGGAGAGATTGTTGAAGCTGTCAGAGGTCTAAGACACAAAGGAGGAAGACCCCTAAACACTGGAGCAGCTCTCCAGCATGTGAAGGACAATGTGTTCACGGCTTCCGCAGGAAGCAGGCGCCTGGAAGGTGTTCCGCAGATTCTGATACTGCTGAATGGTGGGCGGTCATTTGACAGTGTCGATGCACCAGCCTCTGCCCTCAAAGAGCTTGGGGTCTTGATCTTTGGAATTGGAACCAGGAGCTCTGACAGCAGAGAATTGCAAAAGATATCCTCAGAGCCAAGTTATGCCCTCTCTGTGTCTGACTTCAGTGACCTTCCAAGCGTCCAACAGCAACTTTTGTCCTCAGTGGATACAGTGGTTGTAGACGTAACTGCAGAATCACCGACAGTTTTAGGTATGTTATGTCAATTTTCCAAAGATCAACTCCATTATGTCTTCTGAAACGGTGACAGATTTATTTGAGCTTATTCCTGGTCAAATTGGAAAGGTTTATGTTTAGCTCCGCCTAAAACTGATGGTCTTGCTATGTGATCTTTTTCAGTTTTCTCAGTTGATCATGACACCCCCAGAAAGGATGTAGTATTCCTTCTGGATGGTTCTGATGGAACAAGGAATGGATTCCCAGCCATGCTTGACTTTGTTCAGAGAATGGTGGAGAAGCTCAATGTGGGAGTGAACAAAGACCGAGTTTCAGTGGTCCAGTATGGCAGAGACCAAGAAGTCCATTTCTATCTGAACACATACACCACCAAAGATGATGTCCTTGATACTGTTAGAGGGCTGAAGCACAGAGGAGGCAGACCCCTCAACACCGGGGCAGCTCTCCAGTACGTCAGGGACAACGTCTTTACTGCCTCGTCTGGAAGCAGGCGTCTGGAAGGCGTTCCCCAGATTCTGATACTGCTGAATGGTGGGAGGTCATTTGACAGTGTCGATGCACCAGCCTCTGCTCTCAAAGAGCTTGGGGTCTCAGTGTTTGGCATAGGAACGAGGACCTCTGATGGCCGAGAATTGCAAAAGATATCCTCAGAGCCAAGTTATGCCCTCTCTGTGTCTGAGTTCACTGACCTCCCCAATATCCAAGAGCAGCTCCTTTCCTCCATGACTAGAGTCCTAGTACAAGTAACAACCATGACACCAACAGTGATAGGTAAGAATGTCATGTTTTACACACAAACTTCATGTTCAATCGTTCCCCTGGTTGGAGTAGTGGAGATCTTTTTGCAATGGCTCATTAGATTCTCAACAAGCTCCTTTAAATTCAAGTATGTGCCTCTAGGCAATTCTTACTACCATAGCTCCTATCTCAGCTCATTACTAAGTGGGTCAGTGTGTTAAAAACATTGCATATGGGTCTATGTCTCACCCACTACACATGTCATGTAATCTTTTCATCATTTTCATGTTCCTTTAGTTGAGCCCCAGGTTCCAAGAAGGGATGTGGTGTTCTTGCTGGATGGATCTGATAGCACTAGGAATGGATTCTCAGCAATGCGTGACTTTGTCCAGAGATTGGTGGAGACAATGAATGTGGATGAGAGCAAAGACCGCATTTCAGTGGTTCAGTACAGCAGAGATGCAGCTGTCCAATTCTATCTAAACACATATACCGCAAAGGGAGAGATTGTTGACGCTGTCAGAGGTCTAAGACACAAAGGAGGAAGACCCCCTAAACACTGGAGCAGCTCTCCAGCATGTGAAGGACAATGTGTTCACGGCTTCCGCAGGAAGCAGGCGCCTGGAAGGTGTTCCGCAGATTCTGATACTGCTGAATGGTGGGCGGTCATTTGACAGTGTCGATGCACCAGCCTCTGCTCTCAAAGAGCTTGGGGTCTCGATCTTTGGAATTGGAACCAGGAGCTCTGACAGCAGAGAATTGCAAAAGATATCCTCAGAGCCAAGTTATGCCGTCTCTGTGTCTGACTTCAGTGACCTTCCAAGCGTCCAACTGGAGCTTTTGTCCTCGGTGGAGACAGTGGTTATAGAAGTAACTGCAGAAACACCAACGGTCTTAGGTATGCTTTGTGAATTTTCCACAGATATACTCCATTATATCTTCTGAAACGGTGACAGATTAAGTTGAACTTGTTCCTGGTCAAAATGGAAAGGTTTATGTTTAGCTACTACTATAACTGATGGTCTTTTTATGTGATTTTTTTCTGTTTTCTCAGTTGATCATGACACCACCAGAAAGGATGTAGTATTCCTTCTGGATGGTTCTGATGGCACTAGGAATGGATTCCCAGCCATGCGTGACTTTGTTCAGAGAATGGTGGAGAAGCTCAATGTGGGAGTGAACAAAGACCGAGTTTCAGTGGTCCAGTATGGCAGAGACCAAGAGGTCCATTTCTATCTGAACACATACACAACCAAAGATGATGTTCTTGATACTGTTAGAGGGCTGAGGCACAGAGGAGGCAGACCCCTCAACACCGGGGCAGCTCTCCAGTACGTCAGGGACAATGTCTTTACTGCCCCGTCTGGAAGCAGGCGTCTGGAAGGTGTTCCCCAGATATTGATTCTATTGAGCGGGAGCCGGTCCAGTGATAATGTTGATACCCCAGCCACAGGCCTGAAAGAGAGCGGAGTGTTGATCTTTGGCATTGGAACCCGTAATTCCAGCACAGAGGTTCAGAGAATTGTCAGTGATCCACGTTATGCCCAGTCTGTTGCTGAATTCTCTGCACTCCCCAATGTTGAGCAGCAATTTTCCTCCACCCTCAATAGTGTACTTGTTGGCGTCACACCAATCATTCCAACAGTGACAGGTAAGAATGCGATGTTTTACACACAAAGTTCATATTCAATAGTTCCCCTGGTTGGAGTAGTGGAGATCTTTTTGCAATGGCTCATTAGATTCCCAACGGGCTTCTTTAAACTCAAGCATGTGCCTCTCTAGGACATTCTTACTACCATAGCTCCTATCTCAGCTCATTACTAAGTGGGTCAGTGTGTAAAAAATATTGCATAATAGGTCTATGTCTCACCCACTACACATGTCATGCAATTTTCTCATGATTTTCATGTTCCTTTAGTTGAATCCCAGATTCCAAGAAGGGATGTGGTGTTCTTGCTGGATGGATCTGATAGCACTAGGAATGGATTCTCAGCAATGCGTGACTTTGTCCAGAGATTGGTGGAGAAAATGAATGTGGATGACAACAAAGACCGCATTTCAGTGGTTCAGTACAGCAGAGATGCAGCTGTCCAATTCTATCTAAACACATATACAGCAAAGGGAGAGATTGTTGAAGCTGTCAGAGGTCTAAGACACAAAGGAGGAAGACCCCTAAACACTGGAGCAGCTCTCCAGCATGTGAAGGACAATGTGTTCACGGCTTCCGCAGGAAGCAGGCGCCTGGAAGGTGTTCCGCAGATTCTGATACTGCTGAATGGTGGGCGGTCATTTGACAGTGTCGATGCACCAGCCTCTGCCCTCAAAGAGCTTGGGGTCTTGATCTTTGGAATTGGAACCAGGAGCTCTGACAGCAGAGAATTGCAAAAGATATCCTCAGAGCCAAGTTATGCCCTCTCTGTGTCTGACTTCAGTGACCTTCCAAGCGTCCAACAGCAACTTTTGTCCTCAGTGGATACAGTGGTTGTAGACGTAACTGCAGAATCACCGACAGTTTTAGGTATGTTATGTCAATTTTCCAAAGATCAACTCCATTATGTCTTCTGAAACGGTGACAGATTTATTTGAGCTTATTCCTGGTCAAATTGGAAAGGTTTATGTTTAGCTCCGCCTAAAACTGATGGTCTTGCTATGTGATCTTTTTCAGTTTTCTCAGTTGATCATGACACCCCCAGAAAGGATGTAGTATTCCTTCTGGATGGTTCTGATGGAACAAGGAATGGATTCCCAGCCATGCTTGACTTTGTTCAGAGAATGGTGGAGAAGCTCAATGTGGGAGTGAACAAAGACCGAGTTTCAGTGGTCCAGTATGGCAGAGACCAAGAAGTCCATTTCTATCTGAACACATACACCACCAAAGATGATGTCCTTGATACTGTTAGAGGGCTGAAGCACAGAGGAGGCAGACCCCTCAACACCGGGGCAGCTCTCCAGTACGTCAGGGACAACGTCTTTACTGCCTCGTCTGGAAGCAGGCGTCTGGAAGGCGTTCCCCAGATTCTGATACTGCTGAATGGTGGGAGGTCATTTGACAGTGTCGATGCACCAGCCTCTGCTCTCAAAGAGCTTGGGGTCTCAGTGTTTGGCATAGGAACGAGGACCTCTGATGGCCGAGAATTGCAAAAGATATCCTCAGAGCCAAGTTATGCCCTCTCTGTGTCTGAGTTCACTGACCTCCCCAATATCCAAGAGCAGCTCCTTTCCTCCATGACTAGAGTCCTAGTACAAGTAACAACCATGACACCAACAGTGATAGGTAAGAATGTCATGTTTTACACACAAACTTCATGTTCAATCGTTCCCCTGGTTGGAGTAGTGGAGATCTTTTTGCAATGGCTCATTAGATTCTCAACAAGCTCCTTTAAATTCAAGTATGTGCCTCTAGGCAATTCTTACTACCATAGCTCCTATCTCAGCTCATTACTAAGTGGGTCAGTGTGTTAAAAACATTGCATATGGGTCTATGTCTCACCCACTACACATGTCATGTAATCTTTTCATCATTTTCATGTTCCTTTAGTTGAGCCCCAGGTTCCAAGAAGGGATGTGGTGTTCTTGCTGGATGGATCTGATAGCACTAGGAATGGATTCTCAGCAATGCGTGACTTTGTCCAGAGATTGGTGGAGACAATGAATGTGGATGAGAGCAAAGACCGCATTTCAGTGGTTCAGTACAGCAGAGATGCAGCTGTCCAATTCTATCTAAACACATATACCGCAAAGGGAGAGATTGTTGACGCTGTCAGAGGTCTAAGACACAAAGGAGGAAGACCCCTAAACACTGGAGCAGCTCTCCAGCATGTGAAGGACAATGTGTTCACGGCTTCCGCAGGAAGCAGGCGCCTGGAAGGTGTTCCGCAGATTCTGATACTGCTGAATGGTGGGCGGTCATTTGACAGTGTCGATGCACCAGCCTCTGCTCTCAAAGAGCTTGGGGTCTCGATCTTTGGAATTGGAACCAGGAGCTCTGACAGCAGAGAATTGCAAAAGATATCCTCAGAGCCAAGTTATGCCGTCTCTGTGTCTGACTTCAGTGACCTTCCAAGCGTCCAACTGGAGCTTTTGTCCTCGGTGGAGACAGTGGTTATAGAAGTAACTGCAGAAACACCAACGGTCTTAGGTATGCTTTGTGAATTTTCCACAGATATACTCCATTATATCTTCTGAAACGGTGACAGATTAAGTTGAACTTGTTCCTGGTCAAAATGGAAAGGTTTATGTTTAGCTACTACTATAACTGATGGTCTTTTTATGTGATTTTTTTCTGTTTTCTCAGTTGATCATGACACCACCAGAAAGGATGTAGTATTCCTTCTGGATGGTTCTGATGGCACTAGGAATGGATTCCCA
The DNA here is from genome assembly GCA_903064625.1 of Mallotus villosus. Classification (NCBI taxonomy): domain Eukaryota; kingdom Metazoa; phylum Chordata; class Actinopteri; order Osmeriformes; family Salangidae; genus Mallotus; species Mallotus villosus. Next base: position 585,927 of record CAEFZP010002908.1, read on the forward strand.
GCCATGCGTGACTTTGTTCAGAGAATGGTGGAGAAGCTCAATGTGGGAGTGAACAAAGACCGAGTTTCAGTGGTCCAGTATGGCAGAGACCAAGAGGTCCATTTCTATCTGAACACATACACAACCAAAGATGATGTTCTTGATACTGTTAGAGGGCTGAGGCACAGAGGAGGCAGACCCCTCAACACCGGGGCAGCTCTCCAGTACGTCAGGGACAATGTCTTTACTGCCCCGTCTGGAAGCAGGCGTCTGGAAGGTGTTCCCCAGATATTGATTCTATTGAGCGGGAGCCGGTCCAGTGATAATGTTGATACCCCAGCCACAGGCCTGAAAGAGAGCGGAGTGTTGATCTTTGGCATTGGAACCCGTAATTCCAGCACAGAGGTTCAGAGAATTGTCAGTGATCCACGTTATGCCCAGTCTGTTGCTGAATTCTCTGCACTCCCCAATGTTGAGCAGCAATTTTCCTCCACCCTCAATAGTGTACTTGTTGGCGTCACACCAATCATTCCAACAGTGACAGGTAAGAATGCGATGTTTTACACACAAAGTTCATATTCAATAGTTCCCCTGGTTGGAGTAGTGGAGATCTTTTTGCAATGGCTCATTAGATTCCCAACGGGCTTCTTTAAACTCAAGCATGTGCCTCTCTAGGACATTCTTACTACCATAGCTCCTATCTCAGCTCATTACTAAGTGGGTCAGTGTGTAAAAAATATTGCATAATAGGTCTATGTCTCACCCACTACACATGTCATGCAATTTTCTCATGATTTTCATGTTCCTTTAGTTGAATCCCAGATTCCAAGAAGGGATGTGGTGTTCTTGCTGGATGGATCTGATAGCACTAGGAATGGATTCTCAGCAATGCGTGACTTTGTCCAGAGATTGGTGGAGAAAATGAATGTGGATGACAACAAAGACCGCATTTCAGTGGTTCAGTACAGCAGAGATGCAGCTGTCCAATTCTATCTAAACACATATACAGCAAAGGGAGAGATTGTTGAAGCTGTCAGAGGTCTAAGACACAAAGGAGGAAGACCCCTAAACACTGGAGCAGCTCTCCAGCATGTGAAGGACAATGTGTTCACGGCTTCCGCAGGAAGCAGGCGCCTGGAAGGTGTTCCGCAGATTCTGATACTGCTGAATGGTGGGCGGTCATTTGACAGTGTCGATGCACCAGCCTCTGCCCTCAAAGAGCTTGGGGTCTTGATCTTTGGAATTGGAACCAGGAGCTCTGACAGCAGAGAATTGCAAAAGATATCCTCAGAGCCAAGTTATGCCCTCTCTGTGTCTGACTTCAGTGACCTTCCAAGCGTCCAACAGCAACTTTTGTCCTCAGTGGATACAGTGGTTGTAGACGTAACTGCAGAATCACCGACAGTTTTAGGTATGTTATGTCAATTTTCCAAAGATCAACTCCATTATGTCTTCTGAAACGGTGACAGATTTATTTGAGCTTATTCCTGGTCAAATTGGAAAGGTTTATGTTTAGCTCCGCCTAAAACTGATGGTCTTGCTATGTGATCTTTTTCAGTTTTCTCAGTTGATCATGACACCCCCAGAAAGGATGTAGTATTCCTTCTGGATGGTTCTGATGGAACAAGGAATGGATTCCCAGCCATGCTTGACTTTGTTCAGAGAATGGTGGAGAAGCTCAATGTGGGAGTGAACAAAGACCGAGTTTCAGTGGTCCAGTATGGCAGAGACCAAGAAGTCCATTTCTATCTGAACACATACACCACCAAAGATGATGTCCTTGATACTGTTAGAGGGCTGAAGCACAGAGGAGGCAGACCCCTCAACACCGGGGCAGCTCTCCAGTACGTCAGGGACAACGTCTTTACTGCCTCGTCTGGAAGCAGGCGTCTGGAAGGCGTTCCCCAGATTCTGATACTGCTGAATGGTGGGAGGTCATTTGACAGTGTCGATGCACCAGCCTCTGCTCTCAAAGAGCTTGGGGTCTCAGTGTTTGGCATAGGAACGAGGACCTCTGATGGCCGAGAATTGCAAAAGATATCCTCAGAGCCAAGTTATGCCCTCTCTGTGTCTGAGTTCACTGACCTCCCCAATATCCAAGAGCAGCTCCTTTCCTCCATGACTAGAGTCCTAGTACAAGTAACAACCATGACACCAACAGTGATAGGTAAGAATGTCATGTTTTACACACAAACTTCATGTTCAATCGTTCCCCTGGTTGGAGTAGTGGAGATCTTTTTGCAATGGCTCATTAGATTCTCAACAAGCTCCTTTAAATTCAAGTATGTGCCTCTAGGCAATTCTTACTACCATAGCTCCTATCTCAGCTCATTACTAAGTGGGTCAGTGTGTTAAAAACATTGCATATGGGTCTATGTCTCACCCACTACACATGTCATGTAATCTTTTCATCATTTTCATGTTCCTTTAGTTGAGCCCCAGGTTCCAAGAAGGGATGTGGTGTTCTTGCTGGATGGATCTGATAGCACTAGGAATGGATTCTCAGCAATGCGTGACTTTGTCCAGAGATTGGTGGAGACAATGAATGTGGATGAGAGCAAAGACCGCATTTCAGTGGTTCAGTACAGCAGAGATGCAGCTGTCCAATTCTATCTAAACACATATACCGCAAAGGGAGAGATTGTTGACGCTGTCAGAGGTCTAAGACACAAAGGAGGAAGACCCCTAAACACTGGAGCAGCTCTCCAGCATGTGAAGGACAATGTGTTCACGGCTTCCGCAGGAAGCAGGCGCCTGGAAGGTGTTCCGCAGATTCTGATACTGCTGAATGGTGGGCGGTCATTTGACAGTGTCGATGCACCAGCCTCTGCTCTCAAAGAGCTTGGGGTCTCGATCTTTGGAATTGGAACCAGGAGCTCTGACAGCAGAGAATTGCAAAAGATATCCTCAGAGCCAAGTTATGCCGTCTCTGTGTCTGACTTCAGTGACCTTCCAAGCGTCCAACTGGAGCTTTTGTCCTCGGTGGAGACAGTGGTTATAGAAGTAACTGCAGAAACACCAACGGTCTTAGGTATGCTTTGTGAATTTTCCACAGATATACTCCATTATATCTTCTGAAACGGTGACAGATTAAGTTGAACTTGTTCCTGGTCAAAATGGAAAGGTTTATGTTTAGCTACTACTATAACTGATGGTCTTGCTATGTGATCTTTTTCTGTTTTCTCAGTTGATCATGACACCACCAGAAAGGATGTAGTATTCCTTCTGGATGGTTCTGATGGCACTAGGAATGGATTCCCAGCCATGCGTGACTTTGTTCAGAGAATGGTGGAGAAGCTCAATGTGGGAGTGAACAAAGACCGAGTTTCAGTGGTCCAGTATGGCAGAGACCAAGAGGTCCATTTCTATCTGAACACATACACAACCAAAGATGATGTCCTTGATACTGTTAGAGGGCTGAGGCACAGAGGAGGCAGACCCCTCAACACCGGGGCAGCTCTCCAGTACGTCAGGGACAACGTCTTTACTGCCCCGTCTGGAAGCAGGCGTCTGGAAGGCGTTCCCCAGATTCTGATACTGCTGAATGGTGGGAGGTCATTTGACAGTGTCGATGCACCAGCCTCTGCTCTCAAAGAGCTTGGGGTCTCAGTGTTTGGCATAGGAACGAGGACCTCTGATGGCCGAGAATTGCAAAAGATATCCTCAGAGCCAAGTTATGCCCTCTCTGTGTCTGAGTTCACTGACCTCCCCAATATCCAAGAGCAGCTCCTTTCCTCCATGACTAGAGTCCTAGTACAAGTAACAACCATGACACCAACAGTGATAGGTAAGAATGTCATGTTTTACACACAAACTTCATGTTCAATCGTTCCCCTGGTTGGAGTAGTGGAGATCTTTTTGCAATGGCTCATTAGATTCTCAACAAGCTCCTTTAAATTCAAGTATGTGCCTCTAGGCAATTCTTACTACCATAGCTCCTATCTCAGCTCATTACTAAGTGGGTCAGTGTGTTAAAAACATTGCATATGGGTCTATGTCTCACCCACTACACATGTCATGTAATCTTTTCATCATTTTCATGTTCCTTTAGTTGAGCCCCAGGTTCCAAGAAGGGATGTGGTGTTCTTGCTGGATGGATCTGATAGCACTAGGAATGGATTCTCAGCAATGCGTGACTTTGTCCAGAGATTGGTGGAGACAATGAATGTGGATGAGAGCAAAGACCGCATTTCAGTGGTTCAGTACAGCAGAGATGCAGCTGTCCAATTCTATCTAAACACATATACCGCAAAGGGAGAGATTGTTGACGCTGTCAGAGGTCTAAGACACAAAGGAGGAAGACCCCTAAACACTGGAGCAGCTCTCCAGCATGTGAAGGACAATGTGTTCACGGCTTCCGCAGGAAGCAGGCGCCTGGAAGGTGTTCCGCAGATTCTGATACTGCTGAATGGTGGGCGGTCATTTGACAGTGTCGATGCACCAGCCTCTGCTCTCAAAGAGCTTGGGGTCTCGATCTTTGGAATTGGAACCAGGAGCTCTGACAGCAGAGAATTGCAAAAGATATCCTCAGAGCCAAGTTATGCCGTCTCTGTGTCTGACTTCAGTGACCTTCCAAGCGTCCAACTGGAGCTTTTGTCCTCGGTGGAGACAGTGGTTATAGAAGTAACTGCAGAAACACCAACGGTCTTAGGTATGCTTTGTGAATTTTCCACAGATATACTCCATTATATCTTCTGAAACGGTGACAGATTAAGTTGAACTTGTTCCTGGTCAAAATGGAAAGGTTTATGTTTAGCTACTACTATAACTGATGGTCTTTTTATGTGATTTTTTTCTGTTTTCTCAGTTGATCATGACACCACCAGAAAGGATGTAGTATTCCTTCTGGATGGTTCTGATGGCACTAGGAATGGATTCCCAGCCATGCGTGACTTTGTTCAGAGAATGGTGGAGAAGCTCAATGTGGGAGTGAACAAAGACCGAGTTTCAGTGGTCCAGTATGGCAGAGACCAAGAGGTCCATTTCTATCTGAACACATACACAACCAAAGATGATGTTCTTGATACTGTTAGAGGGCTGAGGCACAGAGGAGGCAGACCCCTCAACACCGGGGCAGCTCTCCAGTACGTCAGGGACAATGTCTTTACTGCCCCGTCTGGAAGCAGGCGTCTGGAAGGTGTTCCCCAGATATTGATTCTATTGAGCGGGAGCCGGTCCAGTGATAATGTTGATACCCCAGCCACAGGCCTGAAAGAGAGCGGAGTGTTGATCTTTGGCATTGGAACCCGTAATTCCAGCACAGAGGTTCAGAGAATTGTCAGTGATCCACGTTATGCCCAGTCTGTTGCTGAATTCTCTGCACTCCCCAATGTTGAGCAGCAATTTTCCTCCACCCTCAATAGTGTACTTGTTGGCGTCACACCAATCATTCCAACAGTGACAGGTAAGAATGCGATGTTTTACACACAAAGTTCATATTCAATAGTTCCCCTGGTTGGAGTAGTGGAGATCTTTTTGCAATGGCTCATTAGATTCCCAACGGGCTTCTTTAAACTCAAGCATGTGCCTCTCTAGGACATTCTTACTACCATAGCTCCTATCTCAGCTCATTACTAAGTGGGTCAGTGTGTAAAAAATATTGCATAATAGGTCTATGTCTCACCCACTACACATGTCATGCAATTTTCTCATGATTTTCATGTTCCTTTAGTTGAATCCCAGATTCCAAGAAGGGATGTGGTGTTCTTGCTGGATGGATCTGATAGCACTAGGAATGGATTCTCAGCAATGCGTGACTTTGTCCAGAGATTGGTGGAGAAAATGAATGTGGATGACAACAAAGACCGCATTTCAGTGGTTCAGTACAGCAGAGATGCAGCTGTCCAATTCTATCTAAACACATATACAGCAAAGGGAGAGATTGTTGAAGCTGTCAGAGGTCTAAGACACAAAGGAGGAAGACCCCTAAACACTGGAGCAGCTCTCCAGCATGTGAAGGACAATGTGTTCACGGCTTCCGCAGGAAGCAGGCGCCTGGAAGGTGTTCCGCAGATTCTGATACTGCTGAATGGTGGGCGGTCATTTGACAGTGTCGATGCACCAGCCTCTGCCCTCAAAGAGCTTGGGGTCTTGATCTTTGGAATTGGAACCAGGAGCTCTGACAGCAGAGAATTGCAAAAGATATCCTCAGAGCCAAGTTATGCCCTCTCTGTGTCTGACTTCAGTGACCTTCCAAGCGTCCAACAGCAACTTTTGTCCTCAGTGGATACAGTGGTTGTAGACGTAACTGCAGAATCACCGACAGTTTTAGGTATGTTATGTCAATTTTCCAAAGATCAACTCCATTATGTCTTCTGAAACGGTGACAGATTTATTTGAGCTTATTCCTGGTCAAATTGGAAAGGTTTATGTTTAGCTCCGCCTAAAACTGATGGTCTTGCTATGTGATCTTTTTCAGTTTTCTCAGTTGATCATGACACCCCCAGAAAGGATGTAGTATTCCTTCTGGATGGTTCTGATGGAACAAGGAATGGATTCCCAGCCATGCTTGACTTTGTTCAGAGAATGGTGGAGAAGCTCAATGTGGGAGTGAACAAAGACCGAGTTTCAGTGGTCCAGTATGGCAGAGACCAAGAAGTCCATTTCTATCTGAACACATACACCACCAAAGATGATGTCCTTGATACTGTTAGAGGGCTGAAGCACAGAGGAGGCAGACCCCTCAACACCGGGGCAGCTCTCCAGTACGTCAGGGACAATGTCTTTACTGCCTCGTCTGGAAGCAGGCGTCTGGAAGGCGTTCCCCAGATTCTGATACTGCTGAATGGTGGGAGGTCATTTGACAGTGTCGATGCACCAGCCTCTGCTCTCAAAGAGCTTGGGGTCTCAGTGTTTGGCATAGGAACGAGGACCTCTGATGGCCGAGAATTGCAAAAGATATCCTCAGAGCCAAGTTATGCCCTCTCTGTGTCTGAGTTCACTGACCTCCCCAATATCCAAGAGCAGCTCCTTTCCTCCATGACTGAAGTCCTAGTACAAGTAACAACCATGACACCAACAGTGATAGGTAAGAATGTCATGTTTTACACACAAACTTCATGTTCAATCGTTCCCCTGGTTGGAGTAGTGGAGATCTTTTTGCAATGGCTCATTAGATTCTCAACAAGCTCCTTTAAATTCAAGTATGTGCCTCTAGGCAATTCTTACTACCATAGCTCCTATCTCAGCTCATTACTAAGTGGGTCAGTGTGTTAAAAACATTGCATATGGGTCTATGTCTCACCCACTACACATGTCATGTAATCTTTTCATCATTTTCATGTTCCTTTAGTTGAGCCCCAGGTTCCAAGAAGGGATGTGGTGTTCTTGCTGGATGGATCTGATAGCACTAGGAATGGATTCTCAGCAATGCGTGACTTTGTCCAGAGATTGGTGGAGACAATGAATGTGGATGAGAGCAAAGACCGCATTTCAGTGGTTCAGTACAGCAGAGATGCAGCTGTCCAATTCTATCTAAACACATATACCGCAAAGGGAGAGATTGTTGACGCTGTCAGAGGTCTAAGACACAAAGGAGGAAGACCCCTAAACACTGGAGCAGCTCTCCAGCATGTGAAGGACAATGTGTTCACGGCTTCCGCAGGAAGCAGGCGCCTGGAAGGTGTTCCGCAGATTCTGATACTGCTGAATGGTGGGCGGTCATTTGACAGTGTCGATGCACCAGCCTCTGCTCTCAAAGAGCTTGGGGTCTCGATCTTTGGAATTGGAACCAGGAGCTCTGACAGCAGAGAATTGCAAAAGATATCCTCAGAGCCAAGTTATGCCGTCTCTGTGTCTGACTTCAGTGACCTTCCAAGCGTCCAACTGGAGCTTTTGTCCTCGGTGGAGACAGTGGTTATAGAAGTAACTGCAGAAACACCAACGGTCTTAGGTATGCTTTGTGAATTTTCCACAGATATACTCCATTATATCTTCTGAAACGGTGACAGATTAAGTTGAACTTGTTCCTGGTCAAAATGGAAAGGTTTATGTTTAGCTACTACTATAACTGATGGTCTTGCTATGTGATCTTTTTCTGTTTTCTCAGTTGATCATGACACCACCAGAAAGGATGTAGTATTCCTTCTGGATGGTTCTGATGGCACTAGGAATGGATTCCCAGCCATGCGTGACTTTGTTCAGAGAATGGTGGAGAAGCTCAATGTGGGAGTGAACAAAGACCGAGTTTCAGTGGTCCAGTATGGCAGAGACCAAGAGGTCCATTTCTATCTGAACACATACACCACCAAAGATGATGTCCTTGATACTGTTAGAGGGCTGAAGCACAGAGGAGGCAGACCCCTCAACACCGGGGCAGCTCTCCAGTACGTCAGGGACAACGTCTTTACTGCCTCGTCTGGAAGCAGGCGTCTGGAAGGCGTTCCCCAGATTCTGATACTGCTGAATGGTGGGAGGTCATTTGACAGTGTCGATGCACCAGCCTCTGCTCTCAAAGAGCTTGGGGTCTCAGTGTTTGGCATAGGAACGAGGACCTCTGATGGCCGAGAATTGCAAAAGATATCCTCAGAGCCAAGTTATGCCCTCTCTGTGTCTGAGTTCACTGACCTCCCCAATATCCAAGAGCAGCTCCTTTCCTCCATGACTAGAGTCCTAGTACAAGTAACAACCATGACACCAACAGTGATAGGTAAGAATGTCATGTTTTACACACAAACTTCATGTTCAATCGTTCCCCTGGTTGGAGTAGTGGAGATCTTTTTGCAATGGCTCATTAGATTCTCAACAAGCTCCTTTAAATTCAAGTATGTGCCTCTAGGCAATTCTTACTACCATAGCTCCTATCTCAGCTCATTACTAAGTGGGTCAGTGTGTTAAAAACATTGCATATGGGTCTATGTCTCACCCACTACACATGTCATGTAATCTTTTCATCATTTTCATGTTCCTTTAGTTGAGCCCCAGGTTCCAAGAAGGGATGTGGTGTTCTTGCTGGATGGATCTGATAGCACTAGGAATGGATTCTCAGCAATGCGTGACTTTGTCCAGAGATTGGTGGAGACAATGAATGTGGATGAGAGCAAAGACCGCATTTCAGTGGTTCAGTACAGCAGAGATGCAGCTGTCCAATTCTATCTAAACACATATACCGCAAAGGGAGAGATTGTTGACGCTGTCAGAGGTCTAAGACACAAAGGAGGAAGACCCCTAAACACTGGAGCAGCTCTCCAGCATGTGAAGGACAATGTGTTCACGGCTTCCGCAGGAAGCAGGCGCCTGGAAGGTGTTCCGCAGATTCTGATACTGCTGAATGGTGGGCGGTCATTTGACAGTGTCGATGCACCAGCCTCTGCTCTCAAAGAGCTTGGGGTCTCGATCTTTGGAATTGGAACCAGGAGCTCTGACAGCAGAGAATTGCAAAAGATATCCTCAGAGCCAAGTTATGCCGTCTCTGTGTCTGACTTCAGTGACCTTCCAAGCGTCCAACTGGAGCTTTTGTCCTCGGTGGAGACAGTGGTTATAGAAGTAACTGCAGAAACACCAACGGTCTTAGGTATGCTTTGTGAATTTTCCACAGATATACTCCATTATATCTTCTGAAACGGTGACAGATTAAGTTGAACTTGTTCCTGGTCAAAATGGAAAGGTTTATGTTTAGCTACTACTATAACTGATGGTCTTGCTATGTGATCTTTTTCTGTTTTCTCAGTTGATCATGACACCACCAGAAAGGATGTAGTATTCCTTCTGGATGGTTCTGATGGCACTAGGAATGGATTCCCAGCCATGCGTGACTTTGTTCAGAGAATGGTGGAGAAGCTCAATGTGGGAGTGAACAAAGACCGAGTTTCAGTGGTCCAGTATGGCAGAGACCAAGAGGTCCATTTCTATCTGAACACATACACCACCAAAGATGATGTCCTTGATACTGTTAGAGGGCTGAAGCACAGAGGAGGCAGACCCCTCAACACCGGGGCAGCTCTCCAGTACGTCAGGGACAACGTCTTTACTGCCCTCGTCTGGAAGCAGGCGTCTGGAAGGCGTTCCCCAGATTCTGATACTGCTGAATGGTGGGAGGTCATTTGACAGTGTCGATGCACCAGCCTCTGCTCTCAAAGAGCTTGGGGTCTCAGTGTTTGGCATAGGAACGAGGACCTCTGATGGCCGAGAATTGCAAAAGATATCCTCAGAGCCAAGTTATGCCCTCTCTGTGTCTGAGTTCACTGACCTCCCCAATATCCAGAGCAGCTCCTTTCCTCCATGACTAGAGTCCTAGTACAAGTAACAACCATGACACCAACAGTGATAGGTAAGAATGTCATGTTTTACACACAAACTTCATGTTCAATCGTTCCCCTGGTTGGAGTAGTGGAGATCTTTTTGCAATGGCTCATTAGATTCTCAACAAGCTCCTTTAAATTCAAGTATGTGCCTCTAGGCAATTCTTACTACCATAGCTCCTATCTCAGCTCATTACTAAGTGGGTCAGTGTGTTAAAAACATTGCATATGGGTCTATGTCTCACCCACTACACATGTCATGTAATCTTTTCATCATTTTCATGTTCCTTTAGTTGAGCCCCAGGTTCCAAGAAGGGATGTGGTGTTCTTGCTGGATGGATCTGATAGCACTAGGAATGGATTCTCAGCAATGTGTGACTTTGTCCAGAGATTGGTGGAGACAATGAATGTGGATGAGAGCAAAGACCGCATTTCAGTGGTTCAGTACAGCAGAGATGCAGCTGTCCAATTCTATCTAAACACATATACCGCAAAGGGAGAGATTGTTGACGCTGTCAGAGGTCTAAGACACAAAGGAGGAAGACCCCTAAACACTGGAGCAGCTCTCCAGCATGTGAAGGACAATGTGTTCACGGCTTCCGCAGGAAGCAGGCGCCTGGAAGGTGTTCCGCAGATTCTGATACTGCTGAATGGTGGGCGGTCATTTGACAGTGTCGATGCACCAGCCTCTGCTCTCAAAGAGCTTGGGGTCTCGATCTTTGGAATTGGAACCAGGAGCTCTGACAGCAGAGAATTGCAAAAGATATCCTCAGAGCCAAGTTATGCCGTCTCTGTGTCTGACTTCAGTGACCTTCCAAGCGTCCAACTGGAGCTTTTGTCCTCGGTGGAGACAGTGGTTATAGAAGTAACTGCAGAAACACCAACGGTCTTAGGTATGCTTTGTGAATTTTCCACAGATATACTCCATTATATCTTCTGAAACGGTGACAGATTAAGTTGAACTTGTTCCTGGTCAAAATGGAAAGGTTTATGTTTAGCTACTACTATAACTGATGGTCTTGCTATGTGATCTTTTTTCTGTTTTCTCAGTTGATCATGACACCACCAGAAAGGATGTAGTATTCCTTCTGGATGGTTCTGATGGCACTAGGAATGGATTCCCAGCCATGCGTGACTTTGTTCAGAGAATGGTGGAGAAGCTCAATGTGGGAGTGAACAAAGACCGAGTTTCAGTGGTCCAGTATGGCAGAGACCAAGAGGTCCATTTCTATCTGAACACATACACCACCAAAGATGATGTCCTTGATACTGTTAGAGGGCTGAAGCACAGAGGAGGCAGACCCCTCAACACCGGGGCAGCTCTCCAGTACGTCAGGGACAACGTCTTTACTGCCCTCGTCTGGAAGCAGGCGTCTGGAAGGCGTTCCCCAGATTCTGATACTGCTGAATGGTGGGAGGTCATTTGACAGTGTCGATGCACCAGCCTCTGCTCTCAAAGAGCTTGGGGTCTCAGTGTTTGGCATAGGAACGAGGACCTCTGATGGCCGAGAGTTGCAAAAGATATCCTCAGAGCCAAGTTATGCCCTCTCTGTGTGCTGAGTTCACTGACCTCCCCAATATCCAGAGCAGCTCCTTTCCTCCACCCTGACTAGAGTCCTAGTACAAGTAACAACCATGACACCAACAGTGACAGGTAAGAATGTCATGTTTTACACACAAACTTCATGTTCAATCGTTCCCCTGGTTGGAGTAGTGGAGATCTTTTTGCAATGGCTCATTAGATTCTCAACAGGCTCCTTTAAATTCAAGTATGTGCCTCTAGGCAATTCTTACTACCATAGCTCCTATCTCAGCTCATTACTAAGTGGGTCAGTGTGTTAAAAACATTGCATATGGGTCTATGTCTCACCCACTACACATGTCATGTAATCTTTTCATCATTTTCATGTTCCTTTAGTTGAGCCCCAGGTTCCAAGAAGGGATGTGGTGTTCTTGCTGGATGGATCTGATAGCACTAGGAATGGATTCTCAGCAATGTGTGACTTTGTCCAGAGATTGGTGGAGACAATGAATGTGGATGAGAGCAAAGACCGCATTTCAGTGGTTCAGTACAGCAGAGATGCAGCTGTCCAATTCTATCTAAACACATATACCGCAAAGGGAGAGATTGTTGACGCTGTCAGAGGTCTAAGACACAAAGGAGGAAGACCCCTAAACACTGGAGCAGCTCTCCAGCATGTGAAGGACAATGTGTTCACGGCTTCCGCAGGAAGCAGGCGCCTGGAAGGTGTTCCGCAGATTCTGATACTGCTGAATGGTGGGCGGTCATTTGACAGTGTCGATGCACCAGCCTCTGCTCTCAAAGAGCTTGGGGTCTCGATCTTTGGAATTGGAACCAGGAGCTCTGACAGCAGAGAATTGCAAAAGATATCCTCAGAGCCAAGTTATGCCCGTCTCTGTGTCTGACTTCAGTGACCTTCCAAGCGTCCAACTGGAGCTTTTGTCCTCGGTGGAGACAGTGGTTATAGAAGTAACTGCAGAAACACCAACGGTCTTAGGTATGCTTTGTGAATTTTCCACAGATATACTCCATTATATCTTCTGAAACGGTGACAGATTAAGTTGAACTTGTTCCTGGTCAAAATGGAAAGGTTTATGTTTAGCTACTACTATAACTGATGGTCTTGCTATGTGATCTTTTTTCTGTTTTCTCAGTTGATCATGACACCACCAGAAAGGATGTAGTATTCCTTCTGGATGGTTCTGATGGCACTAGGAATGGATTCCCAGCCATGCGTGACTTTGTTCAGAGAATGGTGGAGAAGCTCAATGTGGGAGTGAACAAAGACCGAGTTTCAGTGGTCCAGTATGGCAGAGACCAAGAAGTCCATTTCTATCTGAACACATACACCACCAAAGATGATGTCCTTGATACTGTTAGAGGGCTGAAGCACAGAGGAGGCAGACCCCTCAACACCGGGGCAGCTCTCCAGTACGTCAGGGACAACGTCTTTACTGCCTCGTCTGGAAGCAGGCGTCTGGAAGGTGTTCCCCAGATTCTGATACTGCTGAATGGTGGGACGGTCATTGACAGTGTCGATGCACCAGCCTCTGCTCTCAAAGAGCTTGGGGTCTCAGTGTTTGGCATAGGAACGAGGACCTCTGATGGCCGAGATTGCAAAAGATATCCTCAGAGCCAAGTTATGCCCTCTCTGTGTCTGAGTTCACTGACCTCCCCAATATCCAAGAGCAGCTCCTTTCCTCCATGACTAGAGTCCTAGTACAAGTAACAACCATGACACCAACAGTGATAGGTAAGAATGTCATGTTTTACACACAAACTTCATGTTCAATCGTTCCCCTGGTTGGAGTAGTGGAGATCTTTTTGCAATGGCTCATTAGATTCTCAACAAGCTCCTTTAAATTCAAGTATGTGCCTCTAGGACATTCTTACTACCATAGCTCCTATCTCAGCTCATTACTAAGTGGGTCAGTGTGTTAAAAACATTGCATATGGGTCTATGTCTCACCCACTACACATGTCATGTAATCTTTTCTCATCATTTTCATGTTCCTTTAGTTGAGTCCCCAGGTTCCAAGAAGGGATGTGGTGTTCTTGCTGGATGGATCTGATAGCACTAGGAATGGATTCTCAGCAATGTGTGACTTTGTCCAGAGATTGGTGGAGACAATGAATGTGGATGAGAGCAAAGACCGCATTTCAGTGGTTCAGTACAGCAGAGATGCAGCTGTCCAATTCTATCTAAACACATATACCGCAAAGGGAGAGATTGTTGACGCTGTCAGAGGTCTAAGACACAAAGGAGGAAGACCCCTAAACACTGGAGCAGCTCTCCAGCATGTGAAGGACAATGTGTTCACGGCTTCCGCAGGAAGCAGGCGCCTGGAAGGTGTTCCGCAGATTCTGATACTGCTGAATGGTGGGCGGTCATTTGACAGTGTCGATGCACCAGCCTCTGCTCTCAAAGAGCTTGGGGTCTCGATCTTTGGAATTGGAACCAGGAGCTCTGACAGCAGAGAATTGCAAAAGATATCCTCAGAGCCAAGTTATGCCCGTCTCTGTGTCTGACTTCAGTGACCTTCCAAGCGTCCAACTGGAGCTTTTGTCCTCGGTGGAGACAGTGGTTATAGAAGTAACTGCAGAAACACCAACGGTCTTAGGTATGCTTTGTGAATTTTCCACAGATAACTCCATTATATCTTCTGAAACGGTGACAGATTTAAGTTTGAACTTGTTCCTGGTCAAATGGAAAGGTTTATGTTTAGCTACTACTAAAACTGATGGTCTTGCTATGTGATCTTTTTCTGTTTTCTCAGTTGATCATGACACCACCCAGAAAGGATGTAGTATTCCTTCTGGATGGTTCTGATGGCACTAGGAATGGATTCCCAGCCATGCGTGACTTTGTTCAGAGAATGGTGGAGAAGCTCAATGTGGGAGTGAACAAAGACCGAGTTTCAGTGGTCCAGTATGGCAGAGACCAAGAGGTCCATTTCTATCTGAACACATACACCACCAAAGATGATGTTCTTGATACTGTTAGAGGGCTGAAGCACAGAGGAGGCAGACCCCTCAACACCGGGGCAGCTCTCCAGTACGTCAGGGACAACGTCTTTACTGCCTCGTCTGGAAGCAGGCGTCTGGAAGGCGTTCCCCAGATTCTGATACTGCTGAATGGTGGGAGGTCATTTGACAGTGTCGATGCACCAGCCTCTGCTCTCAAAGAGCTTGGGGTCTCGGTGTTTGGCATAGGAACGAGGACCTCTGATGGCCGAGAATTGCAAAAGATATCCTCAGAGCCAAGTTATGCCCTCTCTGTGTCTGAGTTCACTGACCTCCCCAATATCCAAGAGCAGCTCCTTTCCTCCATGACTGAGTCCTAGTACAAGTAACAACCATGACACCAACAGTGATAGGTAAGAATGTCATGTTTTACACACAAACTTCATGTTCAATCGTTCCCCCTGGTTGGAGTAGTGGAGATCTTTTTGCAATGGCTCATTAGATTCTCAACAAGCTCCTTTAACTCTAGTATGTGCCTCTAGGCAATTCTTACTACCATAGCTCCTATCTCAGCTCATTACTAAGTGGGTCAGTGTGTTAAAAATACTGCATTTTGGGTCTATGTCTCACCCACTACACAGTCATGCAATTTTCTCATGATTTTCATGTTCCTTTAGTTGAACCCCAGATTCCAAGAAGGGATGTGGTGTTCTTGCTGGATGGATCTGATAGCACTAGGAATGGATTCTCAGCAATGCGTGACTTTGTCCAGAGATTGGTGGAGACAATGAATGTGGATGACAGCAAAGACCGCATTTCAGTGGTTCAGTACAGCAGAGATGCAGCTGTCCAATTCTATCTAAACACATATACCGCAAAGGGAGAGATTGTTGACGCTGTCAGAGGTCTAAGACACAAAGGAGGAAGACCCCTAAACACTGGAGCAGCTCTCCAGCATGTGAAGGACAATGTGTTCACGGCTTCCGCAGGAAGCAGGCGCCTGGAAGGTGTTCCGCAGATTCTGATACTGCTGAATGGTGGGCGGTCATTTGACAGTGTCGATGCACCAGCCTCTGCTCTCAAAGAGCTTGGGGTCTCGATCTTTGGAATTGGAACCAGGAGCTCTGACAGCAGAGAATTGCAAAAGATATCCTCAGAGCCAAGTTATGCCGTCTCTGTGTCTGACTTCAGTGACCTTCCAAGCGTCCAACTGGAGCTTTTGTCCTCGGTGGAGACAGTGGTTATAGAAGTAACTGCAGAAACACCAACGGTCTTAGGTATGCTTTGTGAATTTTCCACAGATATACTCCATTTTCTGAAATGGTGACAGATTAAGTTGACCTTGTTCCTGGTCAAAATGGAAAGGTTTATGTTTAGCTACTACTATAAACTGATGGTCTTTTTACGTGTTTTTTCTGTTTTCTCAGTTGATCATGACACCACCAGAAAGGATGTAGTATTCCTTCTGGATGGTTCTGATGGCACTAGGAATGGATTCCCAGCCATGCGTGACTTTGTTCAGAGAATGGTGGAGAATCTCAATGTGGGAGTGAACAAAGACCATGTTTCTGTGGTCCAATACGGCAAAGACCAAGAGGTCCATTTCTATCTGAACACATACACCACCAAAGATGATGTTCTTGATACTATTAAAGGGCTGAGGCACAGAGGAGGCAGACCCCTCAACACCGGGGCAGCTCTCCAGTACGTCAGGGACAACGTCTTTACTGCCTCGTCTGGAAGCAGGCGTCTGGAAGGTGTTCCGCAAATATTGATTCTGTTGAGCGGGGAGCCGGTCCAGTGATAATGTTGATACCCCAGCCTCTTTGCTGAAGGAA
Organism: Mallotus villosus; assembly: GCA_903064625.1. Classification (NCBI taxonomy): domain Eukaryota; kingdom Metazoa; phylum Chordata; class Actinopteri; order Osmeriformes; family Salangidae; genus Mallotus; species Mallotus villosus. The sequence goes on from CAEFZP010002908.1 coordinate 602,468, forward strand.
TTTGGAGTTAAGATCTTTGGTCTTGGATCACAAGGGTCTGATAAAACAGAGCTACAGCGGATATCATATGTGCCAAGTTATGCTCTCACTGTATCTGAGTTCAGCGATCTTACAAATATTCAGGAACAGCTTCTTTCCAGAGTTGATACTTTTAATTTAAGCTCAATGGGTAAGATATTTTCAAAGGAAGATATGATATAAATATACAGTATATGTATATTTTCTTTTTAAATCTCCTTAAATCAAATAACATCAATAATTTAAACAACATACTTTTGTTATCTTTTTTTACCAGGGGAAACTTTGTTGAAACCTAAAGACATAGTTTTTCTCATGGATAGTTCTGATGGCACAAGGAATGGATTCCTTGCAATGCGTCAACTTGTGCTGAGAGTAGTGGAGAAGCTCAACGTGGGGCTGAACAAAGACAGGATAGCTGTTGTACAGTACAGCAGAGACCAAGACGTCAATTTCTATCTAAACACATACTCCAAAAGAAAAGATGTTCTTGATACTGTTAAAGGACTGAAGCACAGAGGAGGCAGACCCCTCAACACCGGGGCAGCTCTCCAGTACGTCAGGGACAACGTCTTTACTGCCTCGTCTGGAAGCAGGCGTCTGGAAGGTGTTCCCCAGATATTGATTCTATTGAGTGGGGGCCAGTCCAACGATGCTGTTAGCCAACCAGCCATTAATTTGAAAGATATGGAAGTGAAGAGCATAGGCATTGCCATGAGACAGACTGATACCAGAGAAATGAAATCAATCACATCTGATCCACGGCTCATCCTTCAGGTTAAAGACTTTTCAGATTTGCCAGGCCTGCAGTTGGATCTTTTATCTGCCATTACTCAAGTCTCCAGTCCAGGTTTGATAGGTAAAATATATCATTTTGTTTTTTCCTTAAATACTTAAATACTCTGGGCCCTTGCTCCTAATGAGCAAGCTAGGGTCCTCCACTTACTTTTTGGTGTAATAATAAAGCTGTGTTAGTATTGAGACTATATATACTGTGAAAAACTAGGTATTTCCTGATGATGCACCTTTGGTTTATGTTTATTTCTTTCGGTCTCACATTCTCGTCCTGTCATGTTCCTATTACCATGTCCGACATATTCGTATACCTATTTAAGTCTGATTATCATTATATGTTTTCTCATTCAAATCACTGTTCCTTATCGATTACCTTCTCAGTCCTATGGCAGTTTCCAATAGGAAGACATGTTACCTCTATTAGAAATAGTGAACACCATGACGCCACACTCCTCAACACCAGTACAACGCTCAGATGTATTAGGAACAAGCTTTTCATCAGTTCTGACACCTGTTCAGAATATTGCAGTTTTTCAACAGGTTTTCATGGTCATTTCATGGTCATTACCATTGGATCAAAAGATGCCGACAATGTGAAGCTCCAAAACCTTTCTCCTTTCTTTCAAACCCTCTTTGGCACCTACGTTCTCAGAATACCTTGATCTTGATAGGTTATTAGAGAAACACTCAATACAAATACACTAACTGCTAAAGAAAATTCTGGTATTTTGATCAACTATCAAAAATACAATTTTCTGTTGCACCTGAATGATACTTCTGAAACTTTTGATTGGCATTGTTCTTGAATTTAAGAACAATGAATGTTCTCTTACGGGAAGTTTCCCCTACTGCAAGCCTTGATTATCCTCTCTTTTGGATGCTTTCTCTTGATCAAGGTTCTTTGGTTAAAATCTTGCTTGTTGTACATTATTTCTATTTGCCATTGTCTTCAAATGACAGTGAGCTAAGCACTACACAGCCCTTTGTGGTATAAGGTGATACCTTATCCAGCTCAATATCTGCATTCTTATGCCACATTATAAAGTAAATTCTGAATGAATTTACACACGTCCTGCATTGACTTTGCTGGATTTGTTTGCATAATTCGTTACACATTCGTCTGATTTACTTGTGCTTTGCCGAACCGCTATAGCACGTTAAACTTGGTCCGGGGAGGCAAAGAAAATGCTTCCTGTTAAGTCTGCATTCCCCCTACAGAATCCCACACAGGAAGACGAGATGTAGTTTTCCTCATTGATGGCTCAGAGGACAGCCGCAGTGGGTTTCCTGCCATGCGTGACTTTGTGCGAAGAGTCGTTGAAAATCTTGATGTGGCCCAAAATAAGGATAGAGTTGCTGTCGTCCAGTTCAGCAAAGACACACTAGTACACCTCTACTTGAGTTCCTATTCAACAAAGGACAATATCATCAGCAAGATTCGCACTTTGAGGCACAAAGGAGGAATGCCTAGAAACACTGGAACAGCTTTACAGTATGTTCGGGACAGTGTCTTTTCAACACTTTCCGGCAGTCGTCATCTCGAAGGAGTCCCCCAAGTACTGATCCTGCTCTCAGGAGGCCCTTCCAGCGATGACCATCAGAAACCATCAGCAGCTCTGAAAGATCTTCATATCTGGAGCTTCAGTATTGGCACAGATTCTTCTGATCTTCCTTCCACTGCTACACATACCAGCTTTGTTTTTCCTATCACTGACTTTGGAGAGCTCCCAGACACTTTAGTGGATGTACTGTCTAAGTTAAAACATGTTACTTTTGTAGGTAAGTTAACATACTTAACCTGTTGTCCCCAAGATCAACAATTTAATGTTTTTTTAACGGCAAAGAATATACACAGTAATACTAAGTGTAAGCAAAACAGCCTTAATACATGCAAACATGTATCTGTGCCTTTATCAATAATATAAAAACAAAATAAAGTAGCTAGAAAGCTACATTGAGTTTCTGTTCACAACAGCAGGGTTGCAATTACCAACACTTGCTCAACTTGCTCATTTTTTAATGCAATTATAGGCCTTTACTAAACAGGTGTCAGACCCTCATCACGGTATCTCCCCTCCAGTACAATGACTCTCGCAGGAGAGTAGATGCAGATTTTGCTTACTGGTTTAAGATCTAGTGCTAGTGTGGGCCCTGGGCAATGACTGTCATGTGTCTGGGTTTAGTTCCAATAACCATCAACATAAAATGCCAACTATATGAATATTCAGGCCACCTCAGATTTCCATAATGCCATGTCAAGATTTTATAAGCAACCATGTTAATTCTTCCAGGAGGTAAGCCACTTAATGACTTTTAAAGAGATGTGGAAGGCCACTTGGAAAACATGCATTTTAAGTGATTTGTTGATTAAGCAAAAATGTAGATACATAGTGATTGATTGTTTTTCCTCTACCTATCCTTTCAGCCGAGTCTCAGGGTCCCAAGAAGGATGTGGTCTTCCTCATTGATGGCTCAGACAGCGTAGGAAGAGAGTTCCCCATCATCCAGGAGTTCATCCGCAGAGTTGTTGAAAACCTTAATGTGGGTGAGAACAAGATTAGAATTGGTGTGGTGCAGTATGGTGACTCCCCTTCAGCAGATATCTACCTGAACTCCCATACGACCAAAGAGGGCGTCATGAATGCTGTGAAGTCGCTGAGACAGCGTGGTGGGACGCAGCGTAACTTGGGCCAGGCTGTGGAGTTTGTCAGTCAGGACGTGCTCACAGCTGCACGTGGAGGCAGAAAGCAGGAGGGTGTCCATCAGTTTGTGATTGTCGTTTCTGGAGGAAGTTCCACTGATGATGTCAGGCAGGCAGCAACCTCGCTTAAGCAGTCCGGGGTTCTGCCCTTCAGCATTGGGACCAGAGATGCTAGCCAACAGGAGCTCAAGATTATCTCCTACGTTCCTAACTTTGCCTACACCGTGGACGACTTCCCTGGTCTGTACACTGTCCAGGAAAACTTGATAACCACGCTGACAGAGTTGTCAGATGACGACATTGCCAAGCTGCGTCCAGTATTCCCAACTTTTGATGGTAAGGTTTCTACTAAGTACTTTTAAGGTTGAAATGTAAATGTTTATCATTCTAACCACTTTGGAGCTGTTAGAAATGTTTCAAAGGATCGTTTACTTTGTTTTTCTGAATGACAGTAGTGTTTCTTTGTTTTCCAGAATATTATCTATCTAAACATGTTTACTTTAAAAGTTTTTCCTAACCACAAAAAAAACATTTGTTTACCTTCTTTAACAGTGACAACCACAGTAGTAACCACTGGCGGAGACAAGAGGGATGTGGTATTCCTCATTGATGGAACAACAGCAGTACGCAACGAGTTCTCTGCTATCAGGGATATGATCAACAGGGTAGTGGGACAGCTGGATGTGGGTCTGGATCGCGTCAGGGTGTCGGTGGTGCAGTACAGTGATGACGCCAAAGTGGAGTTCCTTTTGAATGAATTCTCAACAAAAGAGGAAGTCCGCCAGGCTGTGAGCAGGCTGCGGAGCAGAGGTGGGAACCAGCTCAACACGGGGCGTGCTCTTGACTGGGTCTCCAAGAACATATACCAGAGATCAGCAGGTAGTCGGATTGAGGATGCTGTTCCACAGTTCCTGATCCTAGTCACTGGAGGCAAGTCTTCAGATGATGTTTCTGGTCCGGCTAATCAGCTGAAGAACAGCCTTGTTGCTCCTCTTGCCATTGGGGCAAGGAATGCCGATCCCAACGAACTGAGGCAGATTGCACTGAAGCCAGAGCTTTCCTACACTATCAGCAACTTCGGGCAACTTCCCAGTGTTGAGCAGCAACTCATTGCTTCAGTCAATACCATGACCAACACTGACATCTCAACTACTAGGGTTGTTGACTCACTCCGTAAGTAATTGAAAATATATGCATACTGTACTTTTAATGGGTGGTCACATGTATATTATTAAAGGCATCTCCATTCTGGTCAACTTTCTATTTTAACAATATTTCTAAAACATAAGTTATGGTACTTGTTTTCTTAAAGTTGTATACAATTTGAATAAAGGCCTTCTTTACTTCTTAACAGCAAACTTAAACATGGGGAGAAAGGACATCATTTTCCTCGTTGATGGATCAGACACCACAGGCTCTTCCGGCATCGCCCACATCCGTGACTTCATCCTGAACTTAGTTCAGCAGCTCAATGTTCAGCCAGACCACGTGCGAGTATCTGTTGTCCAATACTCAGACAAGGTCAAGACTGAGTTTTCACTCAACTCCCACAACAACAAGCCAGATGTACTGTCAGCTATCAAGAGACTTCGTCAGATGGGCGGCCGGTCCTCGAACTTGGCAGAAGCCGTTGAGCATGTGATCCGGAATGAGCTGAAAGCCTCAGCGGGGTGTCCGTCTGGCCGACGCCTCGCAGCATCTCGTGGTTCTCACTGGCGGGCGCTCCACGTCCGACCTGTCAGTTTATGGGCCTCTGCTGAAGGGGTCTCGAGTCAACTGCATTGGTATCGGCGCTGGGGCCGCTGACGCCAGACAGCTGAAGCAAATCGCCACCAGCTCAGAAGATGTTCTCCAGGTGCCAACGTTCCCAGGCTTGCCTGTCATCAGAGAGAAGTTCATCGCCCGTCTTAATGGGACTATCCCAGAGGAGCCCCCCACAGATTATGAGGACCCCAGTAAGTATGTTTAGAGGTGATCCTAAATGGATTGTAACAGTTAATTCACGTAGAAGTGTGGGAGGAAATTCACCTAAAAGCATGAACATTTGGATAATTATCCCTTCCAAGCTTCTTGTTCTCTTCTACTCTATTCTTTTCTAATCCAACCCTACCCTGCTTCCTCTTGACTTCAGATCTCCCCAAAGCCAAGGCGGCTGATATCGTGTTTTTGGTCGATGGCTCCATCAATCTGGGCAAGGACAACTTCAAGGAGGTTATGGATTTCATCCTGAATCTCATCGACCTCTTCTTCACCGAGAGGGACAAGCTTCAGATTGGCCTGGCGCACTACTCCACGGACATGAACGACGTCTTCTTCCTCAACACTTACAAGGACAAGGACGACATCATCAGTGCCATCTCCCGGACCGAGTACAAGGGTGGGCGTAAGATCAACACAGGTGCAGCCATTCGCCACGCGCAGCAGAACCACTTCATCAAAGAGAAAGGAAGCAGAAAGGACGAAGGCATCCCTCAGATCCTGATGATCGTCACTGGAGGACGTTCGTCTGACGACGGCAAGGCGGCAGCTCTCGCTCTGAAAGCTACCGGCGTGCGAATCTACGCAGTTGGAGTGGGGAACATCGAGGATGAGCTGATCGACCTGGGAAGCGAGGCCACCACCGTGGCGAGGGCAAGCACCTTCCTGGAGCTATCGGAGCTCAACGAGCAGATCCTGGAAACGCTGGATGATGAGGTGAAAGGTGTGAAACTCTGCACGGGCGTGCAGGACACAGTCAAAAGTGAGTATCACAGAGATTATGCCGTTTTGTCTGTTTAATTTCAAAATGTCAAATAGAGTGTTTACACTAAAGAGAATGCCGAATTTTTGAAACCAGCCATTGTACTATTACTTCAATTACACTGTATGTCTGTCTCTCTTAAAGCCTGCAATGTGGAGGTGTTGGTGGGCTTTGACGTGTCTGCCCAGAACATTTTTGCCGCCCAGACCAACCTCCAGACCAAGATGGGAGCCATCCTCCAGAGAATCTCTAAAGATGGCGTCTATCAGCTGCTCCTCGGGCCAGATCCCCTCTGTCCAGGTTGGGATGCTAGCCATGGACTCTGCCTCCGAGCCCGCCATGCTGGAATTCACCGATAACGCAGATGAGCTGTTCGAAGCGTTCAAGGCCCTGCGAAACTCCGGCCCTTACCTTCTTAATGGCAAGACTATCAGTGCTTACAACTCAAGGTTCAAAAGCAGACCGGCTGACACCACTAAGGTGGGTACATCTTTTAATGTACATTATTGTTATGTTTAGACTATCTGTAATCATATGGACATGTGAAACGTAGACGTTGTGTAAATGTTCCCCTCTGAATGGTGAAGGTTGTGATTCATCTGACCGATGGATTGGATGGCCAATACTCTGAGATGAAGAGAAGAGTTGAGGAGCTTCGGCTTTCCGGTGAGAAGAACAAACTGATTTCAACTGCATTCCAAAATCGGCGAAAAGATTAGCAAGTGTCCAAATGACGAACAAATTCAGTTCATCTTTCATTTGCCCGTTGTAGTTTGTCTGTTCTAGCTTGAAGAACACGAGAACTTTAATTTATAAACCTGCATGTACAGTATGACTGGAGCCTTGTACATGTCATGCTAGGTGTGAGCAGCTTCATCCTGGTGGGTCTTGAGCGCGTGCCCAGGTTTGAAGAGGCAGTGCTGCTGGAGTTCGGCCGTGGTTTCCGGTACACTCGCCCCCTGCGTGTTAACATCATGGACCTGGACTATGAGCTGATGGAGGAACTGGTAGGTTTTTACCAATACCCAGTAAATACACCACCACATGAAGATCATCTGTGTCTTTTCTTATCTCGGACAGTAATATCTTGTGTCCCATTCAGGACAATATTGCTGAGAGGGAGTGCTGCGCAGTGCCATGCAAGTGCACAGGCACCAGAGGAGATCGAGGTGGAGTTGGCCTACCAGGACCTAAGGTAATTCATTTATTTTGTTCTGTGCCAGTTCTATAAATAGGAATATAACACACTGTCTGACTATAGATGTGGATATCTGCTAGACATGCTATAAACCCTCCCAAAAACTGAAATGTTTGTCTTGTATTACAGGGCGGTCCAGGTGGAGTGGGATACCCAGGACATCCTGGAGATGAGGGTGGACCTGTGAGTCTCATATCTTCTTGTTCCCTCTTCAGACTCTAACTTCTATAGCTGTGTGATTTAGGATTTCTGCTTTTTATATCAAACTAAGTTCAACATCATGTTGTTTTTCCTGACAGGGAGACAGAGGTCCTCCTGGTGTGAACGGAACTCAGGGTTTCCAGGGCTGTCCAGGTCAGAGAGGCGTCAAGGTAAGCTGCCGCAAACTAGGAAGAACTCTGGTCCTTTAAATCAATATTTACCGATTCATGTCATCTTGTTCAGAATGAAATCAGTGCATGGACTAAAGGATTTTTTATTGCGTTTTTCAGGGTTCTCGTGGATACTCCGGAGAAAAGGTGAGTTTATGTGGATTACATAGATACTACTTTATAAAAATCTTCAGTCTTATTTTATTTGAACCCAAAACATTTAATGCATTTTAACAGGGAGATTTTGGAGAGATTGGCCTGGATGGTATTAATGGAGAAGAGGTAAGAGTGTTTTTTAATAAATTACCGAATTTTCCTCATGAAAATATATTTTAAGAGGATGTCCAAAGACTAAATGTAAAAGGTTAATATGGAGAAGTTAAAGAATGGCCATCTGTCAGGAAAACCTTCTAGATATCCAAGACTTTGTCATGCAAAGGGATTTTCCTAATGTTTCAAATGTTGTAGCAATGCAAATTTGCTCTCAGCAAGATTATTGAAAGTGATTGTATGGATAATGTCCTTTGCTTCCTGCAGGGTACAAGTGGAATTGTTGGGCCCGCTGGAGATAGAGGGAACTCAGGGAGAAGGGTGAGAATGTGGAACCTTTTACCACCCTTACAAACCCATCCTGGTCCTGAATAAGAACATTCAGTAATGTGATGACTTTCTACTGTTTTCAGGGACCCAAAGGCCTTAAAGGAAAGGCGGGAGATGTAGGGGGTACAGGAACCAGGGGAGATCCCGTGAGTATTTACGTGAAAAGCCACATATGTTAGGTCAGTGTTTGTTGTCTTTACAGTGGGAGTAGCATATAGGGATAGGGGTAAATAAACCGATCCTAAATCAGTTTGTTCATATTCAATGGTTGTCTAATTAAACCTAATAATACAAACAATAACGATTGGGTCCATTTCTTTCCCAGGGTGCAACGGGGACTTGATAACAACCTGCCGGGACCTAAAGGGGACCTAGGCGATGCCGGTCCAGTGGTAATGTCTCGCTGCTTCCCTCCTCATGCTAAACTTTACAACAACCTTACACTGGGTTACAGTGTGTCCATTTCCCTCACTGACATACAGCTGTGATTATCACAGGGAGAGGCAGGACAGGATGGGACCAGGGGAGGCGCAGGCGAACCAGGAAGGAGGGTGAGACTCACCTTCTATTCAATATATTGTTATTTTACGATAATCTGATTTACCTCATACGTTCGTCTTTTTTAGCGTGAGAAATGACTGTGTAATCACGAAATATGTACGTAGTAAAGATCTTAGATCGGTAGTTCTTTAACTGTATCTTCTCTCTCTCTCCCATTCTCAGGGTGCTGACGGTAGGAGAGGCGCTCCTGGAGCAGCTGTAAGTTGGCAGTGCTTTGTGTCCCTCTGTAGTTTCCATAGTTCATCCCCAGAGATAAATACGAATGAGGGACTGTGATGTGACAGAGCATGTGCAGGCCTCTCACTCTAACTGAGCTTCTAAAACTATAAATAAAAATGCTCGCTGAAAATCGTGTCCGCTCTATAGGTTGTGCTTGGAAGCTGTTTTGAAAACTTGCCCAGCACCTGCAACCAATCACTGATTTCATTCCTGTACGTGCATGAGCAGAATGACATCACCACTCATGTAGTTATTTAAACTTCAGTTATACAACATTTAGTTCTGACCAAGCAATTTGATTGGACAAGAGGCATTACATGAGCGCTGATATTTGGCAATTACACCACTGGGATTTTTAAGAATTAAATAAGGAAGATTCTTGAAATATTAAGGAATCCCTAGCGTTTTTGTTGCTAGCATTCCCCTCACCTCAGGATTGTATTAATCAAGGGGTGTAGGTTTGGTTTGAACATTGGAGGGAACAAAATATGTGTATCCCTCTAAACCTATACATATGGTATCAATACTTTCTTGTTCTCTTGGTCATTAACTACCGTTGTGTTTTGCTGAAGGGACCTTCGGGCAAGAATGGAGCTGACGGGCTCCAGGGAGAGCCAGGGATCGGAGGATCCAGGGTGAGTTCATCCTTTCAACCATCCTCCTGAGACCTGGAAGTACAAGCTTTTAGAATGTTTACGTTTTACATTAATCAAGTGTTTGGATTTGGCTAATAGATGGCTAATAGAGCAAAGAAATCCCCCAGATTGTTTTGTTTGTTTTTCTGTTACAGTTATGAATCTGTTATTAAATAAGGATAACAGAGCTTTTTATAGTTTCTTAAGTGGACGTGAATGAATTGCTTGGTCTTGGGAGGGTGTCTTTGTTTGTTGAGGGTTCAGCAGAACATTTAAACCTCGTGTGGACCTCAGCCTAAATTACAATTACTCAAATGCTTTTACTGGCTGCATGAGAATATGATGTTGTGACTGGAGGAAAATAGTTGTATGAATTCCAATTGGCAATAGAATATCAGTCTTGCTTGTTGTATTTCCATCTACAGTAGTGTTCTTCGTCCACACATTGGTCTACAATACAGTTAAAACAGTGCAGCAACGGAAAAAAAAGCAGAACGTTCAGTTTTGTAGTTTCATAAACGTATGCCGCACTTGTAACAAACGGTTACTGTATGTGCAGTATTCTACATGTGTTTTGTATGTATTCTACATGTGTTTTGTATGTTTTGTTCCAGGGACCAGCAGGACCCACGAGTACACCAGGAATCCGAGGGGAGGATGGGAACCCAGGACCCAGGGTGGGTACACATAACCACATCTGTTTAATGTGTGACATTATACAAATGAGGATCAGGACATTCATCTCTGAACGGAAGAACAACAACGATCATCTGAGTGACGATTAGCTTTAGTCAAACAATCCTCTTTGATCAAAGGAAACCTATTTTGTTTCTTCCTAAACCTTTTGCTTTGAGGTCCGTAGACGCTTGTAACTTAAATAAATAAAGATATCTGGATGGATCCAATGGAGATCAACAGTAAACACAAGCACCGCGTGTTTGTCGATCAAACGGCTCTGTGTCAGTTCGACTCCACTGAATGAAAGCAGTTGACAGTACATGTCTCTGCTCCCCTGCATATACATAGCAGCATAAAAACCCGATACATTTACTATATTGAATTTGGAGCTGTATGGATTGAACACTTTCTTTCATCTTCCATTGTGGTGCTGTAGGGCCCAGGAGGAGCCCAAGGACCCGGAGGAGACAAGGGACGACGCGGGACTGTTGGTCGCAAGGTGAGGGAAACACTGGGCACTGTTTGATTTGTTGTGCTTCGTACAGTTTATTTAAGTATCTACCATGTGTTTTGAGAATCCGTTTTGAGAATATAAATGCACTTAAGACAAGACTCGACTGGCCACCTGAAGAACAGCCACCGGGTTGAATCACCCTGGTCTGACTGAGAAAGTCATCGACCCAGGCCCCCAGGAATCAGGTTCCTGAACATGCATGCCTGGTCTATCAGAGCAAACAGTAGATGATCCTTGAGAAAACATTAAGGTCACCGTGACTCTTCAACAAAAACAAATGAAGGCAATAAAATCGGTGGAATTATGTGCAGAGCAGTCAGAGCATAAGCGTTCCTCCTCTTTCCACTGCTGTAACCCTCGCTGTCGTTGTGTTTCTGCTTCCTCCCAGGGAGAGCCGGGAGACTCCGGACCCAAAGGCATTGTGGGACCTCTGGGGCCTCGTGGGGAACCTGTAAGAATGATGTCACATCCTCTCTGCCCCTCAGAATGTCAAGAAAATTAAAACAATTTAGACATTAGATTCTTCCGCAGCACACTAAAACCTGTCGTTTACACGCAGGGTGAGGATGGTCGGGATGGCTTTGGGACCCCGGGACCCAAGGGCAGGAGGGTAAGCACCATGACGACCCTCACCATAACAACCCACAGTATGACGACCCTGACCATAATAACCCTCACTATGATAGCACTTACTATGATGACCGTCACTGAACACATCCCTCTGATGTCATTGCTATGCCCTTATACAAAGACATGACATGCTTTAGCAGCCATTTCAAAGCAGTGATTCTCCTACTCATCATTTTGCTTCTTACAGGGCGACGAGGGCTTCCCAGGGTTCCCAGGACCAAAGGTAATGGACACCATAAGCAACATCACTAGCATTGTTAAGACAATTCAGTAGAAATTGTTTTGGTTCACAAGTAGCCTACTACGTCTCAAAAGTGCGTAGGCTTTTCCTGAGGCAGCAACTCTTTTCCGATACACAAACTGTCACACTGGATGGTTCCATAATGATGTTTCTGTTCTCATCCAGGGCGCGGCAGGAGACGCAGGGACCACTGGAGGACTTGGACGCCATGGCAACCGCGGTCAGACGGTGAGCTGGTGGGGCGGGGGTGACAGGAGAAGGGGGCGGGGCAAGAGGAGAGGTTATAACTTCACGTTCAACCATCTCTCTTTGTATAATTTTTAAAAATGTATTAGGTGAAAGTTGAGGCAGGTATAAACACTGTTTTTGACTCTGACTGTTGTATATGTTTATCCACCAGGGTGTTTCAGGAGATATTGGTTCAGAGGGTCAGAAGGGAGATGTCGGATACCCTGGTTCCTACGTAAGAACAGACTCCTTGCTTTTCCCTTGTTATTATATGTGGTTATCTGTGGTCAATCCCATAACTATAAACTACAAAACCTTTCTTCAGTCCATGACAGCATTACACATTTAAACTTAAGGATTTTGATGTATGGCACTGTAGTAGGACACAGTGCCAGTAGGTTGATTTGTACAACCCTTTTTCACCAAATCTGATCTTTTCACAAACGGAATGCAGTATATAATATGACGTAACAGAAAGACTCTCAGTGGGAGGTGTCTCACACCAGCTGTCTCCAGCCTCGTCATGCTCTGTTCCTCTTCCTACAGGGTCAGAAGGGGCCGAGAGGACCCGGTGTTGTGGTAAGAAGTTCATTTATCAGCAGAGGACATTTGTGTTAGAGGAGAAGCCAAACATTGTGAGGGATGTGCCCCAAAATATTTTAACACCTGGTTCTGTACTTCCTCAGCAATGCGACCTGGTCAAGAAAATCAGAGATAACTGCCGTAAGTATGATTACGATGAGATTCATTAGAAAGATTGAGGATTTCTGTAGTAGTCGAAAGGGGAAAATGACGGTATTTTCCTTTCCTTCCCTAGCCTGCTGCTACGGTAAGGAAACTCTGACCTAAGAATCCACCAGCATCCACTCTTCACTCCTTCACACCAGTGAACCAGAGAATCCTTTTTTATAACAATCTAGATTTTCTTTTAATGATGTTGAACAAGTGTGATGTCTCCCTCCGCTAAGGCAAGCAAGAGTGTCCTCTCTATCCCACCGAGCTGGCCTTTGCCCTGGACGCCTCAGACGGCGTGCCGGCCCCGGCCTTCAGAAACATGCGCGACGCCGTCCTCCGGCTGGTCAGCAACATCACCATCGCCGAGAGCAACTGTCCTCGCGGCGCGCGCGTGGCGCTGACCCTCTACAACAACGAGGTGACCACCGAGATCCGGTTCGCCGACGCTCTGAAGCGCCGCGCGCTCGTCCAACGCATCGAAGGACTGCAGGCCCTGCAGACACGCAAGCAGCGCAGCCTGGAGACGGCCATGAACTTCCTGGCCCAAAACACCTTCAAGAGGGTGCGGAGCGGCTTCCTCATGAGGAAGGTGGCCATCTTCTTCGTCAACGGGGCGGTGAAAGAATATCCGGCCATCAGCGCCGCGGCACTCAGGCTCTACGACAGCGGCATCGCCTCCGTGTTCCTGCTCAACCGTGAGGATCGCGCGCTCTCCAAAGCTCTGCAGGTACTGGGAGGGGCGACCGGAAGGGATGTGTGGCAGGCAAAATAGAAAGATTTGCTCTTCTTATTGAGGGGTGGTGATTAGTTTTATAGTCTTCTCTAAAATGAGGAACTGAATTTAACCAGTGTGTGTAACATCTGATATCATCAGATGAGGTCATTTCCTCCTTTTTCACTTTGTTGTGTTTCTCCGTTTGTCTCAGATCAACAACACAGCCCTGGCTCAGGTGGTGGTTCTGCCCGCTCCTGGAAGTGCACAGTACAACTCTGTCATCCAGAAGGTTATGAACTGCCACGTGTGCTTTGGTAAGAGCTCTTTTGACCTTTGATTTAAACCAAACGTCATTTTATACTGTCTCCAAAACGGCAAATCATAAAATTACAGACGACAGAACTGAGTAAGCGTCACCATATGCATAGTACCTCTATTGTTGCTTAATTTGTATCATATTGCCTCATGGGAACATTGACAGTTGCATGCAAACTGAAAATAGCTTTTCAAACAAACTCAATGGAAACGTAATGGAAGCCATCACGAGTCTGAATCCTCTGCCAACGTGTTTTTCTCTTTACTCCAGACTTCTGCGCCCCGGATGCCATGTGCGATTACATCCCTCCAACGTCCGCCAGAGACCGGCGCTCCTCCAACTTAGATGTGGACATCGACATGGCCTTCGTCATGGACAGCTCAGAGACCACCTACCCCGCCACCTTCGACGAGATGAAGCACTACGTGGCACACATGGTGGACCAGCTCGAGATCTCCTCCAGCCCAGCCTCGTCCATCCACCATGCCAGGGTGGCCGTGGTGCAGCAGACCCCGTACGAGTTCCTCCGCAACAGCAGCGGCCTGCCCATCCACATCAACATGCGGCTGACGGACCAGCACTCGGCCCGAGACATCCGGACCTTCCTGCTGGAGAAGACGCCTCAGCTGGAGGGAGGCCTGGCCCTGGCGGCGGCCATCGAGAGCACGGTGGAGCAGGTGTTCGAGAAGGCTCCTCACCAGCGAGACCTGAAGGTGCTGATTCTGATGGTGACCGGCCCGGTCGCCGAGGACGAGGAGAGGCTGGTGCGGGTCGCCACGGAGATGAAGTGTAAGGGGTACTTCCTGGTGGTCCTGGGCGTGGGCGAGAAGCTTCGGGTCGCGGACACGCGAGTCCTGTCCCGCATCGTCAGCGAGCCGTCCGACGTGTTCTTCAAGAGGCTGGATGGCACCTCGCAGTTCTACGACAAATACATCCAGAACTTTGGTCGCCTGCTGCCCAAGTATCTCAGCAGTGAGTAGCTGCACATACATCCCACTGGTGTCCATGTTCTCTCTGCGCATGGTACCTAACACTTAATGATATTAGTAACCTTGTTTGCTTCAGCAGGGATGAGGGATTGTTTTCAAACGTGGGTGAGGCAGCTGTGTCTTATACACTGCTCAACATGTTTTAAGGAAAACTTTGAAAACACATCAGATGTGTATACATTATGTGAATAAATAGTGGATATCTAGTATAGATGGTGGATATCTATAGCTACTGATATGCCATACCCTGATAAAAAAAAACGGTTCCTTTAGTTATTTTGAGCAGTGTATAACTGAGGATGTGGCTGCTGTTCTTTTCTTAATAAAAAGGCGGGGGGTACAGATTTGCCAATTTCAAAATGTGTAACGAAAGCCAGGCCTCTGGTTGTCAGTACGGAGACAGCCTATTCCCAATTTGTTTACGCTTCTGCATAAGTGTGTTTAAAAGGTTTTTAGAGCATTGAGACCAAAACATTTGTCTGTGTTTGCAGTTGAGAATGCTTTCTACATGTCCCCTGAAGTCTCCAAACACTGCCAATGGTACCAGAGTGACCAGCCTTTCAAAAACCCTTTCAAAGCTTCACAGGAGTGAGTTTTCAGACCACAGCTGGTGTATTACTCTAACGAGCATTAAGAATGTTCAACATCAATAATCCTCTCTCTGTGCTTAAAGGAAACATCACAAACACCATGAAAATCACCAGGAGGTCCATCTAAGGAAACACAAAGGTAGAGTCCAACACGCTTTCAGCAAACATCTGCAACATCGGTTTAAAAACATGAGTTTCCAGAGTTGGTTTTGAGAGGGTGTCTTTGTAATGTAACTCACATCCAATTTGCAGCCTTCTCCATCCATCATCATTCAGTCTGTGTAAACATAAGTCGTGGTCCGAGTTAACCTCAATCATAATCACACGCGTCACTAACATCCTGAACCATTAGAATCGGTCGAGCTCCACGTGGCCAACGTGACCTCCAGCAGCCTGAGTCTGCGCTGGGCCGAGGCCGACCCCAAGCTCATGGCCTACTTCGAGGTGGCAGTGACACGCCTCCACGACCACGCCCTGGTGCTGAGTAGGAACGTCACAGGCACTGAGCTGCTGGTGGACGGCCTGGACGCCGGACAGACCTACCATGCTGTGGTCACCGCCCACACTGCCGACGGCAACACCGCCTCCACCTACAAGGGCATCGTCACCACAAGTAACTAACCGAGTGGACCGAGTTTGTCTGTTGTGAATGATTCAGAAGGATCGAATGTTTTATGCCTGACTGTTCCGTTGGATTCACTGTGCCGACTTACCTAAATCACAATCCACCCTGAGCATGTGACGATGGAGATCTAGAAACTAACTATATGATTGGTTGTCCTCCTCATCTATCCAACAGAAGCAACCGAGCACAAAGTCCCCCACCACGTCTCTCTTACTGCGTTGACACGCCCCCTAGACACACCAGAGACGGGTGAGTGAAGCTGTGTGTGTGTGTGTGTACCTAGGTGTGGGTGTGTGTGCTGGGGTGCGTCTGTGTGATTATCTATGTGCGTGTGGCGGGACACTAATGTGCATTTGTGTGGTTTTGTCAGCTTGCGAGTACTGTAAGTTACTGATCAGAACAGATTTCCTTTGAACACGTGTTGGTTGAACACACAGATGTTGTTATGCAACCAGACACACACACATACCTGTTCCATCTCCAGCCAGGGTTAAAGATAGACTTTGTTGATGGGTCTCAGTGGGGCTTAAGTGTATGCAACAAGGTTAAGCACCCCTCCCAACAATGTGAAACGTAACAAACCACTTACGGCTTACCCACAAGGAATCTCTGTAGGATTATGTCGATTATGTTTTCTTAGTGAGAGTTTAAAATCTTTTGAGAGTAATTTTCAAGGCAGTCTGAACTGCTAACTTGCGTATCAGTGAAACATTTTGATGCCAAAAATTCCACAGTGCCATGTTGCAAAAGAAATCTATTGATGAAGATTAATGGCTCCCAAGCTGAGCGTCGGGTAGAGACCTTGGCTTTCCCTCCTGGTAGAACCATAAGGAGGGGAATACCTACCGCATGAGATCATCTCCTACACCGGCCAGCCACTCTGCTTTAGTGTGGGCTTCTCCTTGACCTGCTTACAAACATTCACTGCAAGTTACCAGTTCAGATTGTGCTTTGATGCTGTCATCGTCACGTGAACAGAAACAGTATTAGGTGAAACAAGAAGTTGCCTCAACGGTACTTTACGTTGTGGTGAAGGACGATACTGTTTTAAAAAGGCTTGGTGGTTGAAAGGTGATAGCTGTGCATGTCCAACACTGTGGTGTGTTTCATGTAGTCTCTCAGTATTGGCCAGGGGGTACTTTGACTGGATTAGAATCAGATGGTGGTTTTGCAGCATAACTCAAGACACCACTCAGCCGTAGAACTACTAAATCACTAAAATCTACTAACCAGGAATTACACCCAAGCAACAACCTGGCGTTGGTGGAAACTAATTGCATTTTCATTCACTTTCATTCCCAAATAATCATCTATCCACTGCACCACTTTATTCAACAGTAGTTTGCCAACAGAAATCCTTTGCCACTTCCTTCTCAACTGTTTACTTGAAATATTTTTAAACAGAAATGTAATGATAGTTTGCAGTGCATGTATGAATCAAGTTCTTTATTTAATCGGTACCTTGCACTCTTTTAAATATTAGCTTTGGTCTACATTTGATTCTTTGTGGTCAAGTGTTTTTACATCTCACATCACAATCTCACAACTCACTGTAACCGTTAAACATGCTTTCAGATTAATGCAGTACATCTAATATTCATTCAAACCCCTCTCCTTCTTTCTCTCTCCCTCCTGTAAACGGTCTTGTCTTGTGCATGTCCCAGCTAATGAGCTCGCAGGCCCATGTTCACTTGACTATGACCCCGGACTGCCGTGCAAAGACTATCAGGCTAAGTGGTTCTTTGACAGAAAGAACGGGATCTGTACTCAGTTCTGGTACGGGGGTTGTGGAGGAAATGGAAATAGGTTCGAGACCGAGGCCCAGTGCCTGAAGCTCTGCGTGGGGTCAGGTACGTGGTGGTTGTCGCCAAGCTGAGTTCAGACACAGCCCACCTGGCTGGTTTGCCTGACTCTAACCTGTGTTGCTAACAAGCTGTTGTTAAAGTACTGTATTGTAGTGTTGTGTAGGTTGTCGGGGATACATAGGGGACTTGAACATGAATTTGTCTCTAAACTATGACACTGTGGATTCCGTAGGACCAGTTCGGCATTAGAGAAAGTTGTGGAACTTAGTTTGTAAAATGACATAATCTGGATATCTTTCTAAAATCCTCTAAATGTTGTTCCACAGCACCAGAACCTCAGCAGAACATGGAGCAAGTAAAGACTGAGATCCTTCCAGCTCCCGGTGAGTTCAGATCATCAACCTGTCTCACATTTACCATTATTATTAACGGCATTTAATGTCACAAAACAATCCATTCCAAGTACCATCTGGTCCGCTTTTCATCTGGTCCGCTTTTCATCTGGTCCGCTTTGATCAGGGTTGTGCACCGCCCGTCATCCAAATATTTTTGTGGACAGCTGACACTTGAAAGAACAAGGACTTCCTCCTTGAGGACCGTGCCTTCAGTTCTCTCACACACCAGCCTGCCCCCTCAGGCTCATACCCAGCCTGCCTCCTCAGGCAGAAAGGGAGCTCATGCCCGGGAAACGCTGAAACGCTGACAGTGATTCGTAAATGTAGCAGATTACACTGTAGTTGCGTAATCCAGCCTGCATTAATTTAGCAAACAAAGAACCCTTTTTGCTCCCCCACAAACCCCTTCGGATCTTCACAGTAAGTTATGGAACAAGTGAAAAGCCAAGAGAGTTAAAGAGAGAGGCTAAACTTGTGTCATTCCCTAGATGGGACCTGGCACAATTATAATCGTGGGGTGAATGAATAAAGAGGGCTATTCGCTGGTTCCTATTCTGGACTGGGGGATAAAACTGAGCTTGATTTCCGCAGCGCATTGCACAATTTCACAGTCGGATCATTCTAGTTCTTGAAGTGAATTGGCAGGAAGGGTGTCATACGATAAGTCTGAACTGTGTTTGAAGATTATGAAGGTTGGAAGGGAAGAGTTTAAGAGGGTTTTCTTTCAAGCTGTCTATTGTACCTACAATTCCCACCTCTACATGCTGCAATTGATTTCAAGCAAATCATACCATGATTGTTATTCACCAAAACATATATCTACGT
The DNA here is from genome assembly GCA_903064625.1 of Mallotus villosus. Lineage (NCBI taxonomy): Eukaryota > Metazoa > Chordata > Actinopteri > Osmeriformes > Salangidae > Mallotus > Mallotus villosus. The sequence continues at coordinate 621,592 of CAEFZP010002908.1, forward strand.
CATAACTACTACATATTACACAGCTACTTCGTATGCATGCGTCTATAGTCTAATAGTACTGCATACACATTCATAAGTGTTTCAGTGACTTGCTAATTGATACCATGGTCCCCTAGATCTACAGAATTCACTACATGTACCTCATTCAAAAAAACATCACGTCAGACATCTCACCAAGTTAAAATGACAGTGAACGGTTTTGTTTGCAACATCGTTATTAAAACATCCCGTGTGTGTTTCGGTTCACAGCGGCCCTAACAGGAAGTGACATCTGCCAGCTGCCCAAGGAGGAGGGCGCCTGCGCCAAGTTTGTCCTCAAGTGGCACTACGACACCCTGAGCAAGAGCTGCTCTCGCTTCTGGTACGGAGGCTGCGGAGGGAACCGAAACCGCTTCAACACAGCCGAGGAGTGTGAGAAGACCTGTGGAAAAGCAGGTGGGTTTTTAACAAACATCAAAATGACTTTCTGACTGTCTGGCCGTCTCTCTGGCGGTGTTGGAAGGAACATGAGCATGAGGTAGTCTGGTTGGTTTGGCTGTAAGACCATCTCTGTGTTTTCTTTACTTCCAGGGCTGATTCATTGAATCGTTCTATTCAATATAGTATTTCTGTTTTAGCTCTTGTGTTGGTTTAAGTAACTTCTCTTGCTGTCAGAGCTAAACACGGCAGGTTGCCAAGTAGAGCAATCAGGACCAAATCCTAAATGTGTCATCCTTTCTAGGATGGGTAGAGCTCAGGGGTAGAGCATTTGACTGCAAATCATGAGGTTTGCAGGTTCGATTCCCCCCGTGTTTGGATCACAGCATCTGATAAATGAATACATTCCTATTGTTACTCTGTGCTGTTCTTCCACTGTGCTTGTGACTCTTCCAGCTTCTCTTGTCTGATAATTATACACAGAAAAATAAATGGAGGAAATGAGGAGGTAAAACAGAAGGTAACTGATGCTGATGTTTGTCTTCTCTCATCTTACAGCAGCTGCCAGCCAAGGAATCATCGCCGCTATAAGAACATAGGACATTGATGAATTGTCAACGTATACCTCTGTTGAGGAAATTCTGAGGACAACCAACTAAAAATAGCGTGAAGGCGATGCTATACCAAAGCAAAAAGGTGGCTGCACTGGATTCCACAAGAAGAAGAAAAAAAATCTTGAAGTAGTTTTTTTGTCACACAAAAAGAAAGCAACACAATTTGCTGCATGATTTATCTTCCTACTGGTGCTACATAGTGTTTTCCTTTGTCGTTTTTTTGTTTTGTTGAGTTGCAGAGTACATCCAATGTTGTATTGTAACATTTACACCATCTGTTTTTCATACTTGTTCAAAACCGTTTTATCATTAAAAACTAAATGTGTAATAGACAGAGATAATCAATAAATCCGAACTTTGCAGGAATTATATTATTTAGTTAGCTCCGTAACCATTTATAACACACACATTGCCACAATGACCTACTCATCATAGATTTATATATTGATTTAAAAAATCACTAGTCTCCAGACTTTCCCTCACAATGTTTAAGACGATCACAATAACAGAATCCATGCTGATGTTTACACAAGTCCTTCCTGTGTATATAATGACAGTGATCAATTATCAGTGTCTAATGGCATTCATCATTTAACCTAAATGCACTTCTGGAACCACTGCCTCAAACACAAATGTTCCAGTATTTTAAAAAGAGGAATGTACTTTTCAAGCTGTTAAAGATGTTTTGTTTTTGTTTTACTTATCTTTTGTGTCTCATCTGGGAACGTGGAAATAAAAATAATAATTAGACTTTCTAATAAACTCGAGCACTGGATTTTTCTTTCAACTCGATCCAATCACCAACTAAGCAACATTTTACGGTGTATTTTCTATGGTTGCATAGGAAGGCATCAAAGAATAAAAAATATGTGTCCTTCGTATCATCATCTCTGAATCTTTGAGAACATAAATCAATGGGTAAGATTTTTGTTTAAAGGGGAAATGCAACTTTTGGCCTGTGAAATATATAGATAATCGCCTTTTAGGGTAATGCCTGGTCCTTTGGGCCTGAGACATATCAGGAATGTTGGAAAGCATCCAAACCACTCGACACAACAGACCCAGGGAGAACATCTGACAGAGGCAAGATGCAGGTACATATATCCACAAGAACTTTAATAACTGGAGCAAAATAACGACCTTGAATATCAGTACAGAGTATAAGAATATACCAGTGACTTGGGACTACGATCATCTTCAAAACACACACTGTTGACACTAGTGCTTGATGGACTGGATGAGAAACATCTGCCAGGTATAGTGTCACACCACTTGATCCATTGGAATACACCGTCAGACATCTTGAAATGTTGGATTTACACCAAGACACATCAATTATCATGTCCCTAAGTGTATGAAAGATGCAGTGGCCCTTGTCATGCATGTCCATATTTTACAATAAGCACATTAATTTTATAGAAAATAAATCCGCTTCGGAACACCACTGCTCCTCTCACACTGGAAAAATGTCTGTCAGCACAAACCAGTCACATTCATGTCCAGGCTCAGCAGTTTGCACTTTAGCCAGGGGAGGATAAGAGGAGATTTACGAAGCTGGGTTCAGACGGAGGGAGGTTACAGGGACATCTTTTACAGCTCAGCCTACATCCAGATGTCCTTACTCTGAAGTTGTTTTGATTTCAAGATTCTGCCCCCTTAGCAGAGCAAGAGCTCAAGTCATATCACAAAAAAGAGACATTTGGATCAACATTTTATGTTGTTAACCATGGCAACTCCAGGTCATAAACATCACAATCAGTAAAACAGAAGGTCACTGATGCTGATATTTGTCTTCTCTCATCTTACAGCAGCTGCCAGCCGAGGAATCATCGCCGCTATAAGAACTTAGGAGGACATTGATGAATTGTCAACTTATAGCCATGGCAACTCCAGACCATAAACATCACAATCACAGTGTGAACCCTCAGTGAACCAGTTAGTAATTGTTTCTCCCCAAATAATTTATCTGATGGAAAAATCACTGACATAGGAGTCACCCATACAGTCAGAAATGTGACTACGTTTTTCTGGTCGTTTTGCAGAATTTGCAGAATATAGCAACATTAAAGTAAGCATTACTGTTATATCCTACCTAGAGACACATTCAGGAAATGAGCTCATGATAATGATCTGTCTGCTCATGGGGGGGGGGTAACAGGCTGTAAACAGGCTGAGTGTTCAGAGACTTGCATATCACGTAGCCCTCGGACACACATGCTCAAGAGGCTTTATGTGACTGTTCATTTTCAAATTATACCAACTAAAACTAGCTGCTGACAATCACAATCATGATATATGATGTTATGATGGTGGTGGTATGGTGATGGTGGCGGTATGATGGTGTTGACAATAGTGTAGCCGATGTAGATTGGTTAAACTCACTCCTCAGGTATGTATTGAGCCACCGTCACCAGCGAATCTTTAGCTTTTAGTTGGCGTAGTTGGTGGTGGTCATGCTTGGGGAGTCGGAGCTGGCAGGTTCGATCCCAGGTGCGAGCGAGCGTCGGCCAGGTGCGTGGCCGCCGGCCACGTCTGTTACAGTACAGTAGTCCCCCGTGGACCAGAACTTGTGACACTGGAACTGCTTGACTGCAAATATCCGTTAGGATGATGTTGAGAACAGATGTGGAATCAAATGTTTCAAAAACAGATGTTGGCGTTCCTTGATTTGTTGATCGTACCTTGTATGTGTGGTGGATTGTGGTGGTGGTGGGGGGGGGGCGGTATTAGCATGCTAGGAAACACACACATAAAATGCAGTCGTCCCTATATTTATGCAAATACGAGGATACGTGTACGACACACAGGCTCAACACGAAATAGTTTTCCAGTGAGAACAGATTCCCACCAGGAAGGCAAGCTGTTTGTTTCTATCAACACATCCTTCTTCCACTGCATTACAACGTTTCACACCGCAAAGGACTGTCGCGTTGATTTAACTGTCGGTGATGAATAACCAACATGTGTTAAAAGTATCGCTTTGCATCCCTTCTCCAAGAGAGCCCCGCAGCGTGAGCAACACATGCAGTCCCTCGTCAGGGATGCTCCACAAACTGATAGCAGCGCGTTACACTGATCGTTGCTTGTTTTTATTAGACTTCTCTCCTCATAACACTGGGATTTCGTCCAAAATCAAGTCCGAACCCCACATTTTGTTGACTGGTTAAACATTGGACAGTCTTATTGAATATGTTTAAGCCTGTCGAGAGTATTTCTCTGAAACTTAAGTATGATCACTTAAAAAATGGTTCCTGATCGTCATTCTGCTGAAGGCTTTTGGATTTTCGTATGTGGGTTGTTAGTGGAGCGAGATGTTGTACTCTGGAAAAGGTTCTGTAGTTTCTCCTGGCTCTGTAAGGCGTGCGGTTCTAACTGAGCATAAAAGAGCTAGTCACAATAAGCTAACAGCTCAGCGGTTGGTCAGGAACAACGAGAGCCACCGCGAACTGGGACCACGGTCAGAATTTCCGTTGGGCACCGAAAAGAGAGAACGGGACAGGCCGTACTGCAGGGAGTAAAGTACTAGGAACACTTCCTTAACCCTGCCACAGTGCAAAAACCTCTTAACATTTACTTTCCACCCTCCTTAAAATTAATTATGTCACTATTAAATAGCACTTTTCAGCTCTATCAAGTCCTCAAATCATTACTATGGTTTCCAAAGTTCATCATTAAAATTGGATTGTTTGTTGGGTTCAAGCTGATCACTATAGCTCCAGCCAGCTCAATCATCTGAAAATGTAGCAGTTTTAAGTCAACATCTTTCCCAGAAAGTAAAAAACGATTGCAACTTTCACTTCCCAAATACCATTTGCACGCATTTATTTCAAAGCTTTCCGATCCATTAAACACTTTTGAAAGACACATCTCTCCACAACTGACTTTTAATCCTTTAGCAGCTGGATGCCTGATTTAAGCCTCATGTCTCCGCGTGTCACTCTCCCTTCGTCCAGCGTGGCAGATTAATTCAAACCCTTAATTGAAAACAGACACAGAGGGGAGATCTCACCCCCTCAAATCTCAGCACACTCAGTTCGTTGGCCTTAACTCCAGTATGGTGACTTTGCCAAACCAGTGGTCCGCTCCCCCCCACCCCTGCCTGGTGAGTCACAGCGGGGAGTAAAGACTGCCTACGCATTGAAGGACAGGGTCACAGATAACTACAGCTGCCAGAACTAGCAGTGCTAAAATTTAATTAAAAGGGTGCATTTTATTAGGCTAAAACGATGGAAATTGTGTGAATATAAATAAACGTTTATTATATGACTACATTGTTTGTATGGACAAGATAACTTCATAATAAATATAATGCAATAATATAATTATAAAATGTATGTTGGTCCTGAAGCCAAATACCACACTGCTTTATCAGTTCAGTCATCTGTGTGAATAATCCTGTGGAATTCGTACAGAAAGTAACGTGGGATTTCTGCTTTGGTCTGTCAGTAGCCTAGTTCTGTTTGTGGTCAGAACTAGAGAAGAGAGGAGGAAGGAGAGATGGGAGAATGGCAGAGAGAAGAGATGCTTCACCACTAAACGAGAAGCAGCGCGCTGAGGGCTCAGTGGTGACTCATCTCTCCGGCTCTTCCGTCTTTCCATCATAGCCGTAAAAGTCAGAGCCCGACATGGCTTTCACATTGAGGAGCCCTCACTGTAAATACACTAACTTAGTCCGCAGGCCCAGAGTTGTGTGTAAACTAACTCCAGATTTGTTCACTTCTTTGATCTCTCCTTTCGTCCTCTTGGGTTTAGCCTGGGATTCCGTGCCACAGCGAAAGTGTTCTCCCGTCGACCTTGTCTGAATTAGTTTGGTGCCACTCTGAAATACTTTGCCAACCTCCAATGGGTTGTTTGTGGAAAACCCTTGTTGTTCCCTGAGATGGGAAGTAATTCAGTACAATACGTCGTTATTGTACATAACTCACTTTTTCTGGAATCAGTAGCTTCTTTACTCAGCCATGCATTCGACGCATTTCAACATATTATTCACGCTGTAACGCAACACCTTGTATTTGTCACGCTGAGAAGTTATTTCTCATGCTGAGAAGGGATAACTTGTCCCGTTAACGGACGAGGCGCAGTCATAAGGAGGTCTCAAAGTTCCTTTGAGTGGTGCAAGATCATCTCTTCCTTACACCTCAGGACTCCTGTGCTCCATGTCAAGGAAGAAACTAAGAAACTGTGGTGAATCCCCAGAGCCTGACTAATTAGAAACACATTCTAATGGGTGGAGATCGTTTCTCATTACATTCTACAAACAATCTTCAAAGAATAGATCAACTGTTTCTATCAGACATCCTTCGAGTCAAACCCCACTTGATGAACACGAAACAATAAACTTATATGATATACTGTTTACGCAAAAATATCACATCACAATACATGTAACTATCTGGATAACAACACGGTGAACGCATATTACAGACTTTCAAAATGTACACTTTCATTTTATGTCAACAGTATAGATATCAGCGCTGGGTGGGTTAAACATTCTTAACTGACGTGTACAGTCACTTAATTTGCCGTGTCTCTTCATCCTATTTACTTTAATTTGCATGTTCAGGCCTTAATCATTAACAACCCTAAGCCAAACCCCAAAGCTAAACCCACATCAAAGTCATGTATTTCTACCCCAAAGCTTCTACTCCGGTGAAGAGAGAAACATTCTTTCCACACTGAATCACTTTTGTGTGTCCTCAACTGTGATACCAATGAAACTGATCTTTTACATGGATAATCTAACATCTCTCTTTGAATTTGAGATCTTGTAAGTGGGGACTGGGGGTTAAGATATGTTTGTAATAAAGAGCTCAGATGTAAAAAATGAAGACTTTTCATTAAATTATGGAAAAAAGGTAAATTGGAGAGAGCTGTAATGTAACTAGCTCTAATGGAAACCACACTAGATGATTTCAGTGGTGATGAAACCGATTAAGAGAAGACCATTAGTCTCTGGTGGCTGTAGGTCATCATTAAAACACTTTTTATTTATGTGGGTTCAATGCCCTTCAACAGAGAGGAACATTGGCAGAGACTAAAAGGAACTGTTTTCTCCCCACAGGAACTTCTTACATCTGCAACTTTTTGCCATCCCAAAACTGATGCCAACTTTGGGGGCACAAACTCCAGGGTTGGCATCTCAAACTAATAAAACCATTTTGTGTGGAGTTCTTCTTCTTGTAGCATTTAACTGCAACCCGTTACTTTTTGTCTTAATTTACCTGGAGTTCATTCCCCCAAAAAGATTTGAAACGTATATTCACGGTTATTGGCACAGAATTTATTCAAATAAATTGCAATAACAATAACAAAAGAGAAGACAAATTATATCCTTACTTTTTCTGTTGCATGAATGCATACTTCCAAGTCACACATTTGAATTACTCCCTGTAGTTCATCGGTCCACAGCTCATACAGATTTGTACAGCTGTAAAGATGTTGGTCTCCAGTGACTGGGAGATTTCATCTCTTTCAACAAGCAACATCTGCAAAGCACTTGAACAAGATGTCGACCTTCACAACAGAGCTGTATTCACGTCAGCTAAGTTTCTATTGGATATAAATAATGTTTTTGATGATGAAAATATTGATGTCATTTCCTGTTCTTTTGGATCTTCACTCACTCGTCTTTTGAGGAACAGAGTCAACAGACCACCCACCTCTTTGGTACAAAAGCCTAATTTCTCCATCATTCCTCCACCTCACTCTCCTCTTCTCTCCAAATCATTTCCTTGCCCTCATTTTAGCTCTCACATTTCTGTAAAAACCCAAACAAGGGTCAAGTCTAAAACGCAGGTTAATGTAAGCGTCAGGTTCCTTTTAATTTCCTGTCAAAGGTTCAACACTGGGTTTGGATGGTGTTTTCTTCCACTGACCCCTGCTATGGTGAGGTCATGTCTTAACCCCACCCTCCCCGCAGGCCCGACGAAGAAACCAAAGCAGAGGTGCGACCTCTTTAAACCATCGACCCGCTATTAACCCTGCATGACTGAGCTATGAAGCCCTCTATGTTAACCTCAGGAGTGCCAGTCAGCCAATCCGCATACCCAACTGTCAAATAAATAAATACAACGTTTGTGTCCAAACCTTAACGTTGGAGATTCATACTCGCACGCATCACATATCCATTGCTAAAGTACACTAGAAGCTGGGGAAACAATTTCAGCTTCCAATTGCATTTTTTTGTGTTGGCAAATCCTGAAATATAACCAACACACACAACCGTGCAGAATGAGAAACTGCTGCTGGGTTCTATAAAGTCTCATGGACCTCAAAGGTGAAAAAGATTTGTTGGTTCTGAACCGAGCATAGCTTATAGTCTGAGATCTGTTCTAGATGGATGTAGAAGCTGTCAAGCTTATTTTTATCCTCAATGAGAAGCAGCCATCTTTTCAGTCCGCTGGACAGCAAGAAACCCCTCTGGGTTTCATGGAAGAAACACCTCAGAAACACCCAGGCACACTTGGAAAACACCCCTGATTTTAATGGTAATTTATTTCTCACTTTCAGTTAGAAAAACAACAACAACTTTGGTTATGCACAGAGACTTGTACATGTTATTTTAGACCTAGAGAATGTCTGTAAAGACATGGTGACCAAAACTTTTACTCCAGATAATGTTCAGTCCATGATGAATCTGCCATGCTGTTTAGCTGAGTGTGAAACATTATAGTGCGTACAAATATGCAGCAAACGCCCAGGTAAAGTAGATTTTTAAGGTCAAGTATTTTGAGGTTTGAAAATTAAACAAATTAGTCAAGTTTGCATTAAAAGCCGCTAGTCATAAATTAGGTCTCGGAAACTTTGGTCGTGCAGCCAAGCAGCTGTTTAATGTGTTTGTATTTTTGGTAATTGGCTTTAAGTGGTTTCATGATGAAGGTGAATGTCCGCTTTCCTATAGAGACAAAAACCTCTTGAAATGGATCCTTATGTTATTTTATTTCTACGCTAATTAACAAGTTCAGCCATAAAAGCAGACTGTGTAGTCTCCACAGGCTGGTCTCCCTCTACCTACTAGTAGCATCATGCTCGTCTGTTTGGTGTAAAGTCTTACTCCAGATAAATGATTTAATGGAACCTAACTAAGACCAGCCTTGCACAGATTCCTCCCAGCCTCCGTGTCTGGATGCAAGGAGAGCTTTGATGATGGAGGAGAAGAAGGAGGAAGAAGGAGTGGGAATGATCACTGACGAAGGAGAAGAACGAGAAGGAAGCATGGATATTGTCACCATGTAGAAAGTGTTTTGACATTCACATTATATATTGTTATATATTAGGCACAAATGTACAATCTTGGCCCAGCATGAGGCAAATTCCTAAACTATTACAGAGAGGCAACAATGACAAGAAATCAACAACAACACAAAGATCCAGGAAGATTCTCAGACGACGCAAAACATCAGCCTTGGCCTCAAAACACTCAAAGATTTCGAATTAGAAACATCTGAACTCAAGTCTCTACGTCTAAAACATGTTGGCCAGTTGTTAAGAACTGTGAGAAACACTATACGATTGCAGAATCTTTTTTTATCCCAAATAAATCAATTACAAGATAGATTAAAAAATACAATTTGTAAGTAATCTTGCTCTCGGCCCTACAGGAGTGATCCAGTTTTCTTTATTTTACAAAGTGTTGTTGCATTGATTGCCGTTGTTGACATGAGCAGGAATAAATGACTATAAAGCTAGACATAGCAATACAACACTTCTAATGATACAAGACAGAAATGATGAACTCCATGTGTGTTTCAAGACCACAACACAACACACACACACACGTTAACTCATGCAGAAGACTGACCTGACGAGACAAGTCTCAACCTTGAATTTGGAGGCCTCCTCACAGATGTGAGCCAGACGCCTGTGTTGGTGGGAAACTAGCATGCTTTTATCTTTTATGTCATGAAAAACGAGACACTTCAATGCAGCCTCATGAGTCATGACGTTGCTTTCTGCTAGTGTGACAAGATTTCTCTAAGTCTCAAAAGCTGAGCACCAACACACACGGCTCTGAACTTAAAGAATTTAGTTTTTTCCTGTCTGTTCTCTTTTTGAATAGATTCCCCATGCAGAAGGCTAAAATGGTGGAGCTATAAAAGTCATGTTCACTGCCTTCAACTCCTGAAGGACATCTCAACTTTAACAGTGGATTAGGAAATCTCCTGGAACGGAGATGTGAAAGCTGGGGTCTTAGTTCTGGGAAGTCTTAGTGAAGAAGTTAGCCAAGGCAGGGAAAAACAGCTGCATCTAAAAGTGCATCGCATTCTCGTTAAGTCAATAATTGATTCACGGATTCTCACGTTTTTCCGGTGCTTTTTTGGGGGGTTTAATGGCCAGCCACATTCATCCAAAACCTTTCTCTTGTGCTCATTGTTCACAAACATTTTCTTAACAGCTGCTATCTCTCATTTGGGTTAAATGCTAAACAACTGTGCATTTTGTGGATAAGCTGTGTACATTCATCTTGTCGGGGAATGTAAACAGACTAAACTGCTGACGCTTGGACACGCATTTTAAATGTTTTACAAGATTATCACAAACACTCTAACAATTCTTCTTGGGTGTTATTTAAGCCACCTCAGGGGGTTCCAACCTCTTCCTAGCATTACTAGGCCACAGTCTGTGCTTGACTGAGCCTGGAAAAATGGAGCCTATGAAAGAGCCCCGCCCATCTGGTACTCCCGACACACTCCAGAAAAGCACTTTTCCTTTGACCCAACGTGGGGCTTAGTGACTCAGTAAACTAAAATAAATCATTAAGAGCACATAAAGCTGAATAAACAAGGTATGGCATCTTAGGCAGATTACTTTGTTGTTTTATGGCAACATCTGAAAACAGTGGAATACTTCAAAGATCCTCTTTCACACACTACATAAATCTGTCCCTCAGACAACTGTATACTAATACTCTTCTAGCTAAAGCTCATAGGATCCCACCTCCCATCTACCTCTTCACCCCTCGCTCATTCTTACAGCATCTTAAGCAATTGCTTCCTCTTGTCCATCGTTCCTCCTCTTCCCTTCCACTGTCCCCCTTCCCCCTCCTCTTCTCTCTGTCTCCCCCTCTCCCTCCCTCTCTCTCCCTGTCTCCCGCTCTCCCTGTCTCTCTCTCTCCCTGTCTCTGTCCCACCCTCTCTCTCTCCCTGTCCCTCTCTCCTTTTCTCTCTCTCTCCCTCTCTCTCTCCCTCTCTCCCTTGTCTCCCTCTCTCTCTCTCCCTGTCTCCCTCCTTGTCCTCTGACTACTGGCTGTCTCTATTATTTTTCTCTATCTCTGTACTTTTCTCTCTGTCTCCTGTTTCTCATCATTTCTCTCTTCCCAGTTTCCCACATCCTCCTGGACCCTTCTCAGGCCCAGACTGCAGTGTGACTCATCCCACATGGAAACATTTCCACCTCAGATGGTCGGGGGATTTTTTTGGTTAATGAAAGATTAAACAAACCTCTCAACTCAGAACTAGGAGTAAAACCTCAACCAGAAGTTTTTTGACGGGTTTATCTTTTCATATCAAAATATTGAACCTTTCAGGGATTAGAGTGATTTACTTCATTGTCTTTCCACTATAATAAAAATTTGCTAATACCATAATTGAGTGCCTGTGAAAACAAACCAATGTTGGCTTCAGGGTTACATGTGGTCTGACGGAGGAGAAGAGCGCCCTCTATTGGCCGTGCAGCAGCTGGAAACAGAGAGATTCCAGTATATCCAGACCCTGCCCTGACCCCTCCCTGCTGAACCACAGGACACCCTGAGAGAGAAGGATGATATGGCTGCTTGCCACCAGTCCACCTGGATGGAGAATGTGCTAAACCTGACGTCAAGTGACGACGTGAAACAGGAAAGGTATCGACGCATTTACTGCATGTGTCATGAGACAACAAAGACAGTGTTGCTGTTGACAACCGTTAGATGTTTGAACCGAAGAGGTGCAAATAAGTTATATCCCAGCAGGAAAAAACCTGGCCAAAATTACGTTTATGATGGTCTCAGTCATAAACACGACACAGCTGAGACGAAAGTCCATATTTATTCAAGGATTTTAGAGTTAGGGGTTTTCCCTTTTAGAATATCACTGTAAACACCAGAAGAGTCCTGCGGTTTCCTCTCCCATCACTACTCAGGCATGCAGTGTGATGCTAGGCAGGCCTGACCTTTCACCCTCTCGGAAACGCTGACCTCGTTAATAGCCTCCTCGGGCACCCAGGAACATCTGTGTTAAAGAGGAGATGGACTTGATGTGGACTCAGCCAACCCTACCTGTGTTTTTTGTTGTTTACACAAACACATTAGCAACAGTTTCCTTCACAGTCTTGTAACCAGACAGCTTTTCCGACAAATAAACAAGGATATTTCTCTGATGTGCGGACCTCCCATGGTTAAACACATGATGTCAGACCTGCCTAAGCCAGGGCAGTAGACACCTCACTGATGTAACAGAATAGCGATGGACTGCCACTGAGAGTAAAAAACACATGCATTTCTTCACCTTTTCGGTTTGGATGATGTTTTGATCTGAAACATACTTTTATCCAAAGCGACAAGTGTGTGTGTGTGTGTGTGTGTGTGTGGGGCTGTGGCCTTTAGCTCCACAGCCAAATGCTCCATCAACAGAGCTACATATCTATCGTCACGTATTTCACTGTCGCGTCCGCTTTCCTGTTACCGCATAATTGAATCTGTATCGTATTCGCGCTATCAGACATCACCTCACTCTCGTATGACACGCCTGCAATAGAAATGATATGTGAGCAGCGCAAACCGCAGAGCACCTGGGGTCTTAACGACTTGAAAACTATCCAGACACAGACGGAGCAGTCTGCATGTCTGCACACCTTCGACCTCCGACCTCCAGGTCCTCCTTCACTTCAAAGCTCTCCCCAGCTGGCTCAATACACATTCTTCTTCCATTTCTAATAAGATGTCGCAAAGAGCAGTAAACCCAAGATGGCTCTCCACAATCACACTGCCCTGCAGTTCGATCTGACAGTGTCATGATCTCACGAAGGAGGTATTGTGAAATCTGACTCTAATGCATGTATGGGTATTACAGGGTTTCCATATTCATTTAGATCATTTTTCTAATTAGTCGAGCTTCCGTGATCTGGTATTTCCATCACAGAGTTATTTTCTCTGTTTAGTCTTTTGGTTGCTCCTGTAAATACGACTGAGGAAAGGTTTAGTCATCAGATTTACATTCAGGAGATACAGATGTGTGTGAGAACATGTGTCTATTAGTAACTGAATTTGTGGGAGAGCCTTCGTGTGTGTCTGAGTGTATGTGTATATTCTAGAATACATCATTGTTTACAACTGTGCAAACAACAGATTGTGCTGTAAGCATGCACAATATTCCATCAAATCTGCTGGGTTTCATGTTTCAGCCCCCAGTGCATATCTGCACCCCAGTGCATATCTGCACCCCCAGTGCTCTCCAGTCTGATTCGATTTGAATGTTGTAAAAAATCTCTCTCTTATCCACACCTGGTAATATCAAGTTTCGGAAATCATTAAGATTACAAGCCCAGGCTGGTTTTAACTACCGTGAGTCATGATGATCATTCTTGGCTCCTTTGGCAAATAGTTTCCAGTGAGTGTAATGAGCGTGGGACCCTGTAGTGAGAGTACCAGCCCTTCACACTGATAGGGCTGATCATTGTTTCATTCAAGATTCACAATCAACCAGACAAACATATACTGTATAATCCATCAGATTATTCATGTCCCTACCAATAACGTCTTTATCTCATAAGACTCTCTTTTCTATGTGGGAGACACTGAAGATTAAGAAAACTTTTATTTTGACATAGAAATATGTCCCTAAGTTTAGTATATATATACTGGTGTACTGATGGTTATGTTTAAAGTTATCTTAAAAGTTTGTTCCATTTACAAATGGGGGTTGGGGGGAAATCACAGTACAGATTCACTGAATAGCAGAGGTTCAGATGCCAGAGGTTCAGATGCCATCCTATACCAGGCTCACCCCATCATGCTTCCTGGGCAGTATGTAAACAGATCCAATAACATACTTAACCACGTGCCTGTGAGAATGCCTATAAGGATCCTGCATACATTCAAACCCCCAAATTAGATCTATAAAGACTAGCCCAGCAAGAAAAGCACATCACACATCAACGTGGCTCTACAAAACACTTTTAACGACAGAGCGGCTTGCTTCTACCAGGTGTTGTGTAGTACACAAACTGGAGAGAGAGAGAGAGAGAGAGAGGGAGACCTTCTTGTGTAATTGCTCTCCTTCTCTCTCACACACACATGTAAAATTACTACTGTCACATTTACAAACCTCAAATAGAAATGCAACCAAGCTCAGAACCAATGTGCCTACAGGGCCATACGCGAACAGCGCCTCAACACCACTGAAGGCCACAACAGCAAAAGCTCAACACCACAGAAGGCCACAGCGAAGCGGAAAGACAACTTTTTATGGATACAGATCCATTCTATGACAACAACCTTAATAGATACGCATAGACACAGACACTCGTCACCATCTAGCTAGCTATATAAATCAATCCAGCACACAAATATGACCAACGCACGGAACAGCACCACAAATGCAGGATGATAAAATATGCTTTCACTCACCGAGGATGAGGGCTCACTAGAAGAGAAAGGTGGTACGGCAGTTCCTTCCTCTGGGCAAACTTTTTGATGACTTTGGGAATGAAGTCATGTAGCTTCTGAAACGGCTGCAAAGAGCGCCTTCTTTTGTATGCTAACCGTTAGCCAGTTTCTCTTAAAAAAACACTCAAAGTTAAATCCGCGGTTACTTTTACTAGCAGTCCGAGTGATGACAATATCCCGTGGCTGGTGGGCACCAAGTCGCTTTACTTCAGTTCAAGTTTCTCCTCAAAATTAAGAGTTGAGTAAGCTAACAAGGTAGCTAAGACAATACCCTCCTTGCTCTTCTTGCCGACTACTTTTGGCGCCATTACGCTGTATACAGTGGGGCTACCCGGCTGCCAGCCACACTTGGCATCAAATTTGTGTGATCTACATTGATCACACTAACATTCTTCTGAGCATGCGTATTAATATTTTCTCACGTACAATGTACATTACATTGTTAGAGAGGGGCTAGGCCCACATTCACGCTTGGCCTATGGCCTACTACTGCAAACTCGAATCGACAGAACGCAGTCTGAAGAAGCATGGCAGGGACCAATAAACATTAAATAAAATCCTAACACAAATTATATGGAATTAAGAAAGATGCTATATTCATAGATAATAAATTATAGGAAGTAATCTTCGAGAAAATATATATATTTTGTTGCAGTTCTTTCTGTTGACAACAGGTCAACAGTCAGTCCCCTACTGACCAGTCGCCACTGGATGTCTGTGGTCTCTGAATTCTGAGTTTTGTTGTGGAATGTAAAAACATAAAGACTTTGCTAGCCTACTAACTTGTTTACCCAGATAACACCTTCTGGAATGATGTGCTTATTGTCAGCTTGAGATTCAAGCATGTTGAGTGTAAGTTAATGTTGAGTGAAAATGTTTTCCAAAAAAAGTCTAAGGTAAGCTACATTTTCTGAAGTCTGGGCCTGAGAAGAGGATGATGTGGGTGGTGAGGAGTAAATTGGAATACTTTTGGATCCGACTGGCCAAACAAAGCACTGAGGGTTTCTCAGTTTATTAAAAAACCAATGATTCCTCGCTCACTTCCTGTGAAAATAACCTCAAGGTTTGTAACATCTTAAGTCTTGCAGCACATCCTGTGGCGGGTTAGTACGACGAGGCACTGACACATCTTCATGGGTATGAAAACTGGGCCGTGAATCAAACCAACACGTTCTCCTGCACGTTAAGACCATATGGTGAGCATCTGCTTGTTTGTGCCTTCTCAGGAGGAAAACAAGACTAAACTCTCAGTTGTATGAGCTTTAAGTTACCCAAGACATCTTTAAAAATGTGTTTCTTCTTCTTCAGGCATGGTGTGTGCCGTGTGAGCGTGTGCGTGTCGGTGTAGACCTGCTTTTATTGCACATGACTGATAAGCACATGGTACCCAGACATAGGCAACCCTTTAAACATGTTATTGGGGTCTTGCACCATCCAGACTGCTGTGCAGAGCACCAAAACATACTTCATCATACGGAATCAGAACGCCAGGATACAGATGTAAGTTCATTAAGTTCATTCATGAACTCAGAGGTGTGAAACACTGCCAAGTTAAGTACCATCATTTACACTCCCATTACAGAGAGCACCAACTACAATTTTGCAGGTTTGACTTTCAAAAGATACATAGTAAGTAGTACTAGGCAGTGTTTCACATGTGAACATTGGCAGAGAAAGAAAGAAAAACACACAAGCTCAGAAACAAATCAAAACGTTTATTAACGACTCTACAACATGAAGTGTCATGTAACTGTGAGGTCTAAAGATGGCCAGGTTGTTGTCATGGAGATACACTCTCACAGGCAGATAGGCTTGTGTGCGCCTGGTCAGGTTTACTGTGTGAGTAGTCAGACGTGTCCAAATATGAACTTGTCCTGGTGAGACGAGCCAACAGATCCGTTTACCGGAACAATCTGAAATGGAGCCGAGCTGCAGGTGTTTAGATGGTGGACGCAAATATAAATAATCACAGGGGAGATATTGTAAAAGAAATACATAAGCCGATTTGATTTTAAGTTATTTAAGTATTGAAAGGATAACTGAAATCTAGGAAGGCTGCACTGCAACAACTGGCAGCTCTTTGAATAAAACAGGCGATTACTGAATCCAAAAACGTCACAGATCTTTCATTCGTAAGGTAACAGTGACTGGGAAGCAGATCTGTTTGGACAGTCTGAGAGTGTGAGGTGAGTGGGATGGGCAGGAGGTCTGTTGGTGCCTGGCTTGCAGAAGCATGTCCAGGATCATACACACACGAGAGATGGAGGTCCTGGGTTCAGACGATGTTCAAGTCTGTGGGCGTGTATATATATGTATACATCCATGAGCATGTGTGTACATGTATGACCATCACATGTAAGTTGCATGTGGACGTACAAAGCACAAATCAGCTTGTGTAATTGTGTATGTTTGAGAGCTTGTGTATGCAAGTGTGTGTACACATAACTGTGTATCTGCTGTCTATATACAGTGTGTGTGTGTGTGTGTGTGTGTGTGTTTGTAAAGCCAGGGACGAGAGGACAGGCTCAAGTGGAATTTATCAGTTCTCAAGGAAAGCCACGTAGTCAGTGAGTCTAGCCAGCTGCTGCTCATTTGGAACCAGAGAAACAGGAGGAGGATCTGTTGAAAGAGAGAGAGAGAGAGAAGGATGAACAAGAGTGAGAGGGGGATTCCACCCAAAGACATTTCTCTTTCTTGAAGCATCCCTCTTGGAGAATAAAGCGTTTCGCTATAAAACACAGCACTATAGAAGCCCTGCCTTCTGCCTGTGAACTCCTCACACACCCCCTAGTCTCTCACACCACCGTTATTCTCCCTCCCCTCCTCCCCCTCCCGGCCACAACCCAGCACTCTTCCTCTCTGTAATCATCATGTTAAGACCACGGTAGGGTCCCTCAGGGCACACACGTGTGCGGGCCCAGACGTGTGCGGGCCCAGAAGGGAGTGAGACGCTGACTACGCTAACTGCTTAGCTCGGCGCGGCGAGACAAGACCCGTTACATGTCACAGTATTCTCCCTCATGATCTGGATGTAAAGCGAGTGCTGGACTGAAAATAGCCAGGATGAGGAGGCGAGGCCAGGCCTGTCACACGTGTGTGGCACATGCTGGCTCCTGTGATGGTCCACTGATTAGAGAGACCCGGCCAGGCTGCTGCACAGGCCAGACAGGGCCGCAGCTGACTGGACAAATAAATAAACATGACCCATCAACAGCCACCCACTGGGCTTGGAGATATCAGGAGGAGAGGAAGGAGAGGGGGAGGGTGATGAGAGATTGAACGCAGGGAAAGAGAGGCTGGGAGAGAGGGTGGGCGGTGGAAGTACTGTGTGTACAGAGAAGACAGGATGCAAGAAGGGTAGAGAGAGGGAAGGAGAGAAGGAAAGGATGACGAAGGGAAATGAGGTGGGGTGAAACTGGAGAACAGAAGGTTTAAAGAGGGTAGAACCAAGAGAGATAGGGGAGAGAGAGGGAGAGGGTTGGAAGGAATGAAGGAGGTGGGGTGGAAGAGAGGAGGGCAGATATGAAAAACCAAACAGCGCAGATGTCTGGTGAGAAAACATGAGACAGTGTTGGACCTACTGGTACTCTTTACTGAGCTCCCATTTTCACTACGCCAAAGCAAATGATCAACTGAAGCACAGTTTACTTTAAGGCCCAGCGAAAACATTACTACTCATCTCTGTGCCAGAACACCTCTCCACACTGTAGATAAACTGGTGTTTGCAGAGACTCACTCTGACTGGCAAAGATGGGCAAGCCAGTGAGGACTACAGAGCAGGAGACACAGAGAGACCCAGTTTGGGGGCAGGAGAGGAGTTACGGCAGGAGTTACAACAGGAGTCTGAGAGGATTACAGATGACCCAGAACTCAACTCCTTCCTCTGTGGCTTTATGGGAAAAACGAAACAAGAGCCTAGGAATGACCGTTGGTAAAGACAGCTCAGGAACAGTCTGTGATTGGCTGGAGAGATTCGGGGGAGAGAGGGAGGGGCCGAGGGGTTGACTGACCAGACATGAAGAACAACAGCTCCCCCTACCTGGCTTCTGGGGCATGACCATCCTGGTGGCTGGGTCAGCCTGCCAGCCCTGGCTCACCACTCCTGGGGAGAGGAGAGGAGAGAGACAGGGGAGGAGAGGGAATAGAGGGAGAGAGGTGGAGGAGAGGGAGAGAGACGGGGAGGTGAGGAATAGAGGAGAGAGAGATGGGGGGCGTGGGGAAGAGGGAACATCAGAGGAGAGAAGGAAATAAGAGCATGAACATTTGTAACAAAAGCCAAACCGACGAAATTCTTGGCGTCAAATTATATTGCTTTAGAAACAGCCATATTCCCCTCTATAAAAACCTCTCAACCACACAGCTACAACGACACTTTCTCGTGCTGCGATCGATCTCCCCACATCTGAGGACTGACAGTTTTCCAAACGTCTTGCCGTGTCCCGCTCAAGACGGTGCAACGTCGACCCACCTTTCACTGCTTCCTCCACAGAGTAACCCACGAAGGCGGCCAGGTCCTCTGCTGTGATGGAGGTGTAGGCCTGGGCCACCAGACCATACGCCCTCCGACGGGTGCTCTCTGGGGAACACACGGAACACACGAAAAAAAAGCTTGAGTACAAATGTTAAAAGTGTAAAACGCTTCATACAAATCGTTAAATCGATTCTACAAAGTTTGGATTAATTTCTGCCACCGAAATTACATTTTTATTATTACAGAGATAAAGTTCCGGTAAAAAAGTATTGTTGGGTAGAAAATTCCAGGAACTGTACCCACACCTACCCAACCCTAGTAGCCACACAGCTGACGGTAATCCAGACATACGTTGCGTAGGGGATCTGTTTGTTTGTCTAACAGATGCCACATAAAGTCGGACATGGCTCGAGGTCATGACCTACCTCGCTTTATCACCTAGCAACAGTCTGTTTGTACCAACAATCAAAGCCCATCTAAAGCAACAGCTTGAACAGCAACAGCGTTGCGGGCGCTAACAATAACAAGTAGGATGACAGGAGGCAGCTGCGAGGCTAGGTAGCGTCCTAGCTGCTTCCTGTGAGCTGGGGTATGCCCCGTACAGAATCAGGGACCAAAGCCCCATTTAGTGTTTTTCTTGTCGGGGAGGGAGAAATGGCATATTGTTATCAGGCTGGTGAATTTGCAGTCAATCTGGCAGTGGCAGATCCACACATGCAGCCAACGTATAATTCTACGCACAAACCCCCGGTCATATTTCCCTTTGAGAATGCTTAGGAGAGATCAGTTTAGCAACAATCTGGACAAAAACTGCAACGTTTTGCCATCACCATTATGTCACCAAGCTGGGGTCACCAAGGGGATTTCTGTATGAGGGTCCTGGTGACAGCTGGGGTATTTATACCCTAACGCCCAGAGATGACTCAGGGCAGCATGGTCTGCATGCCTCCCCTACAGCTACCCAGCCTGACAGGGACTGCTGAGCAAGGAGGTCTGCCACAGTGGAGGATGGTGGTGGGGGCAGGGGAGGGGGTGATGGAGGCAGGTGAGGGGGGTGGTGGGGGCAGGGGGTGATGGGGGCAGGAAAGGGGGGTGGTGGGGGCAGGAGAGAGGGGTGGTGGTGGCAGGAGAGGGGGATGGTGGTGGCAGGAGAGGGGGATGGTGGGGGATGGTGTTGGGGCAGGAGGAGAAACAGGACTCTGCCTGCCCTTCACCGACAGTCTATTCCAGGGCTTCTATCTCTTCTCACCCTCTCGCCTTTTATAAATAGCCACTGCTCTTCACCAGCAAGCAGGCCGGAGAGGACTTGGCAAGGGCGTTTCTGTTTGCTGGTGTGTGCAAAAAACATATTGGGATTCGTTTTGAGTACCAGTTTGTTCTCGAAACTTCTAATAAAATATTTTAATGTGCTTTTATGAATATGAATAAACACTAACTAGGCAAATGTCGTTTTTTTGTCATTTGAGTTGACTTTATTTCAGCTTCCAATGAAGACATTGATCTGTTGAATATCTCACCAGTTAAGTGCACACAATGATTAAAACACTGATACAATCATAAACATTCTAGTTATGTAGATGTGAAATCAACAAAACCACATAATTTCAGTTTACTTACTGAGCGTAAACAAAGTTGTGGTGACCTATAGTGAGTATCTGATATACAAATAGAAAAGTATAAAAAAAATAGTTTACAAAAATGTGTACAAAAAAATGAGTACAAAAAAAACTAGACTATGCACTCAGAATAGGGGTAAGTTATTACCCCTAAACCCTCTCTATCCCTTTTCGAGAGAGATCAAAACTTTCTCCTTACCTAAAAACCTCGAAAAACATTGCAACTAGAGTCCCTGCCATTACATAAGAGGTTTAAAAACCTCAAAATATTTTCAAATGTCAAGTTCACAGCGATTTCAAACATCTCTACTCCTCCTCTTCCCCCTCGGCATCTTCAAACTCCTCCTCGTCAACAATCCCAAAGTCCATCTTGGACAGGATCGCCTCTACATGTTCTGTGGCCAGCGTGAAGTGTTCCATCTTCTCAAAGCCTGGCTCTGGCCTCTCCTCTCCCAGGGAACCCTTGGCCGCATCCTTCGTCTGCGTAATGAGGCTCTTGGAAGCCAGCAGGAACTCCGCGGCGCTGCTCTGCTCCAACGCCCTCACCGCCGAATCGGTCAACTCGGACCCCGCCTGCAGCCTCTCGCCGTAGCGCTGGGCCAGCGCCCGTAGAGCAGCGACCTTCTCGTCCTGCTCTTTGCCGATCTGCTCCAGCAGAACGGCCTTGCGTTCTTCCAGCACGGCGTACAGAAGGTCGAAGCGCTCGCCCAGGCCTTGCTTGGCTCGCTGGGAGTTGTCCTGCACGGCACGGCAGGTATCTTCCATCTGGTTCAGCAGGGCCTGCAGGCGGCCATTGCTGGCCACCAGGGTGTCGATAGCGTTGCTGAGCTCGCCCTTCTGAGCCTGATAGACGCTGGCCAGAGGCGATACCTCGCAGTCCTTGTGCTGGCCGAAGACCTTGCACATGGAGCAGGTAGGCGTCTGGCAGGTCACGCAGTAGATGTTGATCTTTTCGTCTTCGTGCTCCTGGCACATGGGTTCGTTGGAGTCTTTGGGCTTCAGAGGGATCTCAGAGCTCCCGCCGCTGGGGCTCCCGCTGCCCTCCTGCTGGGCCTTGTAGAGGTCGATGATGTTCTCCACCAGCAGGTTCCTCTGCAACCCGTGGACGCCGTGGCGATCCAGGACCACCTCGAAGCGGCAGGTGGGGCAACGGAACACCCCGCCGGAGAAGCGGTAGGGGTTGCGAGAGTCGTACAGGTCGCTGGCGCAGCCTCGGCAGAGGTTGTGTTGGCAGGGGAGGATGACCACGGGTTTGGTGAACATTTCCAGGCATATGGGGCAGCTCAGCTGCTTCTCTAGACTCTCCATAGGGCTGGGTGGACGCACCACCGAGCCAGTCCTCTGTACGTCCATCTTGGGAAGGCTTGAAGCTTGGATAATTTATTTCTGGCCTCTTAGGCAGACTGAATGGCTCCCGAGAGTCCTCTGTGTTCCCTGATAAGGTCCAAGGCAATCAAAAAGCTATTGACGAGCCTCTTGTCTTTAGCGGCTGGTGTTCCAGAGTCGAGGGGGGTGACGATGTCTGTTCTGAACAGAACCTAGATCCAGCCTGGACTTATATACCGCCCTCTCAAAACCGGTGACACATGATCCTAGCGACCAACCCTGGGCTGCATTCCTCTCCGCTCGCCAGCCCGGGGTCTTTTCGGAGAAACGGCCCCCACCCACCGGCTGCTGCTGCTGTCACATGTAACAGAGGGGGAGTAATGTCCCTTCTTAATGTCCCTTCCTAATGTCCCTTCCTGCCATGTGTCCTGCAGTGTTGGAGGCCTGAGAGGGCCGGTATATCAGGCTCAGATAAACACAGCCCATGTGATATGCCCTGGGGGTAGTCACACCTGAGTGTCTTCCTTATGGGTAAACAACTGGGCCCTCGGCGTCAACACAACTTTGCCGGTGTTTACTTCCTGGTTGTCCAGGATTCTCGGAACACACCGAGCGTTCTAGACTAAACTGTTTTTGTTTGGGATGTATCTGATATCGACGGAGGCTCTATTCATCTTGGGTTCATCGGAGCTATTAAAACATGTTCTTGACATGTTACCTAATTGGTATTCAACCGTTATTTATAAAACACATACAATCCGAAGTGTCGTATTGTGCTTCATCCAGACGTTCTACTGTATCCAATAACTAAACATTTGTAGAATATTGCTTGATTTGATTGCTATTGCATCATGGTGTTTATTTGTAAAACCCAGCAGGTCATGTGTTTCAAACTGGGAACATGTGGCAGCGTGTGTTCCAAAAAATAACTCTTAACATGAGAGACTATTCTTAGCATCTACCGACTGGACTGACATAATGTTGGAGGATGAGATGGAGAAGGGGTTACACGTGTTGGGTGTTTGCAAGCCTGGGAGCGATCTGGAAATGTGAAATAATAATGTCTGATTGTGGAAACAAGTCTGCTGACCGAACTAAAGACTTTGAGATTTAGACAATATTTTCATCTTTATAAATGAAGATATGAATTTACTTTCATATTATTTTTTGGGATTCAACTGTAGTTTGTAGTATGTGTACATTTGGAGGTGAATTTGTCATTCACAATAATCACAGTAATATTGGTTTATTGTATGTTGCTTTAACCTTTTATATCATCTGGAACATGTGTTGATCCAAAACAATAAAAGTATTCAAAATGGTTGCCAAACTGATGTAATAATCTGGCTGTGTATTTGTTTACCCCAAACTGCTTTAGAACTTGGAGAGGTATAGAACAACATGTACGTGGCGCCCCCTGTTGATCACTCTCTGTACTACAACCCCTCCCGAAATCACTTGACAACTGTCTTGTTTGGCACTGACAACCTTTTACTACATGCTTGAAGGGACAATATCATTTGTGTGTCAAATGTGTGTAGTCGGACTCGCATACACAGGCATACAATTTGTGTACTTGTTTGTATAGTTTATAATGTGTACAGTTTATGTGTGAAGTGTGGGTATAGTTTGTGTGTATAGATTGTGTGTGAAGTCTGGGTATAGTTTGTGTATATAGATTGTGTGTGAAGTCTGGGTATAGTTTGTGTGTATAGATTGTGTGTGAAGTCTGGGTATAGTTTGTGTGTATAGATTGTGTGTGAAGTCTGGGTATAGATGAAGTGTGTAGATGAAGTGTTTAGATGATGTGTGTAGTTCATGTAGTTGTTCCAGTACCTCTGAGAGCCTCCATGACAGGTAGGATGTTCTCTGACCACTGATACGCAGCGATGGAAGTGTAGATTCCTGGGAAGTCCCGCTGCCAAATACGCTGCCCCCACTGCCCACACAGAGGTCAGCTCTGGATTAGCCTGGAAGAGACAATATCACTTTACAAGACTGTACGCACAGGAAAACTGGGGTACAGCATAGCTGGGCAAGCGCACATTACACACAGTACAATGATGTTAGTTACCACGTGAAAGGGGAGGAATTTCAGTGCCAGTGATGTAAAAGCCACGTTCACAAATATAAGATTGATACAATTCTGAATGATCATCCACTATCTCATGACACATAATAACACAGCAACAACATGTTCCTTGTTTTGACAGCGATTTTTTCCAAATCCCCACTCACCGATTTAATAGCTTGAGGAATCCGCTTCCAAAGATACCTCGCATTGTTCCTGTTCAAACGATAAACAAACGCTTTGTTTTGCCTTGTACACTTCTGACACAATGCAATACATCAAATCATTTTATTGACATTACTCAACTGTCAAGCATTGGGAATGGGATTTACTCACATGTCATTGTGTAGTAAATACAGGGACAGAAGCTGTGCATAGACTTGAGGGGTTGCGATACCACCTGGAGCCTGGAAAAATACATAGCGACAGTGTTAGCACGTCAAAACTAAGCAATGTTAGCATTATTACTAGACTATGTGACTAGCAGTTCAAGTTACACCAGGGACGGCTTCTAATGTTGAAGGGTGATATATTTAACCCAGTGGCCTAATAGTTCACCTTCATCTAAGTAGCTACAGCACAAAATATAGTTTGACTAGAGTTTCAGGGATTTTTAAAAGCGAACTGTCATCAGTGGTTGATTTCCTCTACGCCAGCTAGTCTTACCCATGCAAAAAAAGCCAGTTCACTGCAATAAAGAATACGAACTGCTACATTAAGCATATATCATATATCATATATCAACTCTTGAAATGCAAAAGGGAGCTCGCACACTCGTTATCTAGCTCCGGACACTGTCTTGGTCGCGATAGCTAACGTAGCTAGCTAGTGCTAGCTAACATTAGCAATCTTAGCTTAGCTAAACAACTAAAGTCTGACAATGGCGTTGATAATAATGCATACCAATTGTCTGGTTAGGTACTATGAATAAAACATATGGCGTACTTTACCTCGAGTTCTTGTGTTTCACATTGTTCCAATAGCTTATCATAGTTTTCATCCATAATCACTGCAGCAGGCATGATGCCTGACTGTACCATCATACAGTTCCTCTTTCCTCTCCTTCAGTGAATATTATCAGGATGGACAACTTACTCAATCAGAATGACTGCCGCCTATTGAGCTGGAGTAGGAATGACACACGAATCGCGTGTCCAACCATCGCATTTAGCATTTATTGTATTTTTGCGCGTGTTTTAACCGCGAGTATGTATTACATTAAGTTTATATTATTGCTTATTTTTAGACGCGTCAGATTCCAGTATCTTATCACATAATCCAATTCACAAGCTGAAATGGAAGATCGCATAAATGGTTCTCCAACACGTCAATATCGCGTTAATCATGGGAATGTCTACGTTATTACAAAGTGGTAAATAAGGTGTGAAATGTAAGACGTTGATGTCATTCCCCCACACGGTGGCGTCAGATTGCCTGTTTCCGACATTATGAACTCAAGGATGGCGCAGGCGAGGCAGACGCAGTTAAACAAAAGCCTGTTGCTTGCTTGAGCGTTCAGAGTAGGCTACTAGGAACGTTACTTACATCGCAAAGCTGGCAGATACAAGTTGGACTACTTTCTTCCTTCATCTTGCACCTCTTAACTTTCATAAAGCGGAAACAGCGGTTTGAGCGGTAGCTCATTCATAAAACGTATAGGTTATATTTTTACACAATGCATAGCTGAAATGTCTCTATCTTCTGAGATGGAGAAGATTTCTACAGAGGATGATTGCGTGGATTCGGGCGCAGAGACCGGAGGGTGAGTTAAAACGTGGGAGAGAAGGGGAGGGGAAACTGAAGTTAACAAATGTTGAAAATCCGTTTTTTAATCATATTCATAGAAAAATATTTAAAGTGGTTTGTCAGTGTATCTTGATATTAATTAATGCAACTGTCTAACAACCGATGACTGTCTATTTAATGTATGTAGCCTGTAGAATAGTACAGAAAGCTCTTTACTAATCAAATTCACGAAGTTAATTTTAGTTGGCAGGGTACAGAATAACGTAAGGGCTGAAGACTGCAAAATATTATTTTAGCAGCAGGGCCACAATATTTAATTTTGATAGGAAAAGTTCCTGTGCTCAGATTTCATCCATATGCCATGAGTAAATCCGTATCGTTCTGCTGGGATTTAACCCTAATGCTTTTACGGAAAGTAGCTGGCAATTAGGCTACTTTAATCATCAACACATTTAGGATAATGAGAGTGCTTTCTTCTGAGGAATTAAGCTTAGTCAGGGAAAATGTATGGAATATGATTAAATGCTAATTGATAACAGATTGGCTATTGGGATTGAATGTTAAATTTTCTGAATATATAATTCACTTTGTTTTCAGCTAAGATGTCCCCTGGTTGGCCTTTTGGTATGTTTTTGATGGCTTGGTGTCATACCGTAGTAATGTGTGTGTTTGTGTTGGGGGGTGGGGGTGTGTGTGTGTGTGTGTGTGTGTGTGCGTGATTAGAGAGAGAGATAGAGAGAGAGACAGAGAGAGACAGAGAGAGACAGAGAGAGACAGAGAGAGAGAGAGAGAGAGAGAGAGAGAGACAGAGAGAGACAGAGAGAGACAGAGAGAGAGAGAGAGAGAGAGAGAGACAGAGAGAGATAGAGAGAGAGAGAGAGAGACGAAGAGAGA
>CAEFZP010002910.1:0-84293 GCA_903064625.1 Mallotus villosus
AACCTGACCGACATATCTGACGTCCACTGGGCCCAGACTTGGCCTGGCCTATAGAGAAGGGTCCCCCCTACGCTCCTTTTCTGGCTGGGATTTTTTTATTTCCGACCAGATTTCATGTTTTTCTTTTTGTATGGCCCATAATTCTGTCCAGGAGCGTCCCACAGCCCCCAAACTTGGCCTTTCCTACATTTGTTTGTAATTGTAATGATGCCATTGCAATTGTAATGATAAAAGTTATGGCTGACAGATTACTTTTATAGTGGTTATTTTCTTTGCTGATGCAATTGCTTGTGTCCTATAAAGCATAGCATGGAGTCAATCTGGCTAAAACACAAGTCACAGACACTTGCATGGACACGACTGGTAAATTGTTACATTGAATTAATTCTACTAGGGTCATTTTACAGGAATAGATTCATGGATTCAGCCACTACAGAAAAAACTTAAGATACTTTTCTTTCTCATGTACCTGTGATTGTGCAGTACTGTATGTACAGAACTGTCAAACAAGTGCAAAAGCATACAAAGCCCCCTTTTACCACAGCTTTCTCCTTATGTTCCTTCACTATACTGGTTTATGCTTGGCTATATATAAGACTGGGAGCGTTTGTTAGAGGTATTGTATCCTCCTCCATAAGATAATGAGTCACTCAGTCTCGAAGGATGAATCATGCTGGACATACAGATAATTGGGACCATTGTTCAGATTCTCCACATTGATTTATTTTTGTACAAAACCTATTTTAGAGCATGTTGTGCTACCTGTCATGGCAGAAACAAAACCTGGAGGATCTTGATTCACAGTTTTACAATGTGGAGGGAGAAGTAAGGGAACGGACTGATAGTTGTATAAAAGAGAAAAAGAAAGTGCCTAGCTAAGAGTCTAGCTATAATTACAGAAATATTAACTTTGTCAGCGTGACGGACACCCATGAACAGGTTCCCAGGTGATCAAAAACTACCACACCCTTTAAGGATCATAAAAGATTGTCAAAATGACACTCAAATATCTTTAGAATGCATTGATGAATGCATGGTTTTACTGCAGTTATTGCTATTCCATGGTGTGCAATCATTTTGCCTTTCAGAGTGAGAACCCAAACAGGGCTGCCTGAGAGCTTTGAAGTGCTACTCTTATCCTGCAGAACCATTTGATGTTTATTTCCTGTTTTGTTCTTATTAGTGGTCTGGCAGAGATAACTGGCAGATCAGACACAAGGTGATGTGTCTCTCTGAAACAAGGTGATGGATCAAAACCCTACACTGTGTGAATGTGTGTGTGCCTGTTTCTGTTTGTGTGTGCATGTGTGCTATCAGTTTAGAGAATTTTCTTTTATCTAGCTTGACATCTTGTAAAGCCAAACATAGCTTAATACAAACTAGAACAGTAAACCAAAATGGAAAGCATGTGGCTTGAATGTACAAATTATTTTATTTTACTATCTTCTCCTACAAACAAAAAGGGTGCACACAAAAACATAATTTCGTGTTTGGGGTAGTGCATGGGGTAGTGCATGGGGTAGTGCATGGGGTAGTGCATGGGGTAGTGCATGGGGTAATGCATGGGGTAGTGCATGGGGTAGTGCATGGAAAGCTGCTTTACAGGTCATCAAATATGAATGTGCTTCTCTTAAATTGTAGGAGATGTGCTCCTTGTCTATCGGCTGATCGTTCCCTCCAGACCCAGCCTTATCTATCGGCTGATCGTTCCCTCCAGACCCAGCCTCTGTCACTCCCTGCAGTGAGCGCGACAGCCACTAGAGATTAGAGGCGGAAGGGCAGGGGGGCGGTAGAGGTGGGAGGGCAGGGGAGCAGTAGAGGCGGAAGGGCAGGGGGGCAGTAGAGGTGGGAGGGCAGGGGGGCGGTAGAGGTGGGAGGGCAGGGGGGCAGTAGAGGTGGGAGGGCAGGGGGGCAGTAGAGGCGGAAGGGCAGGGGGGCCTATTGGTCAATAGAATGAAGCCAAAATCCAAAAAAGCATGTGCCGGTGTTCTGCCATTTTGTGCTACTTTATCAGATGACCCAAAAAGATAGGGCAACCTGTAACTTGAACCTTGCTGTGCACAAGCACACATTATGTGTAAAATGATAGGACACCGGTCAGAAGGTAAAACCTGCGGGCGGTGTTGACACGCTGTCTACTGCATTGGTTTAATCTGGCCAGTGCAGGGTGCTAGGGCACCACCCCACCACTAGGGCACCACCCCACCACTCCCCTCTCTCTCTTAGACCCCTCTCGCAAATGTGCTGTCAAAATGTCTGCACATTTGACAGAAAATCGCGTCCTTAATTACACTGTACTCCATCCAAGAAAACTGTCCATACCATTTTGATGAGAAGTTCCTTGATTTCCCAGTCTTGACAGTGCAGAGAAATACCTTCAAATTGTGTTGTGAAGGTGGTTCATCAAGTTAGATCAGCGGGTAAACCTGGCTGACTGGGAGAGAGCGGCGGCACTGCTGCCAGAGAGCAAGCGGCGGCTGTCACCAGCCAACCAGCACCTGACTAATCCTGACTAACGTCACGTGGGTTAATGAGTCTGACTCTGAAGAACTGGGCTGGGTGGACTTGGTAGATGGAGACAGTGGGGTGTCTTCTTCCTCAACTCAACATTAACGAACGGGTGTCCAATCAAAAATAACGTGTTTAAAACACACGTATATATGACCCAATCGGCGTTTCATAGGAGTAGGCTGTACTTAATATTATTTTTTCATCTCGAGTCAGCTGTGAAGAGATCAATTTGGCGGGTTCTCTCAAATTCAAACACTTGCGCTGCTTTCTCTGCTGACAATCTACAAGCTTTCTGCTTTTCTGGTCTCAGTCTCATCCCATCTCACATTCGATTTGCAGGGTGCTTCCGTAAATGTAACCCTCTTTAAGGTCTCGCCTATTTGAGTAATTGATGACAAGAAAAGGGGAGACCTTCCTGCAATAGAAAAGGAGGCGCCTGCTGCTAGCATTACGGAACGCAAGGGTGCTGTGGAGTTACAGCAGAGTGGAGGAGGCGGAGAGGGAAGAACCATTTTCGGATGACAGCGATAGCAATAGATGCGCACGGGATGTGTTAGTGATAGGGGCACCGCTTCTTGTGGCACCTGACGCAGTGGTGTTAAAGCCCAGTAAAACGAGATTATAAAGTGGTCGTTAGTCAGAATTGTCGAGTTCATTATACTTGTCAGATTGTCCCAAGAACCATGAACATGTCGCCTCCAGACCGCAGGAAAAACGTGCGAGATTTGGCGTTGGAAATTGGAATTCGAGTTTTGCTTTTCGGAGTTTTTGTGTGAGTATAACCTACTGTGCGTGATTCTTGGATTTGGCAACTATTACATATTTTGTTGAGTGTGCTGCATTCCCAAAATGTAAAGTACATATCAGGACTTGATATAATTCTGTAGATATAAGTATGCACCCTTGCTATCCTTGCAATGTATTTGTGATGTCTCCATTTGGTGACGCTATAGTGAGCTACCATTAAGGGCTCCGCGGTCTCTATATTCAGTCCATATTTATGAATAAATGTATACTTTATACATATTATTTTATCGAGGTCCTCCTAGATTACTTTAGGCAAGTGATGGAACAACGATTAGAGCTATCTTTCGCACATTTTATCTTTATAACAGAATCTGTACATTTTCATTAATTATCCGTCGTTCTTATCGTGTTTAACGTCTCCGTTCAAAATCAGCCGACAGATTTTACACATGGGTCGACTGGAGCCCGCGAGATAACCAAACAGGTTGTTCGAGATGTAATTAACCTGCAGCGTTTTTCGTAGTTTTGCAAGGCAATTATATTTGAGGCCATGCTTCTAAATGTCGTGTAGGCAGGTATGTTTTTGCGTGCACGAGAGACAGAGAAAGAGATAGAATACAAATATATTTACGTTGCTTCCTCTCTCTGGGTAACATCAACACTAGTTCTCTATAACCATTTAGATTGACAGATTGCATTACTAGAAATAGCCTAATATTAAGCATATTTATATAACAGCAGGTTATTTCAACCACACAATAATTGTTCACTATTTCTAGATACAATCCATGGAGAGAAATAACCCTCAAGCTCTTCTCCTGCAATATAACCTGAATGATGATGACTTGCAACTTTGCTTCTCCTTTATTTGGTGATTTGACTCAGACATATTTTTTTCCAGCACCTAATGCAATCATTTCACCTGGTCAGCATTACCATGTCTGTCTGTGTTTCCTCATGTGCTTACTCAACATGTCCCAGCTTGGCTCCATGCATCATGTCATCCTTAGTTCAAACTGGAGGAACTCTCCAGTCATGTCCAGGGTAGAAGGAGATATGACATCTAGAGATATGATGATATGAGCAGTATAGTGGAGGGTGTGTTGGCCATTATAAAGTGCACTGAGGGGGAAAAACTGATTGATAATGATGGGTTCTTAAGAGAATCAGTGACATGGAAATGTATGATTATGTTGCAATGCGGATTAAGTATTGAATCGGGTGTGAATGTATGTTAGTGTAAACATTTTTGAACGTGTGTGCTGGCATGAGCTTTGTCCGTGTTTTTTTCTTGCTAAATTAGTGAATGATGGCAGCTTGTCAGTGCAGCCGCCATTACAGTCACAGGCGACTTGATGATCATAATCATTTGACTGCCAGTTTACAAAAAGCTAATATAGGACCCTCTGGGACCAGCTAATACAGGACCCTCTGGGACCAGCTAATACAGGACCCTCTGGGACCAGCTAATACAGGACCCTCTGGGACCAGCTAATACAGGACCCTCTGGGACCAGCTAATACAGGACCCTCTGGGACCAGCTGTAGTATGTTTCTCTGCTTCACTATCAGCTTCCACAGTTTCAAGTGAATAACATTCAATTTCAGTAACCAAAGCATTTCACCCTTTTCATCTTAATTGAGAACAATTACCACACACACACACACACACCATACACACCACACACACACACACACACACCATACCCCCCCCCACACACACACACACACACACACACACCATACCACACACCCACACACACACACACACCACACACACCATACACACCACACACACACACCACACCCATACACACACACACACACACACACACAGTGTTAGGGGGATGGATTGCACACTCAATGTGAGTCAACAGGTGCAAACATGGAACAATTTAGTAGATAATTTATTAACCAGAGGCGAGCGGAAAGCTGAATAGTTGAAAAGATGGAAAGAGACTCCTGGTTTAGTTGGAGCACTCAGATTGAAATCTGAAGCATTGACATCATCTGAAAAAGAAACAAATTAGACCAGGCAGGTGTTTGTCTGTGGTGCCAGGATGGAGTGTGATTTTGATCTCCCTTAAGCTGTGGTCTAATGCAATTTCTTGAAGCTGGCTGTAATTGCTCTATAGAAAAATCCAGAGAGACAGCCATCAGATTAGGGCTTGAACACTCTGGCTGGTGGTGCAGCTCTGTCTGGCTGCTGAGGAACTATGAACCGCAGGGTTAAGTCAACATAATTGGGGTCAAGAGATCCTGATTACCTTGGGGTGAGGGTAAGGGGGGTACATCTTCTTCAGGGCTGTGAAGAGCTCTCCCTGGTCTTTGTATCCAGCAATGGTGATCATGGACTCAATCAGGGGCAGATCTAGAGAAATATATTGTTGTGTAGGATGCAGGTGTTTGGGTGTGAGAGGATGCAGGTGTTTGGGGTGTGAGAGGATGCAGGTGTTTGGGTGTGGGTGTGAGAGGATGCAGGTGTTTGGGTGTGAGAGGATGCAGGTGTTTGGGGTGAGGTGTTGGGTGTGAGAGGTGTTTGGGTGTGAGAGGATGCACGTGTTTGGGTGTGAGAGGATGCAGGTGTTTGGGTGTGAGAGGATGCAGGTTTGGGGTGGAGGATGCAGTGTTTGGGTGTGAGAGGATGCACGTGTTTGGGTGTGAGAGGATGCAGGTGTTTGGGTGTGAGAGGATGCAGGTGTTTGGGTGTGAGAGGATGCAGGTGTTTGGGTGTGAGAGGATGCAGGTGTTTGGGTGTGAGAGGATGCAGGTGTTTGGGTGTGAGAGGATGCAGGTGTTTGGGTGTGAGAGGATGCAGGTGTTGGGGTGGGGATGCAGGGTTTGGGGTGAGAGGATGCAGGTGTTTGGGTGTGAGAGGATGCAGTGTTTGGGTGTGAGAGGATGCAGGTGTTTGGGTGTGAGAGGATGCAGGTGTTTGGGTGTGAGAGGATGCAGGTGTTTGGGTGTGAGAGGATGCAGGTGTTTGGGTGTGAGAGGATGCAGGTGTTTGGGTGTGAGAGGATGCAGGTGTTTGGGTGTGAGAGGATGCAGGTGTTTGGGTGTGAGAGGATGCAGGTGTTTGGGTGTGAGAGGATGCAGGTGTTTGGGTGTGAGAGGATGCAGGTGTTTGGGTGTGAGAGGATGCAGGTGTTTGGGTGTGAGAGGATGCAGGTGTTTGGGTGTGAGAGGATGCAGGTGTTTGGGTGTGAGAGGATGCAGGTGTTTGGGTGTGAGAGGATGCAGGTGTTTGGGTGTGAGAGGATGCAGGTGTTTGGGTGTGAGAGGATGCACGTGTTTGGGTGTGAGAGGATGCAGTGTTTGGGTGAGAGGATGCAGGTGTTTGGGTGTGAGAGGATGCACGTGTGTGAGCTCAGATGCCAGTGAGGGTTTGCTAATGACCTGGTCCAACTCTCTGTAGGTTTGCCCTGTGGAGACGTGTGATCTGTGTGTCTGGAACCTCACAGCACTACAGACTCTCATTCCACGTTTTATGCTGTCATTTCTGACATTTGGCAAGGTGAATAATGAATGTGCCAACAGTGATAAATGTCAGTTTGGGTGCCTGCACCCCAAGATCTTATCAGCGTGAGTGATGGTGTCTGATTCTTCGGTGGTGATCTCTGCATGTTTACCCTGCTTCTCAAAGGAGATGGCCTCTTACAACTACCTTCACCCCATCTGTCACTGAGGCCACACTTTGAAGATGACTGCAGATGCCAGATGTTTGGTCTGAAGCCTGAATATCTTTGTGTTAACAAAAGATTTAATAGTTATTTGCCCTCTAAAGGGATTGTTTTTTCCCCAGTGATTTGTAGAAGTGTTCTACAGTTGTCAACATCTGCGTAAAATACCTATTGATTTGGTCCGTGGTCATTGATGAGACAGGAAGTTCCAGGGCAGGTAATAGACACTAGTGCGTATTGAGGATGATGGCGTGATGAAACCGATGGTGCAGTGGATAGTTACTCAGCCTGTGTGGCATCAGCTGGGGTTTATGGAGCGTGCACTCAGCCTGCAGGGAAAGCATCTGAGCACAGTGGTCTGCCTCTGGCTCTGAGGTTCATTAACATTCCCTCAAACTTGGCCCTCCACCATCTCTTCTGCATCCCAATCCTACCCTTGGTGGTGGCTGAAGGGTCTCAGCCCAGCGTTGATGTCTGTCCCGGAGGCAGGGCCCCTGATGTCTGTACCAGAGGCAGGGCCCCTGATGTCTGTCCCGGAGGCAGGGCCCCTGATGTCTGTCCCGGAGGCAGGGCCCCTGATGTCTGTCCCAGAGGCAGTGCCACCTCTGGCCTCTCAGGACGCTTGTCTCACCACAGATTTGCCCCCGTTGCTGTTCTCATTCTGTTGTCTTAGTACTCCTGATAATATTGAAACATGATGGAAATTGATCTTGCATTTTATCTTGCTCTTCTTTGGCAATTTGAGTGACAGCCGGGGGGTGCCAGGTTTCTCCCCACGTCAGTCTTGGGACAGCAGTTCTCTGGGGACGCCGCTTTGCCAACATGTCACTCAGTGTCAGATCCAGCCCCCCGATGTGACAGACCTGCTGCTAAGCATCATGGATCTCTGGGCCCAATGTTCCGCTTGCAAAGGAAGGGAGAGAGAACTGAGACCAACATTAAAGAGGAAGACTGAGAAATGCAGACACAGTAGAAACAGACCGAGAGGGAGAGAGAGAGAGAAGGCTCATCATCTGGGCTCTTTCAGGACTGGCTGGAACATGCTGTTGTCATTGGGAACCCTTTCAATGAGCAAATCAATAAAGCCTAGAGAGAGAATTACTGGGCAGGCTGGTGTTCCTTCTTCAATCAAATGCTTTAATTAACTAAGGTAGTTAATAGTGTCCTGGATCCTCTGAGAGCAGAATAGAAGAAGGGTAAGGGTTACATTTACATTTATTCATTTAGCAGACGCTTTTATCCAAAGCGACTTCCAAGAGAGAGCTTTACAATAGTGCATAGGTCACTGATCATAACAACGAGATATCCCCAACATTGCAAGTAGTCAAACATGGATCGTACATTGTGAAAAAACCAACAATAAGTGCCAACGGGAAGAATCATGAGAGCATGGAGTTAAACAAGTTACAATTGAACAACATGAACCTTAAAAGTGCACGAGTGTACCTGTGGAAGAGCAAACAACAGTTTAATCAGTTACAGCTAACAAGCAAGAGCAGCAGGTCTCTAAGTAAGAGTCCTTCTGATCCTGGGAGAAACTAACATCATGTCCAGCAGATCTTTCCTAGGTACCGTTATATTCCCGGAACAAGTGTGTCTTGAGCCTATTCTTGAAGGTGGGGAGACAGTCAGTGTCTCTGATGGAGGTGGGGAGTTGATTCCACCAATGGGGGGCCAGACAGTAACCCTATACTAACCCTTACTCTAGACTGGAAATCACTCCCATGGCCATTAGGGCAGGGGGAAACTAAAGGTACCCAAGCAAAAAATATAATACTTAAAGTATACTTACAAGAAGAATTACAAACATGATCAGAATCAGAAAGGTTTTAAAAGTTTGCACAGACAAGGAATTTTCTTTGGCAGGAAGGTGTACGGTTGCCCCTGTGTGGATCTGTCTGCTTTAGCCCTGGGATCCAGCCACAATATTACTTTTGGTCTGGGTTTGGGAAGACAGAGACTAGGTTCCAAGATAATACATTCATTCCAACAGAGCACTGGAGCCTTCATGGCCTGTGTCTCAGGGATACGAGGAGATGTGTGTTCCACGGTGTAGGGAAGTGGTGGGGCTGAAGACGAATAACCCTCCACTTCACGCTACAACACCTGGACTCCCCAGCATCCTACGCCAGGATCCTTTTTGTGGACTGCAGCTCTGCCTTCAATACCATCATCCAAACCTCTCTGGTGGAGACTATAGGTGGGAAGCGGCCAACCTGGTGACCTGGTGCAGCCAGAACAACCTAGAGCTCAATGCTCTGTTCTTATTCTGTCTTTCTTCCATCATACAAACACACACCCACACACACACACCCACACACACACACACACACACACACACACACCCTATGAGCGTTCCCTCCTTAGGGCGAGTTGGGCCCCATGCTGCGAGTCTCAGCTGAGCTCCTCTAATATGATTAGTGAGGAGGATCAGTGACAAACACGCCCCCTGCCCTGACCTCTAATGAACGTGCTTATGATTGCTCTCGTATCGGCCCGTGAATTCAAATGGAGTAATGTAATTAGTTTTACAGCCTTTGGATCCTGACTGAGTGGATGGAAGAATCTCTGCTTCCTGTTAAATTGGTTGAAGGACTGCCTCAGCTGAAGCTGTGTTATAATATTATGACAATTTAATGTGCAAGGGAAAGATATGTGGTAAAAACTCAATGGAGACGCTAAAACGAGGGAAATCTGCACTGCCCATATATTTTCCTGCTCCAACACGCCCAATTCAAATAAATGGGCCTGATAAACGACCCATTAATTTGAATCAGGTGTGTTTGAGGAGGGAAACGTCTAAAACATGCAGGGCAGGGGGTCCCGAGGACCAGGATTGAGAACCACAGCTGTATATCACTGGTCAGTCAAGAAGACTTCCTTTAAGGAACTAAATGATGGCAAGTGTCCACTGTCAATTAACCTTTATGAAATTACCATCCGGGACTCCACTCATCCATCTTCCATCCAATGCTGGGTGTTAATTACAATTAGATATGGTGTGATGTTTGGATAGTCATGGAGGGTTGACTATGGATAACTCTGCTTTGTGTCTAATTTCCCCTGAGGGGATTGAAGTAGAGAGATTGGGAGGTTTATGTACATTTCCTTTAGTGTTCACACTCTGCTGCTCTGCTCAGGTTCACAGAGTTCCTGGAGCCATTCGAGAGGGTGATCCATCCGGAAGAGCTCTGGCTTTACAGGAACCCACTGGTGGAGTCGGACCACATCCCCAAGAGAGTCATGTTTGTAAGATAAAAGATCCAGATGTCCACACTCTCAATCTCTGTATCTTCTCTCGCTCTCTCTTCTGTCTTTTTCTCTCTCCACATACGCTGCATCAGTATCTTTACTGGCTTTTAAGGAATGTGCACGATAGAATCTCATGTATATTCATGATTTGAACCCTCGAATTCTCCCATTGAGGACTAAATAATATGTTGATAAAAATGATCCTTTGGATCAATTGTCCTTGGATACATATATTGCCACAGTAGAAGCTTTCAGCATCAGTGTCTCGATCTGAAAACTTCCTTGAGGGTAGAATTTATCTGTAAATGGAAAAAAGACGGAAATTACTTTCTCTGCTTAGATTACGTTAGCCATCTCTCTCTTTCGGTGCCTTTTGCCAAGGTGTAACATGAGACTCAGCTTGTATCTAAATTACACACACACACGAACATAAACACATACTGTCAATACACACACCCCACACATACCCTCACACTAATACAGTACCGACCCAAAATATTGGAAAATGTATTTCTGTATGAACCCTGATATCAAAGTCACATTAAATGATGAATTTATATTCAGATCCAGACTTCAGCTGGAATCCCTTTAGGATGGGCCATGTCTCCCGTCAGGTCATTGATGGCCAGTCTCCATCCTGTGAGGTCATTATTAGGATGGCCATGTCTCCCAGATCCTGTGAGGTCATTATTAGGATGGCCATGTCTCCCAGATCCTGTGAGGTCATTATTAGGATGGCCATGTCTCCCATATCCTCTGAGGTCATTATTAGGATGGCCATGTCTCCCATATCCTCTGAGGTCATTATTAGGATGGCCATGTCTCCCAGATCCTGTGAGGTCATTATTAGTTCATACAAATAATAGTATTTTAATGTATACTTTATTGTATTTATAGACCTAATAATTGACTGTCCTTCCTCCGGGAAAAAGTGAGGTAATTTCTACCTGGATCAACAGATTCCAGAAGATGTTATCTCCCAGTGCAACACCTTTTGTGCTTCTTCCTTGAAGACTATAGTGCGTTTCTATGACAACTCAAATTGAATTGAGGATGTTAGCGAGGAAAGCTACAGCATCCTTCCACCAGTTAAACTCCAGATACACACACACACACACACACACACACACACACACACACACACACTCTCACACACACACACACACTCACACACACACACAACTCCAGACACAGGTGTGTAGCACACCAGACCTCCACACCTGCAATCATATTTCAGCCAAAGGTTATTATTGACTGATTATGAATCATGTTCTTCTCATTTCCATGGATTACAAAGACACTCTTAAAAGTGTCCTGTTCGAACTGTGACAGTTCCTATTTCATACAGTGTGGTGATGTATGGTGGAGAAACAGAACTAACTTAGAGAGGATGACAGAGAGCAGAGAAACTCACATCTGATCAAACGACAGAACGTATTGTTTCAAGGGGTTTTCAAGGTTTCATGTGCATATTTCCCATGAACAAGGAATGTCATCTTTTGACAAACCAGGCAACCCTTCATGACAAGCCTTGAATGAAAAGATCTACTCAACCTTTTTCTCTCTTTTCCTCACAGGCGATTTCATTCCTAACTCCCCTGGCGGTGATCTTTGTAGTGAAGATCATCAGAAGGACAGACAAGACAGAAATTAAGGAGGCGTGTCTAGGTATGTACAGGTCTGACTATCTCATTGTTATGATCAGTGACCTATATACTTTTGTAAAGCTCTCTTTTGGAAGTCGCTTTGGATGAGCGTCTGCTAAATGCATAAATGTAATGTAATTTTACACCTCACATTGAATGCATATTACACCCAGCAGTTCTACACATCTGCATGCACTTTCTATAGTTACATAAATGTGTTTTATTTCACAGATTTGAATATGTCTGCTCTGCTCCATGTCTGTCTAGTCGCTCTGCTCCATGTCTGTCTAGTCGCTCTGCTCCATGTCTGTCTAGTCTGCTCTGCTCCATGTCTGTCTAGTCTGCTCTGCTCCATGTCTGTCTAGTCGCTCTGCTCCATGTCTGTCTAGTCTGCTCTGCTCCATGTCTGTCTAGTCGCTCTGCTCCATGTCTGTCTAGTCTGCTCTGCTCCATGTCTGTCTAGTGTGCTCTGCTCCATGTCTGTCTAGTCGCTCTGCTCCATGTCTGTCTAGTCTGCTCTGCTCCATGTCTGTCTAGTCGCTCTGCTCCATGTCTGTCTAGTCGCTCTGCTCCATGTCTGTCTAGTCTGCTCTGCTCCATGTCTGTCTAGTCGCTCTGCTCCATGTCTGTCTAGTCGCTCTGCTCCATGTCTGTCTAGTCTGCTCTGCTCCATGTCTGTCTAGTCGCTCTGCTCCATGTCTGTCTAGTCTGCTCTGCTCCATGTCTGTCTAGTCTGCTCTGCTCCATGTCTGTCTAGTCGCTCTGCTCCATGTCTGTCTAGTCTGCTCTGCTCCATGTCTGTCTAGTCGCTCTGCTCCATGTCTGTCTAGTCGCTCTGCTCCATGTCTGTCTAGTCGCTCTGCTCCATGTCTGTCTAGTCGCTCTGCTCCATGTCTGTCTAGTCTGCTCTGCTCCATGTCTGTCTAGTCGCTGCTTTGCTGAAGGAGCAGATCTGGATGCTTGCATCATGCTATTAGTTTAACTTTACTGTCTGGGTGTTGTGTTGGTTCTCTCTGTTCCTTCTGAATGTGGTGTTAGGGTTAGGGGTGTTAGGGTTAGGGGTGTTAGGGTTAGGGGTGTTAGGGTTAGGGGTGTTAGGGTTAGGGGTGTTAGGGCTTGCAGGGATGGAGGCTACAGAGCACAAACCCAACAGACACAGAGAGATGGAGAAAGAATGAAGATAAGCACTTCTGCTTATGTCATTAATGTAGAGTCTTCTATCCAGTACAGTACTTCATCAGATCCACTACAGAGGAGCAGCAGCCAGGATTAACACCCTAACCCTAACCACTCTGACGCTGACCCCAACCCTAACCCTAGCCACATGAAACAGCTGTTAAACACACATGGACACCTCACAGCTCTCACTGTAAAAACATAAACTTTTATCTACATAAGACATGCTACACTGTCTACATGTTTGGTCTCCAAGAGAAATATCAGTGTGTCCTGTTGCTTACCCTGATCAAAATGTGGTGATATTGATGTGTTTCTATTCTCCAGCGGTGTCCTTGGCTTTGGCTTTGAATGGAGTCTTCACAAACACCATCAAGCTGATAGTGGGCAGGTAACGAACCATTCAGAGGATGCATCAATGTTCAAATGTCTGATTATGTTTGCAGGCACAAAATGTGCTTCTTTGTGAGGCTTGTGATATTTAATTGGACAAACAGCCCTAGAACCGTATTGGTCCTTGCAGCCACTTAATTATGTGTGTAGCTAGTGTTGATCAGTTAAACTCATTCCTCAGGTATGTAACAGGCCACCCACGCCAGCGAAGAGCTAGCTTTTCGTTGGCGTAGCTGGTAGCGGCCGTGCTTGGGATGTCAGAGGTGGGGGGTTCGATCACAGGGATGGGAGAATATCGTCCAAGTTTACCTCTGATGGAGCAAGGCCACGTCTAACACATGTTTTGTTGTTGTTTGCGTTTGTGAGGATTATTTTCCTGCCACATACAGAGTGTTAACTTGTTGGTGTTAGGGATTGCTTGTCTGTATAACTGTAGTTACCCCCACCCAGACCCAGGCCGGACTATTTCCAGCGCTGCTTCCCAGACGGGCAGGAAAACGCTAAGATGCTGTGTACTGGGGAGCCAGACCTGGTGTCTGAGGGCCGCAAGAGCTTCCCTAGCAGTCACTCCTCCTGTGAGTCACAGCCATCAGCTACACACACACACTTCCTCACACACACACACACACACACTTCCTCACACACACACACACACACACTTCCTCACACACACACACAAACACACGGCTCACACACACACACACTGCCTCACACACACACACACACACACGTCCGCACACACACACACAAACACACTGCCGCACACACACACACACGTCCGCACACACACACACACACTTTGCTCACACACACACACACACTGCCTCACACACACACACACACTGCCTCACACACACACACACACTGCCTCACACACACACACACACTTCCTCACACACACACACACACTTCCTCACACACACACACACACGTCCTCACACACACACACACACTGTCTCACACACACACACACACACTTTCTCACACACACACACACACACTTCCTCACACACACACACACTTCCTCACACACACACACACACACACTTTCTCACACACACACACACACACTTCCTCACACACACACACACTTCCTCACACACACACTTCCTCACACACACACACACACACTTCCTCACACACAAACACACTTCCTCACACACACACACACACACACTTCCTCACACACAAACACACTTTCTCACACACACACTTCCTCACACACACACTTCCTCACACACCTACTGTATCCTCCTGTGAGGTACAGCTAGAGCCAAACTCCAAGCACACACAGACACATAAATCCTCCTGTGAGTCATAGCTGGCATTCACACACACTCACATAAAAGCGCACACACACACATGGACACGTTCCTCTTTATTTAGAGCACTTTATCTTCCTGTAAAAACATCTCTTCTTCTTTAATGTGTCTGGCTACATTCTGTCTGTGGAACCAGGAAGTGAAATATCTGTTTCAGGCCATCCTGCTCTGCAAGATATTTTATTCCCAACAGTTTGTTAAATAATTCAAAACTTTTTCTGTAGTGGTCAACAGCTACTGCATGTTGTTTGTCAAGGTGTAGCTGCAAAGACCCGGTTAGGAGAGGAGGAGGAGAGGAGGAGGAGAGGGGGAGGAGAGGGGGAGGAGAGGGGGAGGAGAGGGGGAGGAGAGGGGGAGGAGAGCAGGTACCTGTAATTCTGTCTTTGTCTTGCACTGTCAAGCTTTTTGCTTTAAATGCCATGTACTGTAGCAGTATATGCTTGCTTGTTTTTGTCTACATTAAAATGACTGTGACCCATTTAGCATAAAGACTCTACACAGCAGTAAACAAGACAATTATGAAGAAATATTTAATCAAGAATATTAGGTCCTTGATCATTAACAACGTGATGTTTACTAATAGAAAAGACAAACCACTCAGAAATAATGTGATTAGGTCCTTTTCCTCCTTCCAACTAGTCTGATAATTTCTGAGAACTACAAAATTTGACTTATTTTTACTTTTAATAATAAATCCTATGAGCTATTAGTACGTCTGTGCATCTGAACTTGTATGAGCACTGATATGGGATTGTCCACCTCATTGACAGTTTTGTGACTTTTGTGTAAACACAGGATTACTGACAGCAAGTAGGTGATACTATCAAGGAACTTTCCATCGTCAAGAGAAATATTTGCCTTTTATTGATGTTCAAGGAGGATGCAATTTCATACTTGCGTCCCAAGTCGAATTGATGTGGGAGCATGATATTAAAGTTGTGCTACATTCTTAATAACCCAGCTGGTCGAAGTGCAGGGCTGGTCTCATTAGACGAGACAGGGAGGGGGATGGATTTCCCGACACACACGCCACGTATTGATCTGACCTCCGGCGCTAATAGCTGCCTGGTGTTGTGCTGCATGGCAGGGGGTGACAGAGCCTGGTGTTGTGCTGCATGGCAGGGGGTGACAGAGCC
This sequence comes from Mallotus villosus, assembly GCA_903064625.1. Taxonomy (NCBI): domain Eukaryota; kingdom Metazoa; phylum Chordata; class Actinopteri; order Osmeriformes; family Salangidae; genus Mallotus; species Mallotus villosus. The sequence continues at coordinate 15,866 of CAEFZP010002910.1, forward strand.
TGGTGTTGTGCTGCATGGCAGGGGGTGACACAGCCTGGTGTTGTGCTGCATGGCAGGGGGTGACAGAGCCTGGTGTTGTGCTGCATGGCAGGGGGTGACACAGCCTGGTGTTGTGCTGCATGGCAGGGGGTGACACAGCCTGGTGTTGTGCTGCATGGCAGGGGGGTGACAGAGCCTGGTGTTGTGCTGCATGGCAGGGGGTGACACAGCCTGGTGTTGTGCTGCATGGCAGGGGGTGACAGAGCCTGGTGTTGTGCTGGGGACAAAGGAAGCCCCCATGTCCCAGCAGCTTCAGAGTGGAGAGGAAATGACATCACCTGAGTGTGTGTCCCCACGGCGGCCGTAGCAGCCCTGGAACGGAGCGGGTCACTGTGGCTCCGTTCAGATGAACCGCTTCAGGAAGTAGAGATGAGGTGGACAGATGGCCGGGGCCAGTGCAGAGGGGGACCTATGGAGAGGAGAGAGATGGAGGCTTCAGTTCTGCTGATGTTAGATGAAGACAGGCTTCATGGAGAGGGAACAGTACGGCTGGGATTGCAGACACTTTTATCTCTCTGAGAATGATAAATGCTGATTCAGGATAATAATCTTGTTTCGTTGCCAAGCATTGAAGACCAGTGGAGCACAAGGCACTCCGCTATAAACACACTATGAAGTGGTGTTAACTAACCTAACCCCCTGAACTGATCCATAAACCTAGCCCTGACTGATCATGTTAACTAACCCTCTGGTCTGGTGAATTTGTTGAGTTTTCTGTCCACTTTCTCTTCTGGAACACACTCTACCCTAAAGTACTAAATCGTTTTCTACCAGTTTTCTGTGATAAAACCTCAGTTTTCGTGTAAAATTAAAGGCCAAACCGCATGAAAAAATATGCGTTTTTCCTCCATGTAAACAGGGCCTAAGACTGTGACAGGTATTAGAGATGGGCCTAAGACTGTGACAGGTATTAGAGATGGGCCTAAGACTGTGACAGGTATTAGAGATGGGGCTTAAACCATATAACTATCAGGAATAGTTTATGTGTCAGAACCATGAATATCAGTGTCTGGAGAGTATGCCGCTATAATCACAAGCCAGATGGCCCTGCCTGGAGGAAACACCATGTTATTCTGCTTCTTCATTAACACCCAACAAGGTGCTAACGTCTATGCAACATGCAGAACCTTGATGTTGCTACATGCAGAACCATGATGTTGCTACATGCAGAACCATGATGTTGCAACATGCAGAACCTTGATGTTGCTACATGCAGAACCTTGATGTTGCTACATGCAGAACCTTGATGTTGCTACATGCAGAACCTTGATGTTGCAACATGCAGAACCTTGATGTTGCAACATGCAGAACTGATGTTTTATTTTTTGTGGTTTAGCTTGTGCTGGCTTTTTAAAATCTGCCTAGTCTTACCTTCATCCCTCATTATTGCAGGCAATATATTTTTGATATCTTTTAAACATAACTTATATGAACATGAAACCCTTAATTCAGAGCCAAGCCTTTTCATTTTCTTTTCATCCTCTTCTATTCCCATATTTGGGTAATTGCTTAGGGTTAGGGTCTCATTGGTTAGGGTCTCATTGGTTAGGGTTAGGGTCTCATTGGGTTAGGGTTAGGGTCTCATTGGGTTAGGGTTAGGGTCTCATTGGCGCGGCGCAAACACTCCTAAAGTAAAGCCCTCTTCTGTTGCTTAGTATTCTCCTGTGGTTTTTGGGCCTGGTGACAGATGAGCAGCTGATGGAGGCAGTTTGGCCAGAGCGCTCAACTAATGACCCTGTCCTTCCGTAGCCTCTTGGAACTACATCATACGCCTTTAATTCACACAATCAGGTGGCGGTCGTTCTTATCCTCATGGCCATCAAGCTCACGGCAGACCTCCACTGGGCTATCTCACATCTAACCATCACAAACGGATCACCTACAGCCTGCTCATATCTCTGTTGTATCACCTACAGCCTGCTCATATCTCTGTTGTATCAGACATATAGTGGGCCATGCTAACATGTTTGAGTAGTTCATAATTGTAAGAGAGTGCAGGTAAAGGAATAGGTGTGTAGACAGATACAACTGTTTTTGCCAACTGTAACATGTGCTTGTAAGACGTCCTTCAAACTCTCTGTCCCTCCATCTCTCTGTCCCTCCATCTCTCTGTCCCTCCATCTCTCTGTCCCTCCATCTCTCTGTCCCTCCATCTCTCTGTCCCTCCATCTCTCTGTCCCTCCATCTCTCTGTCCCTCCATCTCTCTGTCCCTCCATCTCTCTGTCCCTCCATCTCTCTGTCCCTCCATCTCTCTGTCAGTTGCGTTCTCTGGCCTGGGCTTCACCTCCTTCTACCTGGCAGGGAAGCTGCAGTGCTTCACGGCGGCAGGTCGCGGGTGCAGCTGGCGTCTGTGTGCCATGGTCCTGCCCCTCTACAGCGCCATGATGATCGCCCTGTCCCGCACCTGCGACTACAAACACCACTGGCAAGGTCCGTCTCCCGTCTCCTTAGTCCAGACAGTGCACCCTGCAGAGCTTAGATGGTGTGTGTGTGTGATTCACTAGATACTACCCTACTCACAACCATTCATCAACTTCACAGGTTGTGAATGGTTCTACTTGTGCTCAATTCCAAATTGCTGTAAGTGTATAATCACCACCTAGACCCAATACAGGATGTGAAGAGCAGCCAGCCGGCAGGCGACACAGGCCTCATTCTGCTCCAGTGAGAGTCGGTCATGTTTACTTCCCGTTGATGAGCATCTCTGAATCTGCATGAGCATGACAGTCTCCTCGAACACCGCTTCTGTTGGCAGGGTTTTACTCAGCATGGAACTACAACCTGGGAGAAACAATGCACTTAAACTCCCCAGCTCCACTGTAACATCAGCATGAAAAGGAAGAGGGACATAAAGACAGAGAGACAGAGAGACAGAGAGACAGAGTGGTCCTGATGTGAAGGTATGGGGTCAGTCTCAGTTACAACCAGTGGAAGTGGAGCAACTGAAAACTTTTTAGACAATTACCAGTCAAGCTAAGCTTGTCAGAGGTGCAGTTTGTCAGAGGTGCAGCCTGTGGTACAGATGGTGGTTTGTTCTCGCTCATAATTCAATGAATCTGCCAGGTACCTTGACAGCACCATATTTTATCCATTCACAGTCACTAGGAAATGTTTCAGGCTATTGCTAATAGCTGAGAGGCTAATGATCATCTCTCTTGACAGAGGGAGCACTCCTGAGGCTTTAGTGATTCAGGGAATGTACAGGTCGTAAATTGGTCATTATTTTTCACTGACTTCCCTGTATCAATACATGTGGATGATTATGGATATATGGCTAGTGGTATAGCGCTCCATCAGTCCCAACATCCACCAGAGCCCCAAAAAACTGTCTCCATAAAGATATTACATGTCATACAATACAACCACGAAGCCTTACATCCCCCTACCCCTAGCAGCCAGGCAGAAAGAATCATTCAGTTTATTATACCAGAATAATTGTTATGCATGTAGATATTACATTTAAATGTAATCCACAAGGATGAATCTGCTTGTACATTGTACTCATCCCAGTGTTTGTCTTGTGCCTGTTGCAGATGCGTTTGTTGGGGGAGTAATTGGTATCATCTTCGCCTACATCTGCTACCGGCAGCACTACCCTTCTTTCCTGCACACGGACTGCCACCTGCCGTACGCCAGTCTCACCAGCTCCCCCCAGAAGCCCTCTGCCCAGGACGATGCCCAGCCCAGCGACAACGCCACCTCGCTGCCCCTGGAGGGGATGACTGAGGGGCCTGTATGACTTCCGGCTAGCCGGACCCCCATCGCCACCCTCACCCAGTCCCACGCCCCACTCACACAGAAAGACTGATATAACACTTATACATTCCAGTGGACAGTACTGTACTCTCTCAGTAACACCCCCCCCCTCTCTCTGCCTCCATCTAACCCTAACCAGCACAGGAGCCTAGGTATGTACACCTGCGTGTGTCAGTGTGTGCGTCTGTGTTCCTATGGGAACATGGGACACTGTAGAGCAAAGAATGGTGAAAAGTATTTGAAGAACATTTTGATTAATCCGATGTTCATAATGGGTTATTAATATGATCACTCCTAAGGATTACTATATATCCAATGTTCAGTAAAATAGCACACTGGAAGCAGCAAGTGAAACATTAAGGAAAAGACCTGCACACTGAAATAATGCTTCTCCTACTATAATACTTCAACCATGAACTGTACTGCACTGTATGCCTGAGAATCAGCCTGATTCCAGCTTTTCAATTGTTCTGACTGGCTTCACATTAGCTGCTGTAGTTGATTTGATTTCATCACTAGTGTGGTTGGTGTTCAGACTGCACAGCTGTCTGAAATGTCACCGCAAAAGGCAAGCTGACGTGAGATGTCACAACTCTGAATGATTCATTAGACACAAGTCAGGAAGGAGCTCAGACTACTATATCTAAATTAAATACAAGAATGTATCAGAAACTATTTTAATTAAGGAACGTATCTATGATCCTTTCGGACAGTGGCCCTTCATTTTTCCCCACCACTCTTCTTGAGAGCTGCTGGTTGTCCATGGCAACATAACTATAAATATAGATGAAACCCATTCAGGAGAACCCCCCCTCTGTCTTTTCATCCATTCCTCTAGTTCTTTATCTCTGTCTCCATACGAGTTCTTAATCTCTGTCTCCATACGAGTTCTTTATCTCTTTCTCCATACTAGTTGTGTATCTCTGTCTCCATACTAGTTCTGTATCTCTGTCTCCATACTAGTTGTGTATCTCTGTCTCCATACTAGTTGTGTATCTCTGTCTCCATACTAGTTGTGTATCTCTGTCTCCATACTAGTTCTGTATCTCTGTCTCCATACTAGTTGTGTATCTCTGTCTCCATACTAGTTGTGTATCTCTGTCTCCATACTAGTTGTGTATCTCTGTCTCCATACAAGTTGTGTATCTCTGTCTCCATACTAGTTATTTATCTCTGTCTCCATACTAGTTATTTATCTCTGTCTCCATACTAGTTGTGTATATCTGTCTCCATACTAGTTGTGTATCTCTGTCTCCATACTAGTTCTTTATCTCTGTCTCCATACTAGTTGTGTATCTCTGTCTCCATACTAGTTGTGTATCTCTGTCTCCATACTAGTTGTGTATTTCTGTCTCTGTACTGCTTCACCCCCTAACCCTAACCCTTAACCCTAACCCTTAACCCTAACCCTAACCCTAACCCTAACCCTTAACCCTAACCATGGCTTTCCTGCACTGTGACGGAAACACCTCCTGCTCCTGACTTCATCCCCCAATTTGGATTCAGATTAAAGCTCAATGTGGGCAATCATCAGTGGCAGGTGTAACAGGCGCAGAGGAAGCCGATCATAAAGTCCAATCTGATCCAGCATTAATCATCATTATGGGAGTGAGGTGAGGTGGCACTGAGTTAGGGTTAGGACTTTAAAGCTAAATAATATGAAGCTTTCCAATCATCTGCCTCACATCTCCACCACACCTCAGCCCACACTGGCCTTCCAGACTGACTAGCAGTCTAGAAGCTGGGCTAACGAGGGAGAGCTTTAGGGTTAACTATGGGGTCAGGCTAACCATAACCCTTTAGGGTTAACTATGGGGTGCCATCAGTCGTACTTGGGGCTGAATTGGACTCAATTTGAGATACAATTTTGCGAGTTGCAGATTGCCAAAGATTTTTTAAGATGTTTTGCAGCAACCAAGAATACACGGTATGTAATTCTTTATTCTGATAGCGAGAGAAGCACATAAGGTCATAATAAAACACTGTCTTTCTAAAGCACAGATGGATTGTTGTGCTCTGTGATGGCTGAACCTTGCGGTTGCTGTAACATTAGATGGATGTGCACTTTGACCTCTGTCCTCACCCATCCAAAACACAGGGAAGAATGTTCATGTGTATGTAGTAAACACCTGGCATGTGTTGCCTTGGCTACTGCAGAATCAGTAAATGCACCCAAGACGTTCATGTATTTATGAAAGCTCCAGTATACTCCTGTACAGGTTGTTGGACAAGACTGTGTGCCTGTATGTTTGGGGGGGTGTGTCTATGGGTGTGTTAGCCCCCAAACCTGTATGGACTGTGCAATAACACAACAAACACATTAGAAATGAGCTCTTCCTGTCTTCAGTTTGGGATGGTCTATGCATTGGTGCTAAACATCATATACTACACACTGCGGTAGCTAAACCTGACCGTAACCCTACACACTGGGGTAGCTAACCCTAACCCTAACCCTACACACTGGGGGAGCTAACCCTAACCCTGACCCTAACCCTACACACTGGGGGAGCTAACCCTAACCCTGACCCTAACCCTACACACTGGGGGAGCTAACCCTACCCTACCCTACACACTGGGGGAGCTAACCCTAACCCTGACCCTACACACTTGGGTAGCTAACCCTAACCCTGACCCTAACCCTACACACTGGGGTAGCTAACCCTACACACTGGGGTCCGGAGGCTGTCCAACACACAGAGATACCCAGTTGATGCACAAAGATCTACAAATACCTTTTTCAAATGTCAATAGCAATCCTGCCTGCTATGGAAGCAGAGTGCCAAGGCTGAAAACTCTAGTACAGGATTCAAGGCATCCTTGCCCAATTGTACAGTACAATACCTTAGAACATGACATGCAAAACAAGTACAAGAAATTCGATTTTCTTGTTGTCTATTTTTCTCATGAAACATACTATTGTTGATCAGTAATTTTTGTCTGCAAACATTTTACCGTGTTTAAAAGTATAAAGTGAAAAAAGATACCAGTATCTAATAGAAGATAGTGGATGCATATTCATTCATCTGATATTCACAAGAAAAAATGGCTTTTAGTCTTGAACATATACAATACATCCTTGTATTGCATCATCTTATCAGTATTCTGTCAGTATATACAATTTATATTGCACAAATTCTCTAAAGTGTTGCTCTCGAATGAACATGTTTTCATAAAGGCAAACAAGCTTATGTTTAGTGTGTGACCTTGAAGGAGGCAAGAAGAAAGTATAGCAGCTTGTAACCATGGCATGCCAATACCATTTGTGAAAAGAGACTATTTTGTATGGATACGCATGTTTGGCCTTGAAAACTCTTTTGGACTGTAATTTGCCATTTATTCACTTAATGTGCTACAATGAACTGCAGCTGTAATAAAAAACTCTATGTAGACAGCATCGTGCCCTGGGGATTACTGGGACATTTCATCTGTGGCCAGAAAGACATTCTTCTACTAAACACCAGAAAATACCCTTGGACAAAGGATGCTCATTACAATAACTGGGATTTAAAGAGAAATGTTATAGTATTCTACCTGATTCTATTACGTTTCATGAGCTCCTGGGTTAGTTAGAAGTTTAGTGTTTTCATGGTTAATGTCCCAGAGGAGACAGTGTCTGAGCTTCTTGCTCTGTGTTTCCAGTGAAGATGTTTTACTTTGATCCAACTGTTTCCAATAAACATGTTATGAGTAAGATAGCAGCCTCAGTTCAGGGTCAGCCTCAGTACAGCCTCAGCACAGCCTCAGTACAGCCTCAGTACAGCCTCAGTACAGCCTCAGTACAGCCTCAGTACAGCCTCAGCAGCCTCAGTTCAGGGTCAGCCTCAGCAGCCTCAGCAGCCTCAGTACAGCCTCAGTACAGCCTCAGTACAGCCTGAGTACAGCCTCAGTACAGCCTCAGTACAGCCTCAGCAGCCTCAGTACAGCCTCAGTACAGCCTCAGTACAGCCTCAGTACAGCCTCAGTACAGCCTCAGCAGCCTCAGTACAGCCTCAGTACAGCCTCAGTACAGCCTCAGTACAGCCTCAGTACAGCCTCAGCAGCCTCAGTACAGCCTCAGTACAGCCTCAGTACAGCCTCAGTACAGCCTCAGTACAGCCTCAGTACAGCCTCAGTACAGCCTCAGTACAGCCTCAGCACAGCCTCAGTACAGCCTCAGCACAGCCTCAGTACAGCCTCAGCAGCCTCAGTACAGCCTCAGTACAGCCTCAGTACAGCCTCAGTACAGCCTCAGTACAGCCTCAGTACAGCCTCAGCAGCCTCAGTACAGAAACGTGACTTTGATCAGGTGCTTGGTCTAATGTGTGTGTGCATTAGTGTTGGTGTGTGTGTGCATTAGTGTTGGTGTGTGTGTGCATTAGTGTTGGTGTGTGTGTGCATTAGTGTTGGTGTGTGTGTGCATTAGTGTTGGTGTGTGTGTGCATTAGTGTTGGTGTGTGTGTGCATTAGTGTTGGTGTGTGTGTGCATTAGTGTTGGTGTGTGTGTGCATTAGTGTTGGTGTGTGTGTGCGTTAGGGTTGGTGTGTGTGTGCATTAGTGTTGGTGTGTGTGTGCATTAGTGTTGGTGTGTGTGTGCGTTAGGGTTGGTGTGTGTGTGCATTAGTGTTGGTGTGTGTGTGTGCGTTAGGGTTGGGTGTGTGTGTGCATTAGTGTTGGTGTGTGTGTGCGTTAGGGTTGGGTGTGTGTGTGCATTAGTGTTGGTGTGTGTGTGCGTTAGTGTTGGTGTGTGTGTGTGCATTAGTGTTGGTGTGTGTGTGCGTTAGGGTTGGTGTGTGTGTGTGCATTAGTGTTGGTGTGTGTGTGTGCGTTAGGGTTGGTGTGTGTGTGCATTAGTGTTGGTGTGTGTGTGCGTTAGGGTTGGTGTGTGTGTGCATTAGTGTTGGTGTGTGTGTGCATTAGTGTTGGTGTGTGTGTGCGTTAGGGTTGGTGTGTGTGTGCATTAGTGTTGGTGTGTGTGTGTGCGTTAGGGTTGGTGTGTGTGTGCATTAGTGTTGGTGTGTGTGTGCGTTAGGGTTGGTGTGTGTGTGTGCATTAGTGTTGGTGTGTGTGTGCGTTAGGGTTGGTGTGTGTGTGCGTTAGGGTTGGTGTGTGTGTGCGTTAGGGTTGGTGTGTGTGTGCGTTAGGGTTGGTGTGTGTGTGCGTTAGGGTTGGTGTGTGTGTGCGTTAGGGTTGGTGTGTGTGTGCATTAGTGTTGGTGTGTGTGTGCGTTAGGGTTGGTGTGTGTGTGCGTTAGGGTTGGTGTGTGTGTGCGTTAGGGGTTGGTGTGTGTGTGCGTTAGGGTTGGTGTGTGTGTGCGTTAGGGTTGGTGTGTGTGTGCATTAGTGTTGGTGTGTGTGTGCGTTAGGGTTGGTGTGTGTGTGCATTAGTGTTGGTGTGTGTGTGCGTTAGGGTTGGTGTGTGTGTGCGTTAGGGTTGGTGTGTGTGTGCGTTAGGGTTGGTGTGTGTGTGCATTAGTGTTGGTGTGTGTGTGCGTTAGGGTTGGTGGTGTGTGTGCGTTAGGGTTGGTGTGTGTGTGCATTAGTGTTGGTGTGTGTGTGCGTTAGGGTTGGTGTGTGTGTGCGTTAGGGTTGGTGTGTGTGTGCGTTAGTGTTGGTGTGTGTGTGCGTTAGTGTTGGTGTGTGTGTGCGTTAGGGTTGGTGTGTGTGTGCGTTAGGGTTGGTGTGTGTGTGCGTTAGTGTTGGTGTGTGTGTGCGTTAGTGTTGGTGTGTGTGTGCGTTAGGGTTTGGTGTGTGTGTGCGTTAGTGTTGGTGTGTGTGTGCGTTAGTGTTGGTGTGTGTGTGCATTAGTGTTGGTGTGTGTGTGCGTTAGGGTTGGTGTGGCCCTCCTTCCCCAGGGCTGCTGGACTGTGATGATTAACCCGTTAAGGAGTAGCGTCGCACATGTGTGATCGTTCCAATGCGGGTCTCACAGTGTAACGTTGCATGTATACGATTTCGAACATTCCAATTTAATATTGTCCGATAGACAAAAAATATGGGACCAATGCTTTAGTATGGCTTCAAAATGTAGGCCTACTAATGAGAAGGCTAACAAGTAAAATGGTAGTAGCATTGCTGAGTATTATGCTACTGGTAATTTGCCTGGAAGCTAACTACAGCAAGCTAGCTACCGTTTGGGACCGTCGGAAAAATGTAGAACTCTAAAGGTTTAGGAAGTAGAAGATGACCCTCTGAAATAGGTACCAGAATAAACAGTACATTTCCAGATAATAGTTCATTTGATCTACAAGAGGATATTTAATCATTCTTTCTGACCTGAAGAGTTATATATTCTGGTATTAATCTGTATCACAGAAGTGTATACCTCAGTGTTATAAATCAAGTAATTTAATTTTTACAAATTATTTGCATGTTGAATTGGCATAAACATATTGTACTGCACAAAACAAGTATCCCTTTCAATCAACAACGGGAGGCAGCTTGCTGGTACCACTTAACATGCAACACCCTTCATTAACACTCCAGCACCCTCAACCTACATAGCCCTGAACCCACTGAGGTCAAACTGCAGGAGGCCGCTTCCACTAGAAATATATGTAATGTGTTTGTGATCACTGTAGCACCTGGCATACATGAAAGATACTGGTTGTCTATGGATATAAGACAAACATGACAATCTTACACTTATAACATTGAGATGGATGAAAAAGCTTGTTTTTGAAAGAAACTTTAAAGTAATATATTAATTTTATTAATTGTATTAAATATTTTGTCCTTTATTTGAGTGCAAAATAGTTTTTTGAGCTTTATGTAAAACAAACAGATGTTTTTCAATTGGTAAAACCTTGTCTAGTGAAGGTGATGTATTTTTGTCTCAGCCCCAGTGCCACCCTTACATTTTTTAGCCTGGTTTTCGATCTGTCAGTGTCACTGTTGTGTGTAAGCGAGACATAGGGGGCGGGGCTATGGGCTGCATAGACGTTTATTTGGAATAGACCAACCGGCCTGGGGGATATCTTGTAACTTCTGACATAAGTCTGGCTTATTTGGTACACTCGCTTCATGAACTCGCTTCATGAACTCAGATGAAAGGCTGGTTTGGTTATTTCCTCTCTTGGTAGGACAAAAAAGGAAGGGAAAAAAGTAAGACCATTTTTAGGGGGAAAAGGTAGGAAATACAACAGGTGGGAAAAAAGTAGGAAAAGGTGTTTCCATCCATTTAATGATACAGTAAATCTGACTACTCAAAGCAAATACAGTGCAAGTCTTTCATGACTGCAACTCAGGGCTTCACTGACTGCAGTCAACAGCACTGTTCCAGTTTAGAGGGGCCTATCTCTGACCTAGATTGTACCAAATCAGTAGGATTCAACAGTGAGTGCTTTCAAGTCATCAGAGTCATGTGGAGATTCAGCTTTTGGTGTTTCATCAAAAACACGTCCACTGGAAGGCAGACAGTTGTAGATTCACACATTCAAAAGTCGTTATCCATGTTTTTTAATACGTTCCTATCCATGATGTTTTATGAGATCATATTTCTTGTTTGTGCATGACTGAATTTCTGCAGGCTGCAGTATCTTGTTGAATTGGTAAAGTCGGCCAGGGAAGATTTAGCATCTCTTCTTTTTCACCCACAAAGTGCCTCGGGTTTGAGAACAGAGACACAAAGTTAAGACTCAAGCAGAGTTTAAGAACCAGAGACACAAAGTTAAGACTCAAGCAGAGTTTAAGAGCCAGAGACACAAAGCTAAGACTCAAGCAGAGTTTAAGAACCAGAGACACAAAGTTAAGACTCAAGCAGAGTTTAAGAACCAGAGACACAAAGCTAAGACTCAAGCAGAGTTTAAGAACCAGAGACACAAAGTTAAGACTCAAGCAGAGTTTAAGAGCCAGAGACACAAAGCTAAGACTCAAGCAGAGTTTAAGAACCAGAGACACAAAGTTAAGACTCAAGCAGAGTTTAAGAACCAGAGACACAAAGCTAAGACTCAAGCAGAGTTTAAGAGCTAAGACTCAAGCAGAGTTTAAGAACCCCTTGAAAAAAGATGATAAAAGTGTATTCAATTTATTTTCCATTTCTATAGCCTCACATTGGGCATTGAGGTTTGAAATCATCTCAAGTCAGGGGGACATGTTTTTCATCAACAAAAGTAAAGGTTTTACTGAAACAAATTGTTATTGTGTTTGTGTTCTCTTTTAACATGTAGTTTGTTGGACCAGGCTGGCAGGTTCAGGATACTTTGGAGAACACAGTTTGCAGGTGGCGGGAATGCCTGAAGTTTATTTGTGTCAGCCCTCTTTCATGAAACGTAGATATATAATTCATGTAGAAACTAATTGCCTGAGCAGACTAATTGTAATGCAGTGACACACACACACACGTACACACACACACACACACATACACACACACACACAAACTTATTAAAAACTGTTTGATGTGGGTATGATGTTGGAATCTGGGCCACGTAGTGACTGGAGAGTTCATCCAGTCTGAGGAGGGGGTATTGGCACGGCAACCTGACTACAGCTGGCCCACCCTGCCTGGATTCTGGGAGACTACAGCTGGCCCACCCTGCCTGGGCTGCCCCCGTTAGAAGAGATGCCCCCTCCTTCGGGACAGGAGCCTGGCTGTGGGTTCTGCTGGATGCAAGAGGAGCTATGAATAGCCTCCTTGGAGATCCGGGTGGAGATCAAGCACAGTGTGGCTTCATGTGGTTCACGCCACACGAAACAGTCTAAATCTCAGGGTGTTTAATTGATTTATTTGCTCCTTGTTTTAACTAGGATAAAGTTTCCTACATCTTTTTGTAATTGTGAGTTTGTTTGGCAGAGACAGGAAGACCATTCTTAGAAGATAATACCTATGTATCCAATCAGATCCTCTCATGGCTGGGAGCCCCTAGCCATCTAGCCGTCTTGATGTGTGATGAGATACTGTGGTGTGATGAGATACTGTGGTGTGATGAGATACTGTGGTGTGATGAGATACTGTGGTGTGATGAGATACTGTGGTGTGATGAGATACTGTGGTGTGATGAGATACTGTGGTGCTGCTCTCAGTCTGTGGAGCGTCTGGTGTAATACCTTAAGTCTTATTATCATTCAAAGCCAGGAGTATTTGGTATCTGTTCATTTCCCTGGCAGAACCCTGGCTTTACTGCTTAGGGTGCCTCTTTAAATATGCATGAATCATAACAGTGATTTAGAGATGGTTTCCTGGCGATTAATATTTAATGATTCTCTTGTTGCCGTCTGCCTGGTGATATACCTTCCCAGGTTTCAGATGCCCACAGCACAGCCCGTGCACTTCCTACTACGAGATAAATCATCATCGCGCAAACGCTTGATCTCTGCAGTCCACATGCATTCACAGTAGGGATATGTTAATTCTCACTCAGAGCTCAAACACAACTCCTGTTGGCTGAGTTACTAATACCTATAGTAGCAACACAGTAGGTACATAGGAACTGCTGTGTACTGAAATTGTATTACGTTTTAGCAGTATCTGTTAAAAAAGTGTAAAAAGACCCAGTATAGGGGAGGAGTGTGAGGGTGTGAGGGTGTGAGGGGTGTGAGGGTGTGAGGGGTGTGAGGGGTGTGAGGGGTGTGAGGGTGTGAGGGGTGTGAGGGTGTGAGGGGTGTGAGGGTGTGAGGGTGTGAGGGGTGTGAGGGGTGTGAGGTGTGAGGGGTGTGAGGGTGTGAGGGTGTGAGGGTGTGAGGGGTGTGAGGGTGTGAGGGTGTGAGGGTGTGAGGGTGTGATGGGTGTGAGGGTGTGAGGGGTGTGAGGGTTGTGAGTGTGTGAGGGGTGTGAGGGTGTGAGGGGTGTGAGGGTGTGAGGGTGTGAGGGTGTGAGGGTGTGAGGGTGTGAGGGGTGTGATGGTGTGAGGGTGTGAGGGTGTGAGGGGTGTGAGGGTGTGAGGGTGTGAGGGTGTTGGGTGTGAGGGTGTGCGGGTGTGAGGGTGTGTGTGAGGGTGTGAGGGTGTGAGGGTGTGAGGGGTGTGAGGGGTTTCCAGAGCTTATTACAGTCCAGGTGCAGAAGGAAGCAAAAATCTATTTCCCTGCTGCAGTCATGTCCCAGGCCTCTCTCTCTCTCTCTCTTCACCATGGAACACTAATCTCCTTATTCTGGAGCCAATCGGATTACCTGACTGTTGATATGTTGAATGAGTCTACATGTTTCCTCTCTCTCCTTGTCTCTTCCTCTCTCTCTCTCTCTCTCTCTCTCTCTCTCTCTCTCTCTCTCTCTCTCTCTCTTTCCCCCCTGAGTGCTTCAGTGGAAGTGTGTCCACCCGCCTGCTGGTAATAATTGTTTATCTGGTGGAGCAGTGAGAGAGCAGCGTTCAGGAATTCTATCTCATCCCCACTCTGAATATTATCAGAGGACTTTCTCTGACACAGGCAGTACTCTCTGCTGAGCTTTGCTTGCCGAACCATTGAGAGAAACACCCTCTGCAAAAAACTATAATATTTTGAGGATTCTACAATTAAGCTTGGTTGGCATAATCTTTTGAATCAGACACACTGTTCATTTTTCTTTTAACTTAGCATAACAGGCATTCATAATTGAGGGGTGTGAAGGAAAATATGGCTGGCTGCATGTGAGGGGTGGGGGGTGGGGGGGGTATTACTTTCAGTATGATGATATAAAGCTGCTCAAGGATATTGTATCTCATGTCCTCTCCAGACTTCTCCTGACAGATTCAAGATGACATTCTACCGCCAGACCCATGGTGTGGCATTCTCGGATGTATTTTTTTCAGAGTTTTTCACTTTAAATTTTTCTGCTGATTTGAGTTTTTCTTCAATTGCATCCATGCATTTCCCCAGAATGAATACATTTGTATTCACACTCTTCTTGTGAATGTGTTGGGTGGGAATGAGTGAGGTTGGACAGAAACCTCTAAAGGGGCCGCCTGAGATGGAAGCTTCCAGCAAACCTCCCAAAAATGTCCCACTAACAAAATGAAAATATTACATTTTGCTGTCACTGCCTTCCCTAACACATTGCTTGGCTCAGCAGAAGAAATTGCACTCCTTGTATAGAACCTTAAAGTGTCTGTAAAGCAGAACTGAAAATAAGTTTTAAATGCATCACACCACAGAAGAATGTGTTGTTAACCTCCCATCCAAATTCAAAAGAAAAAAACTGATGTGTTAAATTAGGCTTTGAAATCATGAGAAAATCATCAGTGTTCTCTGCTTGATACTGGGGGGGCGTGTCGTGTTCTCTGCTTGACACTGGGGGGGGCGTGTCGTCTTCATACTGGGGGGGGCGTGTCGTCTTCTCTGCGTGATACTGGGGGGGGCGTGTCGTCTTCTCTGCTTGATACTGGGGGGGCGTGTCGTCTTCTCTGCTTGAGACTGGGGGGGGCGTGTCGTCTTCTCTGCTTGATACTGGGGGGGCGTGTCGTCTTCTCTGCTTGATACTGGGGGGGGCGTGTCGTCTTCTCTGCTTGATACTGGGGGGGCGTGTCGCCTGAAGGAGCTGAAGCTCCGCCCCCTCGAATTTATTGAATTTAGCAACAACAGCAACAACTAGCTAAATCAAATGCAGATATCAGAACAGACCTAAATGCAGTCTCTGAGTGTTGTATGTGTTAATTACTTTGTCTTTGCATCGTACCAGCTGAGTAACAGAATGCAGGTTATATAAACCGTCTGTGATCTGACGTAGGTTAGGTTGGCTGCAAACGTGTGAGAAACTGTTCACCGGTCTAACTCCATATTTCAGTGCGACAATGTTTTAGAGCTTTGCACATGCTTTCAGCAACTCATTTCACACTTATATAATGTACTGAGAAGCAAATCATGGAATTTGCTTTACAGCTTCTTTAATAGAAATGGAAAATGGAACAATACAAACATTTAGTTTGGATTCAAAATGTGTTGTCTGTCTCTTCAGGGACAAATTGAGATGCATCTGACAGATGGCACACTTCCACACAAACACAAAAGCCCCTAATTGGCAAGAGGCCGAGGTTACAGAAGGGAGAGGTTTAGAGGGAAGCACAGGGTTCCTGTTTCCAAGGACCATTACTCATCCTTGGTAATCACCCCATCTCCCTGGCCTCCACAGCTCCACAGCCTGGGTAGTCAGGATCACTTCCCCTCTCTCTCTGTTCTGCTCTGTAGCCTGTCTCTGCAGTCCCTCGCTGTCTCCTAACCCACCCCGTCTCCTCCTCTTCACTCCTGCTCTCAGGATCACTGAAGCACCACAGTGTTCCTGAGAGCTGGAGGTAGTGGAACCACAGTGGAACCTGTTCTACCTCCTGCTCTCAGGACCACTGCCGTAGAACCTGTTCTACCTCCTGCTCTCAGGATCACTGCAGTGGAACCTGTTCTACCTCCTGCTCTCAGGATCACTGCAGTGGAACCTGTTCTACCTCCTGCTCTCAGGATCACTGCAGTGGAACCTGTTCTACCTCCTGCTCTCAGGATCACTGCAGTGGAACCTGTTCTACCTCCTGCTCTCAGGATCACTGCAGTGGAACCTGTTCTACCCTGCCACCGCAGTGTGGGTGATTGATTACCCAATCAACCCCCTGACAGGTACTCACAACACTGCTCCTGCACTACCTTCCACCTTACATCTCTCATTGGTTGTTGCTCAGATGAGGTCATAGCTGAAATGGCAACACATGACTCCTACCAATAATGGGTTTTTGGATCTTGCCCGTGTTGACCACATACTTTATGTTGGCTCCACTGAAACACACATACTGGAACACTGAGTGCTACTGAATGTTTCAGGAGCTATAGACTGGCTTCTCTCTGTTTCAGGAGCTATAGACTGGCTTCTCTCTGTTTCTTTAAGTCACAGTTGACAGCATCTTAAATCCACAGGGAACTCACACACACACACACACACAGTCTCATACACACATGAACACGTACAGTCACACATCATACACACAGTCTCACACAGACACACACACAAAGACACAGAATTGCATGCACACACATATACACACACATTACACACACACACACATTCACGTAGTTATCCTTAGAGAAAAGGCTGAAACAATCCAGTATGCTTTTAACCTTTTTATTTTTCTGTTATTGTCTTTACACAAAATCACTACAAAAAAATAGACCAACAAGAAAGAAAAAAAGAATGGAATGACGGACAAATGAAGGTAAGTTAAAGGCAAGGGAGTAGAAGTGTGTTTTTAGAAGAGATTTAAAACCAGGAAGCGAGGAGGCCCTTCTGACATCATTCCAGAGCTTGGGTGCAGCAGCGGCTAATGCTCCGTCACCTCTGAGCTTCAGCCTTGTTTTAGGGACTGTCAGAAGCAGCTGACACCTGACACATTAGGCCCTAGATGATGGTGCTACAACCCTGTATGTTCATTAGGCTACAACACTGTGTGTTACCAGTGTGCTGCAACAGAGTGAGATTGTGAGTCTGAACCTGTATGATTTATCAACGTCAACGTGCGCACCACTAGCCTGGTTCTCTTCTCTAGAATCAATACTCCAACCCAAACACAATATATCTTACTTAAGGTGATAGAATAAAAAAAAATATATAATTTCAACCTCACAATCCTTTGCAAGAGTGCAAAGAAAACTGAGAGGGCTTGCACTTATTATATGTATGTCAATGCAATTTATTACAAGTCAACATAACACATATCTAATAACTCTAAGTAGTAAACTGGAACACATTGCACATGTGAACACATGTGTGAAGATGTGAACTGTAGGACAGAAACCAAAATATATTTCTGAGAGATGTTAAATGTTCCGTATAATGTTATGTTAAATTATTGCCCAGTTCATTGCAGATAACCTTTACTGTAAAAGAGGTTGAGTTCATGTCACGTGCATGTATCTTATTTGTCTCCATAAAAATATTTGCACCTTGTACAGGCAGCTTGGACTGCTATTATATTGCTATCAATCATTCTTTATAATCTTGGTAAAGTTAATGTGAGAGGGCCTATATTAATAATAAATCTACATCATATTTTTGCAGGAACAAATAACAATTTTGACATGACACATTGGAATTTGTATAATTACATTTTACATTTAGCAGACGATCTTATCCAGAGCGACTTACAGTAAATACAAGGACATTCCCCCGAGGCAAGTAGGGTGAAGCTTTGCCTAAGGACACAACGTCAATCTCCACGACCAGGAATCGAACTGGCAACCTTCTGATTAAAAGCCCGATTCCAAAACCGCTCAGCCATCTGACTCTGACTGTATCTGGTATATGATTCATTCAAACTGCTGACGATAAAGACACATTGATTGGGAATAAAAATCCCGCAATTAAAATATTTTGTCATAAACACTTCGTGATAATGACGCCGGTGATCCTGAATTTCTGTAACTGTTATCGATGGGAAGCAACTACTCGGAACTCGGAACTAACATTTCCTACTCTGTTTTCTTTTTTACACACTTCCTGTTTGCCCATGTCAACAATATCCAGCAACCTGACCACCGTGTTCTGTGCAAAAGCTGGGGATTATTTTCATTTATATTGTATAATTTACAGTAATTATGATTCCTTATACTGTCAATATCAAACTCGCCGCTCGGACTTTGACTGGCACGCTCAATTTGCAGAATAAACCCGCTGTAGACTGGTGAGTAGAGGACTAGCCTGCTAGCAAGCTAAACTCCGCTGTAGACTAGTGAGTAGAGGACTAGCCTGCTAGCAAGCTAAACTCCGCTGTAGACTAGTGAGTAGAGGACTAGCCTGCTAGCAAGCTAAGATAACGCTGTAGACTGGTGAGTAGAGGACTAGCCTGCTAGCAAGCTAAGCTAACGCTAACTAATGCGACATGACAGCTATGACCCAGCCAGTCACTAGCCTGTCAGGGACAGTACATTTATCACATGAAGCATTCAGCTACGTACCGATCTTTTATGTTACTACATTTATTGCTGTCATCGATTTAAGAGATTATGCTGCAAACGTTCGACAGTGTTTATAGCTAGCTAGCTTCCTCAGCTGGCCTAGTATGTTCATCATACTGTACGTGTGACTGTTTGATAAGCAGCTGAGGTCTTCTTAGTACTGTGCCTAATGTGCATGTCAGACACATCCTGTATGCATATTCAGCAATGTCCTATCCTTTTAACCACGCTCTCTTGTGTTGCACGATTACAAAGCATAAACAAGCAGTTGCTAACCACTTACATTTAAATTAAGCTTGATACAGCAGGGCCACCATTTCAGGGTATCTGCATATCAATTCAAATGTTCCTCACGTGCCTTTCTGTTCTTAAAACAAGAGACAACATGCATCTTAGAAATCTGAGGGGGGCTCTTAGTTAGTCTGTTTGATAAACATGCTACTCCATGAAGCTGGTTCTGTGCCTCATAACAGCTCCTTCATAACAGCTGGTCTCCCTCGTCCTTCAACTTCATAATGTATTTGGGATGCTGTCTCACGCACACTGTACCATCTAGAGATCCTCAGGCAGCCCAGTCCTGTGTTGATGTCCCCTCCTGTCCTGTGTTGATGTCCCCTCCTGTCCTGTGTTGATGTCCCCTCCTGTCCTGTGTTGATGTCCCCTCCTGTCCTGTGTTGATGTCCCCTCCTGTCCTGTGTTGATGTCCTCTCCTGTCCTGTGTTGATGTCCCCTCCTGTCCTGTGTTGATGTCCCCTCCTGTCCTGCAGGGGCTGGCAGGGGCTGATCGCTCAGGGCTGCCACTCCAGCATCCTCATCATCGACCCCAACACCTCCCAGACCATCCAGGTCCTCGAGAGGCACAAAGCCAATGTTGTGAAGGTAAATGTTGTACATGTCGTCCCCCAATGTTGTGAAGGTAAATGTTGTACATGTCGTCCCACACCTTGCCATCCCTAGGATGTCAATTACTATTACTAGAATAATAGTACAGGCCTGCCTGCACAGAGCAAAAACAAGTTCACCAAGTGATATTAATACTGTGTGACCTTGGACAGAGGAGGAACGGCTTCTTGCTGGCAGATAGATAAACAGATACCCTGTTTCACTGTGTGTAGACCAAAGACTCACAACAATAAAAGCCTCCTTCTTCCTCTGATAGAAAGCCTCTCTGATAGAAAGCCTCTCTGATAGAAAGCCTTGCCCTGTCCCTATAGCCTGCCCACAGTGTGCCCTCGCCAGCCTGGGTTTGTGTGTGTTCAAAGGTGATTTATAGCCAATAAAGTCCTCAGCCATTATCAGTGTTGGGGCTCTCGCAGACTCTCATTCCTCACACCCGAGCACACAATCTTCCGTGGTCTTGGCCAAGCTCGTTCCGAGGATCTGACGGCCACAGCAAAGAGCATGCCAAGCCAGGAACATAGATATAAGCCCTGTTCAATCATTTAAACACACACTTGGCGTTAGATTCACCCATCGTGCCACAGGGGTAGCATCATGCGCATGTCTTGGTCTCAGGGTCTTTACTCACAGTCTCTTCTAGTATTGACCCGCGTCAGTTTCTGTAAGTCCTCTTCAAAACTCAATTAACACGAGGCTGATGTAATGACTGGATGCTGTAGTGTGCCATGGCTGGGTGCTGTGTGTGTATAAGGGCTGGGTGCTGTGTGTATGTGTAAGGGCTGGGTGCTGTGTGTAAGGGCTGGGTGCTGTGTGTAAGGGCTGGGTGCTGTGTGTGTGTAAGGGCTGGGTGCTGTGTGTGTGTAAGGGCTGGGTGCTGTGTGTGTGTAATGGCTGGTTGTGTGTGTAAGGGCTGGGTGCTGTGTGTAATGGCTGTGTGTGCACAGGTGAAGTGGTCCAGGGAGAACTACCACCACAGCGTGAGCTCTCCCTACTCCCTGCGCCTGGCGTCTGGAGACGCGTCTGGGAAGATCATCGTGTGGGACGTGGTGAGTGGGACAGCCCACTGTGAGATCCAGGAACACTCCAAACCCATCCAGGGTGAGTCCTGCTCTCTCTCTGCTACACCTCCAAGGGGTGGCCCCGTTTTGTCTCCAATATATGAGGGTTTCTTCTATATTGTTCTCTCTCCATGCACCCCTTCCTCTCCTTGCCCCTTTCCTCCATTTCACCCCTCAGATCTGGAGTGGCTGTGGAACCAGGATGCATCTCGTGACCTCCTGTTGGCCATCCACCCCCCTAACTATATCGTCCTCTGGAACGGAGACACAGGGACCAAACTGTGGAAGCGGAGCTACGCTGAGAACATCCTCTCCTTCTCCTTCGACCCCTTCGACCCCTCCAACATGGCATGTAAGTAGGGATGCAACCATGATAGATTTTGATGGTACGATTACAGCAACCCTCTACGGACACAATGAAGCTTGAGTCGCCATTGGCTACTACATTTATTATTTTACTCGCCAGACTTTTCACAAGAAATGCATGAACAACATTATCTGTCTGAATTATTATTTATGTTGCATATAGATTGAATCTAACATTTTTTAGCAAATGGCTTTCACTTGATACTTGACTTCAGCCACCTCTCTAGTGCTGACGATGGTTCATACTGCTGAAGCTCTGGCCTTCTGTTGAAATAAGGATCAGGTCAGAAAGGCCTGAGGATGTCAGACTGCTTCAGACATCTGATTTGAACAGTAATCTTAAATTGTCTTGAAAACAAACCAACCCTGTAATACCCTGCGTGTCCACTACAGCGGAGCGGGAGGCTTCCAATTCATTTTCAATGAAACCGGGCGTTGACGCTCGCGTAGGGCTTTGTGGGAGCGGCAACGCCCAGTTTAACTGAAAATGAATTGGAAGCCGACTGCTCCCCTGTAGTGGCCTTAGGCTAGGGCCGCTAGGCGTCCAGTTAGGACACGGTGTTAGGCTAGGGCCGCTAGGCGTCCAGTTAGGACACGGTGTTAGGCTAGGGCCGCTAGGCGTCCAGTTAGGACACGGTGTTAGGCTAGGGCCGCTAGGCGTCCAGTTAGGACACGGTGTTAGGCTAGGGCCGCTAGGCGTCCAGTTAGGACACGGTGTTAGGCTAGGGCCGCTAGGCGTTTTCTGCTCAGACTGGAATTGTAGCTTTTTTGAATCATCACGGCATTAATAACAGGATCAACAATCACATGAACATTCTTAAATTAGAGGTTTTATTGTACAAGATATCTTTGATGGTGTTAGTTTTTAACAGTTGCTGCATTTTGAAACAGAAATCATAGTTACCAAATAATACAGTATCAAATAAATTAAACATTATGATAACTGTAAATGTATTAATGAAACTACACACGTAACGCAGGGTCCAACTGCAACGCTCTCTCCTCAGACTCCTCAAACCAGAACTCTCTCCTCAGACTCCTCAAACCAGAACTCTCTCCTCAGACTCCTCAAACCAGAACTCTCTCCTCAGACTCCTCAAACCAGAACTCTCTCCTCAGACTCCTCAAACCAGAACTCTCTCCTCAGACTCCTCCTGTACCATAATGTCCCTTTTGTTGTGGGTGAGAACAGAAACACTCGGTGTAGCTGAGCCTTTACGGTTACAAAACGGAGACGTTATAAATCGCGGTTAATAGTCAAATCAGTTAATGGCTTCATCCCTACTTGTAATAGGACACTAACAGGCTGATACTCAGAGTCATGTTTATGTATCATTAGTTCCATATCCTCATGTTGCCTCTCTCTGTCTCTGGCAGTGCTGACCAGTGAGGGGATCGTCTTCATCACAGACTTCTCTCATTCCAAGCCTCCTGCCAGCGGGGGCAAGAAGGTGTACATAGCAAGCCCCCACGCCAGCCCCGCCCACACCAAGCCCCCACCCGCCTCCGTGCCCGCCCCCACGGGGGCCAAGAAGGCCCTGAACAAGGTCAAGGTGCTCATCACCAACGAGAAACCCACGTAAGACTCCTCCCCTGTGTGGTGAACAAGACAACTGGGGGAGGGGGGCGGTGGGAGGAGCGGAGGAGCGGGGGGGGTGATTTCATACAGCCCTACAGCTCCCTAACCCTCTCCCTCTCTGCAGGGCCGAGGCTGTGACGCTGAATGACTGCCTGCAGCTGTCCTACCTGCCCTCCAAGAGGAGCCACATGCTGCTGCTGTACCCACGGGAGATCCTCATCCTGGACCTGGAGCTCAGCCAGACTGTCGGTGTGGTGGCCATCGAACGCTCCGGAGTCCCCTTCATCCAGGTACACACACACACCCTTCATCCAGGTACACACACACACACACACCCTTCATCCAGGTACACACACACACTCTTCATCCAGGTACACACACACACTCTTCATCCAGGTACACACACACACCCTTCATCCAGGTACACACACACACTCTTCATCCAGTTACACACACACACTCTTCATCCAGGTACACACACACACTCTTCATCCAGGTACACACACACACACACACCCTTCATCCAGGTACACACACACACTCTTCATCCAGGTACACACACACACTCTTCATCCAGGTACACACACACACTCTTCATCCAGGTACACACACACACTCTTCATCCAGGTACACACACACACTCTTCATCCAGGTACACACACACACTCTTCATCCAGGTACACACACACACTCTTCATCCAGGTACACACACCCTTCATCCAGGTACACACACTCACACACTCTTCATCCAGGTACACACACTCACACACTCTTCATCCAGGTACACACACTCTTCATCCAGGTACACACACCCTTCATCCAGGTACACACACTCACACACTCTTCATCCATGTGTGTTCCTGTATGTCAGGTGATTCCGTGTGCCCAGAGAGATGCCCTCTACTGTCTCCATGAGAACGGCTGCATCACCTTGAGAGTGTGTCGCTCTACGACCACTGCCCCTGACGAAACAGGCAAGCAACCCACACACACACACACACACACACACACACACACACACACACACACACAGACGCACACACACACACACACACACACACACACACAGATGCACACACACACACACACACACACACACACACACACACACACACACACACACACACAGATGCACACACACACACACACACACACACACACACACACAACACACACCACACACACACACACACACACAACACACACACACACACCACACCACACACACACCACACACACACACACCACACACACACACACACCACACACACATCACACATACACACCCACCACACACAGCACACACACCACACACACCACACACACACACACACACACTCACACACATCCTCACCTACCAGCAGCACACACACCACACACACCACACACTCAGTACACATCCTCATCACAGTCACATCTAAACGACCAGCTAGCCATGACCTCAGTATATCATCTTCATCCAGTGCACATCTAAAGACCATGCTAGCCATGAGCCTCACTATACATTCACAGGCCCTAAACACCCTAGCCATCCTCAGTAATCATCTCTTATCTGTCTGACATCTAAAGACCAGCTAGCCATGAGCCTCAGTATATCATCTTCATCCAGGTGCACATCTAAAGACCATGCTAGCCATGAGCCTCAGTATATCATCTTCATCCAGGTGCACATCTAAAGACCATGCTAGCCATGCTTTAACACACTCTCAAACATCATTAACATTGAGGGAGGAGAAAGAAAACTGATAAGTGATCTGGAGTCTGATTAAACCAGCAGTAATATTGCCTCCTTCACCCCACCCACTGCTGCATAGCTGAGCTATTGGCCTCCCCAGTTTAATCAGGTAGACAAAGCTCACATTGTGGAGGCCAAATGCTTAACACGTGGCTAACGTAGCATTCAACCAGCTTGATTTCATTTAAACACTCAGTAATGTTGTCATTCATATTCTCCATAAACCCTCCCTCCCTCCTTCCCTCTCTCCCTGTCTCCCTCCCTGTCTCCCTCTCTCTCTCCCTCTCTCTCCCTCTCTCTCTCTCTCTCCCTCTCTCTCTCCCTCTCTCCCTGACTCCTTCCCTGTCTCCTTCCCTCCCTCCCTGTCTCCCTCTCTGTCTCCTCTCTCTCTGTCTCCTCTCTCTGTCTGTCTCCTCTCCCTCTCTGTCTCCTCTCTCTCTGTCTCCTCTCTCTCTGTCTCCTCTCTCTGTCTGTCTCCTCTCTCTCTCTGTCTCCTCTCTCTGTCTGTCTCCTCTCCCTCTCTGTCTCCTCTCTCTCTGTCTCCTCTCTCTCTCTCTCTCTCTCTCTGTGTCTCCTCTCTCTGTCTGTCTCCTCTCTCTCTCTGTCTCAGACCCAGAGCAGGCCGTGCAGGAGCTGGTGTATGATCTGAGGTCTCAGTGTGATGCTATCCGGGTCACTAAGACGGTGCGTCCGTACCGCATGGTCATCTGTCCGGTCAACGAGAACAACGCTGCCCTCACAGTGAGCGACGGCAGGGTCATGCTCTGGGAGCTGAAGACCCACACTGGCAAGGCCCTGGCCAACCCCAGGTAGCCACACACTCACACACACTCACGCACGTACACACACACTGGCAAGGCCCTGGCCAACCCCAGGTAGCCACACACTCACACACACTCTCACGCACGTACACACATACAGTACACAACACAAACTTTAACAATAGAAGCATTACTACACAGTGGCTATTCTAGTTTGCTGTATGACTCTGCTCTCTCCGTCCCTCCATCTGTCTTAGCTCAGGCCTGTCCCCCCTCTACTCCCCCATATCCTTCTGTGGAACGCCCCTGGGACAGAATCAGAAGAGGATCCTGGATCTCTCTCTCAACACCATGATCGGTATTTACTAACTCTCTCTCTCACACTGATCTCTCTCTCTCTCACCCAGATCGTTTTACTCTCTCTCTTTCCCCCGTCCTTCCCTCCCTCCCACCAAACTTCACCCTGTTGTAAATCTCTTTTTTTACTCAACACCATCTCTATCAGAAAAACATTTATTGCTCGGATTTCAGCTGGAAAGCCTTTTACATTTCCCAGTTGTGTTAATGATTCTTCTTTTAGAAAAGGCATTCAGTAAGGGTGTGAGGCTCTGTGTATGTGTGTATGGGCTGAAATGTGTGTGTGAGAGACACCTGTGTTGTAGTCAAGACCACCTAAACCGAGACAAACCTCACATTGTGGAGGCCAAATGCTTAACATGCGGCTAACGTAGCATACAACCTGCTTTAGTTCATTTAAGCACTCAGTAATGGTCTCATTCATATTTTCCATAAACCTCCGTCTGTCTCCCTGTCTCCCTCCTGATCCCTGTCCTAGCCTGATGTCTGTCTATAATCCGTCTGTTCAGCTCTGTTTTTCTCAGCAGAAGAATGTTTGTCTGATTCTGCTCCTCTGCTCCCCCGGCCCTCTAACCCCTGCATGTCCTCCAGGTCAGGGTCTGCTCGCAGGGGAGGCCCCCTCCGTCTCTCCCCAACAGGAGGTGCAGCTGAAGTTCTTGCTGACGGGGCTGTTGTCCGGTTTGCCCCTGCCCCCCTTCTGCCTCCGCATGTGCCCTCCACTCACCACCAAGAACATCAGCCACTACCAGCCCCTGCTGGCCGTGGGTGAGTACTGCAGCTTCACCCTCAGCTCCATGACACTGAAGCAGAAAGAGCAGGTCCTGCCGATAGGAAGATATTGAATATAATGAAATGACCAGAAAACTTCCTGAGCCGTGAGAACACAGTAAGGCGAGCTCTGTACCTCTCTACCTCTCAGCTTGATGACAGAACTGAGGGCTGTCACACTGCACCTCTCTACCTCTCAGCTTGGTCTCTCTCTCTCTGTGTGTCCTGCTCAGGCACCAGTAACGGATCAGTGCTGGTGTACAACCTGACCAGCGGCCTGCTGCACAAGGAGCTGAGCGTCCACTCCTGTGAAGTCAAGTGAGCCCCCCCCCTCCCACACACACACACAGAACATCCTTCCTTGCACCTGCACCAGGACCACCCTGATGCTAACATGTAGTCCAGCAGGTGGGGGGGTCTGTAGCGGTCTGTGGGGGTCTACATCAGGGTGGTTAGGGTTAGGTTTGTGGTCTACACCAGGGTGGTTAGGGTTAGGTTTGTGGTCTACATCAGGGTGGTTAGGGTAGGTTTGTGGTCTACACCAGGGCGGTTAAGGTTAGGTTTGTGGTCTACACCAGGGTGGTTAGGGTTAGGTTTGTGGTCTTGTGGTCTACATCAGGGTGGTTAAGGTTAGGTTTGTGGTCTACACCAGGGTGGTTATGGTTAGGTTTGTGGTCTACACCAGGGTGGTTAGGGTTAGGTTTGTGGTCTACATCAGGGTGGTTAGGGTAGGTTTGTGGTCTACACCAGGGCGGTTAAGGTTAGGTTTGTGGTCTACACCAGGGTGGTTAGGGTTAGGTTTGTGGTCTACATCAGGGTGGTTAAGGTTAGGTTTGTGGTCTACACCAGGGTGGTTATGGTTAGGTTTGTGGTCTACACCAGGGTGGTTAGGGTTAGGTTTGTGGTCTACACCAGGGTGGTTATGGTTAGGTTTGTGGTCTACACCAGGGTGGTTATGGTTAGGTTTGTGGTCTACACCAGGGTGGTTAGGGTTAGGTTTGTGGTCTACACCAGGGTGGTTAAGGTTAGGTTTGTGGTCTACACCAGGGTGGTTATGGTTAGGTTTGTGGTCTACATCAGGGTGGTTATGGTTAGGTTTGTGGTCTACACCAGGGTGGTTAGGGTTAGGTTTGTGGTCTACACCAGGGAAGAACACCAACAGGGATCACACCTTGCTTTGTTAACTTTCATTCTCCCACCAACACAGAAACTATTTCACTGTGATTAATTAAGTGCTAAATTGAATCAATGATGTCGTTAAGAGATTGATTGGGAGAAAACAGCATCCTTCCAAGCAGAGGCACAAAGTCTTCTTAATTGGAGAAGTTGCTCTTTATAATACATGCAAACAAACTTTCATAGTTGTGTGGGACTGGCTAGCTGGATGAATGATGAATGGATGAATGATGGATGGATGAATGACTGAGTGGATGATACTGGATGGATGATGCTGGATGGATGGATGACTGGACGGTTTATACTAGAGGGATGAATGATGGATGGATAACTGGACACACACTAATGTGTGTGTGTATGTGTGTGTGTTCCTTCCAGGGGAATTGAATGGGTGAGTCTCACCAGCTTCCTGTCTGTGGCCACCTCTGCCCCCAACAACATGGGCATGGTGAGGAACGAGCTCCAACATGTGGACCTGCCCACAGGTGAGACTCCTCCTCCTCCCCCCAGAGGGCTGATGACTGTTGCTATGGTGATCCAGTCATGACTTCTCCAGAACTCATGTTTGTTGATGGACCTCTCTCTCCCTCCATGTCTCTATCTCTCCCCAGGCAGGTGCTTTACCTCTCTCTCCCTCCATGTCTCTATCTCTCCCCAGGCAGGTGCTTTGGTGATCCAGTCATGACTTCTCCAGAACTCATGTTTGTTGATCGCCCTCTCTCTCCCTCCATGTCTCTCTCTCTCCCCAGGCAGGTGCTTATGTCTCTATCTCTCCCCAGGCAGGTGCTTGTTGATCGACCTCTCTCTCCCTCCATGTCTCTCTCTCTCCCCAGGCAGGTGCTTTGCATTCCGAGGTGAGCGAGGGAACGACGAGCCGGCCATTGAGATGATTAAAGTGTCGCATCTGAAGTAAGTCTCCCCCTGCATACATACACCCCAAACCTGCCCGAAGCTGTTCCTGCCCCTGTCTCTGTACCTGCCCCTGTCTCTGTTCCTGCCCCTGTCTCTGTTCCTGCCCCTGTCTCTGTACCTGCCCCTGTCTCTGTTCCTGCCCCTGTCTCTGTACCTGCCCCTGTCTCTGTACCTGCCCCTGTCTCTCTACCTGCCCCTGTCTTTGTACCTGCCCCTGTCTCTGTACCTGCCCCTGTCACTGTTCCTGCCCCTGTCTCTGTTCCTGCCCCTGTCTCTGTACCTGCCCCTGTCACTGTTCCTGCCCCTGTCACTGTTCCTGCCCCTGTCTCTGTACCTGCCCCTGTCTCTGTACCTGCCCCTGTCTCTGTACCTGCCCCTGTCTCTGTACCTGCCCCTGTACTTGTGTTTGTCGCCCCCTGCAGGCAGTACCTGGTGGTGTTGATGTGTTTGTCGCCCCCTGCAGGCAGTACCTGGTGGTGGTGTTCAGAGACAAGCCTCTGGAGCTGTGGGATGTGAGGACCGGCACCCTGCTGAGGGAGATGGCCAAGAACTTCCCGACTGTCACCGCACTGGTACAGCACACACTCACTCACACTCACTCACACTCACTCACACTCACTCACACTCACTCACACTCACTCACACACACTCACACACACTCACACACACTCACACACACTCACACTCACTCACACTCACTCACACTCACTCACACACACTCACACATACACACACACACTCACTCACACTCACTCACACACACTCACACACACTCACACATACACACACGTCACCATATGTATCCTGGGGTTGTTTGTGCTGGTATATATATATATATATATATATATATTCATAAATGTACAGGTATCGGCGAGTACCAGAAAAAATAGATCGGTACTCGTACTCGGCCCCTAAAACTGGTATTGGTGCATCTGTAGCTAAGCGGCTCCTAAAGGAGAGTGCAGGTTGCAGCAGTGAGACTGGGAGGAACAGACACCCTACATACATGCTCTCCAAGCCCGCATTGCTTCTGCATATCCATATGGATGCTGGCCAGGCCAGCCACATCCACAGAGATGCTGCAGGGGACCAGGGTCCTGCCTGGAGGCATTTGTTTCTGGCTGTGTGTGTGTATGTGTGTGTGTGTAGAGACTGTATGTGTGTGTGTGTGTGTAGAGACTGTATGTGTGTGTGTGTGTGTGTGTGTGTAGAGACTGTGTGTGTGTGTGTGTAGGCTGGGTGTCACTTGCATTAGTTTGTATTCCCCTATTACCGTGTTGATAAGCATCCTTAATGGAGTGATCATCTAGGTTTGTGTGTGTACAGGAGTGGTCCCCCTCCCACGTGATCATCAAGGTTTGTGTGTGTGTGTGTACAGGAGTGGTCCCCCTCCCACGTGATCATCAAGGTTTGTGTGTGTGTGTGTGTGTGTGTGTGTACAGGAGTGGTCCCCCTCCCACGTGATCATCAAGGTTTGTGTGTGTGTGTGTGTGTGTGTGTGTACAGGAGTGGTCCCCCTCCCACGTGATCATCAAGGTTTGTGTGTGTGTGTGTGTGTGTGTGTGTACAGGAGTGGTCCCCCTCCCACGTGATCATCAAGGTTTGTGTGTGTGTGTGTGTGTGTACAGGAGTGGTCCCCCTCCCACGTGATCATCAAGGTTTGTGTGTGTGTGTGTGTGTGTGTGTGTGTGTTTGTGTGTGTGTGTGTGTACAGGAGTGGTCCCCCTCCCACAACTTGAAGAGTCTTAAGAAGAAGCAGATGGCGGCTCGGGAGGCCATGGTCCGACAGACGGTGTCGGACGCGGAGCAGAGCGTGGAGTCCTCGGTCATCAGGTCAGGGGTCATCAGGTCAGGGGTCATCAGGTCAGGGGTCATCAGGTCAGGGGTCATCAGGTCAGGGGTCATCAGGTCAGGGGTCATCAGGTCAGGGGTCATCAGGTCAGGGGTTATCATACATGCTCCTCTGTTGGCTGTTATCAAGTTCTCAGTGTGTGTGTGTGTGTGTGTGTGTGTGTGTGTGTGTGTGTGTGTGTGTGTGCAGCCTTCTCCAGGATGCTGAGAGCAAGTCAGAGACGAGCCAGGCCATCTCAGCCCGGGAACACTTTGTGTTCACAGACACAGACGGCCAGGTGTACCACATCACCGTGGAGGGAAACACAGTGAAGGACGGAGCACGCATCCCCCCGGACGTACGCACTGCCTCCTCCCGACCTCCCCCCCCTTTTTATCCTGCCTCCTCCCCCCTACCTCCCCCCTCTCCAAGTCTGACTCCACACATGTTCATCCCCCACCAGCCCTAACAGACAGAACATCATGGGAGAACAACATGTTGTAGGATCTCCCTCCACCCCCCCCCCTCCCACACACACACACACACAAACACACACACACACACACACACAGTGTCCTAGATTTGAAGTGTTGCTGTTCTCTCCTGGTTGTTGGTTGTGACTCAGGCTCCTGTTTCTGCCTTCACAGCATGTCCATCTCTATCTGATGTTCAAGCCTCCCCTCTACCTGGGTCTCGGGTTAGGGTTAGGCTAGGGAGGCTGGGAGGCTAGGGTTAGGGCTAAGGTTAGGCCAGGGTAGGGAGGCTGGGAGGCCGGCAGGCAGGGAGATGGTGCAGGTTTCTGCAGACCTTATTCAGACTTGGGGATTTAAAGTTCTATTCAGGCGATATATAGGCGTATTTAGGAATTAGCATTTTTCAAAACTTATTTTCAGCTTCTTATCTTGGAAAGGAAACTTGGATTGAAAACTCTTAAACACTTGCGTTTCCTACAAGAATTTCACACATGCTGACTGTACCATGAGTTTATAAATCTGTAATCTGGTTAGCATTTGCTGTCCTCCGCACTGCTCTCTCCTAATGCTGTCTTAGTCAGAGTCAGCACCCTCTGAGTGTGTTCACACCTCCCTCTCTGGGTGATATGAAGTGTGTGTGGCTGAAGTGTGCTCCTCCACAGATATCTCTCTCTTGGTTGCACGTATCACTCTTCAGCTCCACCCTGAGCAGTCTCTCTGGCCAGGCTGTTTGTCCAAGTGTCTGCAGTCAGGTGCAGACTTGCAGACAGGTGCAGACTTGCAGACTTGCAGTCAGGTGCAGACTTGCAGTCAGGTGCAGACTTGCAGTCAGGTGCAGACTTGCAGTCAGGTGCAGACTTGCAGTCAGGTGCAGACTTGCAGACTTGCAGTCAGGTGCAGACTTGCAGTTAGGTGCAGACTTGCAGTCAGGTGCAGACTTGCAGTCAGGTGCAGACTTGCAGACTTGCAGACTTGCAGTCAGGTGCAGACTTGCAGTCAGGTGCAGACTTGCAGTCAGGTGCAGACTTGCAGTCAGGTGCAGACTTGCAGACTTGCAGTCAGGTGCAGACTTGCAGTCAGGTGCAGACTTGCAGTCAGGTGCAGACTTGCAGACAGGTGCAGACTTGCAGACTTGCAGTCAGGTGCAGACTTGCAGTCAGGTGCAGACTTGCAGTCAGGTGCAGACTTGCAGACTTGCAGTCAGGTGCAGACTTGCAGTCAGGTGCAGACTTGCAGTCAGGTGCAGACTTGCAGACTTGCAGTCAGGTGCAGACTTGCAGTCAGGTGCAGACTTGCAGTCAGGTGCAGACTTGCAGTCAGGTGCAGACTTGCAGACTTGCAGTCAGGTGCAGACTTGCAGTCAGGTGCAGACTTGCAGACAGGTGCAGACTTGCAGTCAGGTGCAGACTTGCAGTAGGGTAGATACCAATAATCCCTTTCATTTTCTTCCGCGCTGAGCAAATAGAAATCTGTGCGCCAACCTCAGTACTGTGAGCAGAGTTTGCAGAGAACCCCACGAGCTTCTTCCTAGCTAAATATATCAGAAAGCTTCACCAGCCTACCTAACCCTAACCCTACCTGGACCATCGCTTGTGTCCGTTTGAACCATTTCATGTTTAAATTAAAATCTGACCCTTTTTTGGACGCCTGTAAAGGTAAGGTTCCTGATTTCCGTTGCCACGGTCGCGGGGGGGGTGGGGAGGGTTGTAGAGGGTGGTTAAGGGGGTGGGGAGGGTTGTAGAGGGTGGTTAAGGGGGTGGGGAGGGTTTGTAGAGGGTGGTTAAGGGGGTGGGGAGGGTTGTAGAGGGTGGTTAAGGGGGTGGGGAGGGTTGTAGAGGGTGGTTAAGCTGCTCAGGCCTGCTGCTGTGTGTGTTGCAGGGGAGCATGGGGAGTATCGCCTGCATCGCGTGGAAGGGAGACACTCTCGTCCTGGGGGACGTGGACGGAAACCTCAACTTCTGGGACCTGAAGGCCCGACTGTCCAGGTGACTCACCTGCCCTCTCCTTCTGTCTGCGGGCCTGTCTGTGTGTGTACAGTATGAGTGTGTGTGTGTACAGTGTGTGTGTGTGTACAGTGTGTGTGTGTGTATAGTGTGTGTGTGTGTGTGTGTACAGTGTGTGTGTGTGTACAGTGTGTGTGTGTGTGTGTGTACAGTGTGTGTGTGTGTACAGTGAGAGTGTGAGTGTCAATTAGGAACCTCTTGGTGTTGCTCCTCCAGGGGCATCCCGACCCACCGGGGCTGGGTAAAGAAGATCCGCTTTGCCCCAGGGAAGGGCAACCAGAAGCTGCTGGTCATGTACACAGACGGAGCTGAGGTCTGGGACACCAAGGAGGTGAGACCGTCCTCAAACCTCTCGCTGCACACCCTGCCCACACCCTGCCCGACCTGCCCCACCTGCCCACACCCTGCCCACACCCTGCCCCACCTGCCCCACCTGCCCCACCTGCCCACACCCTGCCCCACCTGCCCACACCCTGCCCACACCCTGCCCCACCTGCCCCACCTGCCCACACCCTGCCCCACCTGCCCCACCTGCCCCACCTGCCCCACCTGCCCCACCTGCCCCACCTGCCCACACCCTGCCCCACCTGCCCCACCTGCCCACACCCTGCCCACACCCTGCCCCACCTGCCCCACCTGCCCCACCTGCCCACACCCTGCCCCACCTGCCCACACCCTGCCCCACCTGCCCCACCTGCCCCACCTGCCCACACCCTGCCCCAACTGCCCACACCCTGCCCCACCTGCCCACACCCTGCCCCACCTGCTCACACCCTGCCCCACCTGCCCACACCCCTGCCCCACCTGCCCCACCTGCCCCACCTGCCCCACCTGCCCCACCTGCCCCACCTGCCCACACCCTGCCCCACCTGCCCCACCTGCCCACACACTGCCCCACCTGCCCCACCTGCCCACACCCTGCCCCACCTGCCCCACCTGCCCCACCTGCCCCACCTGCCCACACCCTGCCCCACCTGCTCACACCCTGCCCCACCTGCCCACACCCTGCCCACCTGCCCCACCTGCCCACACCCTGCCCCACCTGCCCACACCCTGCCCACACCCTGCCCCACCTGCCCCACACCCTGCCCACACCCTGCCCCACCTATTAACCTCTAACCCCCACAGGTGCAGATGGTGAGCAGCCTGCGGATTGGTCGGAACGTGAACTACCGTATCCTGGACATTGATTGGTGCACGTCAGACAAGGTGACCCTGGCCTCGGATGACGGCTGCATCCGTGTGCTGGAGATGGCCATGAAGTCTGCAAGCTACCGCATGGACGAGCAAGACCTGACCGGTAAGGGGGGGAGAGAGAGGACATGGAGGGGAGAGAGGACATGTGGGATGTAGTGGGGGAGAGAGAGGACAGTGATGAGAGAGGGGAGGTGGGAAGGAAGGGGGGGAGAGAGAGGACAGTGGAGTG
Source organism: Mallotus villosus (assembly GCA_903064625.1). Lineage (NCBI taxonomy): Eukaryota > Metazoa > Chordata > Actinopteri > Osmeriformes > Salangidae > Mallotus > Mallotus villosus. Next base: position 49,823 of record CAEFZP010002910.1, read on the forward strand.
GGAGAGGACAGTTTGGCAGGGTAAGTATGCAGAGTGACAGGTCGTGAGAGGGAGGTGGGAAGTGGGGGGAGAGAGAGTACAGGGGAGGGAGAGATGGCTGTGGGAATAAGATAGGACAGAGTGAGCGGTGGTGTGGAAGGTAAGGGGGGTAGACGATGCCCTGGTGCTTTGCGATCGTTCTTTGTCCTTTCCTTTGTTGCTCGCGGACCGTGTCATCGTCTCTTTTCGTTGTTTGTCGCTATACATGTGGTCTCTCTTCGTGGTCACTTTATCGTTACGTCTGTCTGCGATTCCCTTTGTTTCGTTCCTTGGTTTCGCACTGTTCCGTTGTGCTGTGTCTCGCTGTCCTAGTCTTTTGTGCTGCGTAGAGAGAGGGGAGTAGAGGGGAGGTGGGAAAGTAGCAGGAGTTGAGGAAAGAGAAACACTTTTTGGACAGTTTATGAGAGGGCCGTCTAGGCTCATACACATGCACTCATCAGTTGTTCTTTAGCACTGTGGTACTGATGTCATGTAGCCTGACGTTGTCATACTCATCATTCTGGTCAGTAGATATCGATATAGTTTTTTCCCCCGACCGAGCCACCCCAGACACAACTTCCCGACCAAATTATTTCGTGGGCGGGGATAAGTTTGGCTGGCACCCAGGCTAGATGTCACTGCCAATACATCTTGAATTAACACATTAAAAAGTTCTAATTAGTAATTCATTAATTTAAAAGAGAGAGAGAAGGGGGGGGGGAGAGAGAGAGAAGGGGGGGAGAGAGGGAGAAACCAATCAAATGTTCACATAAGTGGCTGCGATCGATATGTGATTTTGCTTTTCTCCTCCTCTCCCTCATATCCCTCCTCTCTCCCTCCCCTCCCTCCTCTACCTGCCTTTCTCCTTCCTCTCTCCTTCATATCCCCCCTCCCTCCATTTCGTCCCTCCTCTCCCTCCTTACTCCCTCCTCCTCTCCCTCATATCCCTCCCCTCCCTCCTCTACTGCCTTTCTCCTTCCTCTCTCCTTCATATCCCCCCTCCCTCCATTTTCTCCCTCCTCTCCCTCATATCCCTCCTTTCTCCCTCCTCTCTCCTCCCCTCCCTCTCTCTCTCCCTCCTCCCCTCCCTCATATCCCCCCTCCCTCCATCCTTTTCTCCCTCTCCCTCATATCCCTCCTCTCTCGCTCCCTCCTTCTCTCCAGACCCAGTGTGGTGCCCCTATCTGCTGCTGCCCCGAGCTGCCCTCACCCTGAAGGCCTTCCTCCAGCTCCAGCCCTGGTCGGGCTCCTTCACCATGGACATCTCACAAGTGTACGTGCCCCTCCTCCTCTCATTCATTCTCTAGCTCCCTCTACCTTCTCTCATCCTCTCTACCTGCCCCCTCTCTTCTTCTAATTATCTTATTCTGTCCTCCCCACTGCCATTCCTGCCTCTCCTTATCTGTCCGTCTCTCTAACACTGTGTCCTAACTGGATGTCCGTCTCTCTAACACTGTGTCCTAACTGGATGTCCGTCTCTCTAACACTGTGTCCTAACTGTGTCCCAGCTGATGTGTTCTCTCTGTAGTGGTCCACTTCACTTCCTGTTCATTATGTGCAGATGACTACAAAGCTCCTCATTAACTAACCCCAGGTCAGGTTTAATGTCTCTCCTCTCGCTCTTTCCTCTCTCCTTTCTCTCCTTTCTCTCTATCCTCTCTCTCCCCTCTCTCTCTCCCGTCTCTAGTGATTACATTGAAAAGGAGGAGATTAAAGGACTCATACAGGAGCAGCTGAACTCCATGTCCAAGTGAGTGGACATTAGAGACCTGTCTTGTCCTGAACATGAGAGACAGCCTCAGATGTGTGTGTGTATTGTGTTTGTCTGTGTATAAAGGCATCGGGGTATGTATGTGTGCAGTGTGTTTGTCATTGTGTGTGTGACCCTGTCCTGGGTTATTTAGTATAGACATCAGGGTTAGAGTTAAGGTTAGATCCAGCTCATCTTCTTTTGTCTCTTCCTGCTGTTTGTAAGGTCCCTAAACTGCCTTTGTTTATGTGTGTCCATGCTTGCTTGTGTATGTCCGTGTGTGTCTGATTGGCTCCCCAGTGACATGAAGAGTGTTCTCCAGGATCCAGAGCTCAACCTTCTGCAGCGATGCCTCCTGGTGTCACGGTGAGTCCCAGTTACCATTCAGCCACCCTGCATCCTCCTCCTCTCCTGTCCTCCTCCTCTCCTGTCCTCCTCCTCTCCTGTCCTCCTCCTGTCCTCCTCTCCACCTCCTGTCCTCCTGCTCTCCTGTCCACCTCCTGTCCTCCTCCTCTCCTCCTCCTGCTCTCCTGTCCTCCTGTCCTCCTGTCCTCCTCCTGTCCTCCTGTCCTCCTGCTCTCCTGTCCTCCTGTCCTCCTCTCCTCCTCCTGTCCTCCTGCTCTCCTGTCCACCTCCTGTCCTCCTGTCCTCCTGTCCTCCTCCTCTCCTGTCCTCCTGTCCTCCTGTCCTCCTCCTGTCCTCCTGTCCTCCTGCTCTCCTGTCCTCCTGCTCTCCTGTCCTCCTGTCCTCCTCCTCTCCTCCTCCTGCTCTCCTGTCCTCCTGTCCTCCTCCTGTCCTCCTGTCCTCCTGTCCTCCTGCTCTCCTGTCCTCCTGTCCTCCTGTCCTCCTGTCCTCCTGTCCTCCTGCTCTCCTGTCCTCCTGTCCTCCTGTCCTCCTGCTCTTCTGTCCTCCTCCTGTCCTCCTCTCCTGTCCTCCTCTCTTCATCCTGTCTTCCTCTCCTGTCCTCCTCCTCCTGTCCACCTCCTGTCCTCCTCTCCTCCTCTCCTCCTCCTGTCCTCCTCTCCTCCTCCTGTCCTCCTCTTCTGTCCTCCTGTCCACCTCCTACTCTCCTGTCCTCCTCTCCTCCTCTCCTCCTCCTCTCCTCCTCCTGTTCTCCTCCTCCTGTCCTCCTCCTCTCCTCCTCCTGTCCTCCTCTCCTCCTCCTGTCCTCCTCCTCCTGTCCTCCTCCTCTCCTCCTCCTGTCCTCCTCTCCTCCTCATGTCCTCCTGCTCTCCTGTCCTCCTGTCCTCCTCTCCTCCTCCTGCTCTCCTGTCCTCCTCTCCTCCTCCTGTCCTCCTCTCCTGGCACTGTTGCTATTAGCAGCTAGTGACTGGTGATGTGGTCTTGTCCAGGGTCTGGCCAGCTAGTGACTGGCGATGTTGTCTTGTCCAGGTTGTTTGGAGATGAGTCGGACCTGCAGTTTTGGACCGTGGCGGCCCACTACATCCAGGCCTTTTCCCAGGCTCGCCAACTCAGCGTGCCCCCTGCAGAGGGCCCCCAGGGGCCCCCCGGAACCCCCCAGGGCCACCTAGACATCTGCCACGACACCCTGTGTGAGAGCAACTACTTCCAGGTCAGTGACAGAGGTTTGGGTTAGTATGTCTGTGATACTGGGACACTTACCAGACCACCTCAGACATGGGTTAATCATCTTGAAACTGGCTCGGGCTTTTGGAGAAAACAAGACATCCAGAAGGATCATCACTGATGCTCTTCACGCGCACACACACATACACACACACACACACATACACATATGCACACACACACACTCCAACATCCTATATGGATAGATGTGTTCACTGTGTGTGTGTGTCTCTTGAATCAACCTGTTTGAGAATGCAAGATGATCAGTGGACTTAGGTCATGATGAAGGTAGATAGTGATGAGCATATATATTGATGAATGTGGTGCTGATAGGGTTAGGGTTAGTGTGATGGCCACACAGCAGTCCAATTTCAGGCCCGTCATCGACCATTTTGATTTTGGACCATATTTAATGTGGTCCTCTTGTACGGCCCATAATTCTGCCCAGGAAGCCCCCAGAGCCCCGAAACTTGGCCTGGCTTGAAGAGCACGCCTTTTCTACGTGCCTTTTCTGTCTGGGATTTTTTTATTTCGGACCATATTTCATGTGCTCATCTTGTTTTGCGCATAACTCTGTCCAAGAAGCCCCCACATCCCCCAAAATTGGCCTGGCTTATAGAGAAAATACCCCTCTACATGCATTTTCTGGCTGGGATTTTTTGATTTGGGACCATATTTCATGTTCTCATCTTGTTTTGCCCATAACTCTGTCCAGGAAGCTCCCCACAGGCCCCCAAAGTTGGCCTGGCTTATAGAGAAAACATCCCCCTACGAGGCCTTTTCCGGCTTGGGATTTTTTGATTTGGGACCATATTTCATGTTCTCATCTTGTTTTGCCCATAACTCTGTCCAGGAAGCTCCCACAGGCCCCAAAGTTGGCCTGGCTTATAGAGAAAACATCCCCCCTAGAGGCCTTTTCCGGCTTGGATTTTTTGATTTGGGACCATATTTCATGTTCTCATCTTGTTTTGCCCATAACTCTGTCCAGGAAGCTCCCACAGGCCCCAAAGTTGGCCTGGCTTATAGAGAAAACATCCCCCCTAGAGGCCTTTCTCGGCTTGGATTTTTTGATTTGGGACCATATTTCATGTTCTCATCTTGTTTTGCCCATAACTCTGTCCAGGAAGCTCCCACAGGCCCCAAAGTTGGCCTGGCTTATAGAGAAAACATCCCCCTAGAGGCCTTTTCCGGCTTGGATTTTTTGATTTGGGACCATATTTCATGTTCTCATCTTGTTTTGCCCATAACTCTGTCCAGGAAGCTCCCACAGGCCCCAAAGTTGGCCTGGCTTATAGAGAAAACATCCCCCCTAGAGGCCTTTTCCGGCTTGGATTTTTTGATTTGGGACCATATTTCATGTTCTCATCTTGTTTTGCCCATAACTCTGTCCAGGAAGCTCCCACAGGCCCCAAAGTTGGCCTGGCTTATAGAGAAAACATCCCCCCTAGAGGCCTTTTCCGGCTTGGATTTTTTGATTTGGGACCATATTTCATGTTCTCATCTTGTTTTGCCCATAACTCTGTCCAGGAAGCTCCCACAGGCCCCAAAGTTGGCCTGGCTTATAGAGAAAACATCCCCCCTAGAGGCCTTTTCCGGCTTGGATTTTTTGATTTGGGACCATATTTCATGTTCTCATCTTGTTTTGCCCATAACTCTGTCCAGGAAGCTCCCACAGGCCCCAAAGTTGGCCTGGCTTATAGAGAAAACATCCCCCCTAGAGGCCTTTTCCGGCTTGGATTTTTTGATTTGGGACCATATTTCATGTTCTCATCTTGTTTTGCCCATAACTCTGTCCAGGAAGCTCCCACAGGCCCCAAAGTTGGCCTGGCTTATAGAGAAAACATCCCCCTAGAGGCCTTTTCCGGCTTGGATTTTTTGATTTGGGACCATATTTCATGTTCTCATCTTGTTTTGCCCATAACTCTGTCCAGGAAGCTCCCACAGGCCCCAAAGTTGGCCTGGCTTATAGAGAAAACATCCCCCCTAGAGGCCTTTTCCGGCTTGGATTTTTTGATTTGGGACCATATTTCATGTTCTCATCTTGTTTTGCCCATAACTCTGTCCAGGAAGCTCCCACAGGCCCCAAAGTTGGCCTGGCTTATAGAGAAAACATCCCCCTAGAGGCCTTTTCCGGCTTGGATTTTTGATTTGGGACCATATTTCATGTTCTCATCTTGTTTTGCCCATAACTCTGTCCAGGAAGCTCCCACAGGCCCCAAAGTTGGCCTGGCTTATAGAGAAAACATCCCCCCTAGAGGCCTTTTCCGGCTTGGATTTTTTGATTTGGGACCATATTTCATGTTCTCATCTTGTTTTGCCCATAACTCTGTCCAGGAAGCTCCCACAGGCCCCAAAGTTGGCCTGGCTTATAGAGAAAACATCCCCCTAGAGGCCTTTTCCGGCTTGGATTTTTTGATTTGGGACCATATTTCATGTTCTCATCTTGTTTTGCCCATAACTCTGTCCAGGAAGCTCCCACAGGCCCCAAAGTTGGCCTGGCTTATAGAGAAAACATCCCCCCTAGAGGCCTTTTCCGGCTTGGATTTTTTGATTTGGGACCATATTTCATGTTCTCATCTTGTTTTGCCCATAACTCTGTCCAGGAAGCTCCCACAGGCCCCAAAGTTGGCCTGGCTTATAGAGAAAACATCCCCCTAGAGGCCTTTTCCGGCTTGGATTTTTTGATTTGGGACCATATTTCATGTTCTCATCTTGTTTTGCCCATAACTCTGTCCAGGAAGCTCCCACAGGCCCCAAAGTTGGCCTGGCTTATAGAGAAAACATCCCCCTAGAGGCCTTTTCTGGCTTGGATTTTTTGATTTCGGACCATATTTCATGTGGTCATCGTAATTTGCCCATAACTCTGTCCAGGAAGCCCCCACAGCCCCCAAAGTTGGCCTGGCTTGTAGAGAAAATGGGTTACCTAACCCAAACCCCTGACATTTTTAAGGGGGTTAGTATGTGTGTTTTGGATTAAATAACCACAGGGGGTGTTGGCAAAGGGGCTACTGTGCGTGTTTTAGTGGGAGATGGGATTTTTAAATTTTGGACCATATTTCATGTGGTCCTCTTGTACGGCCTATAACTCTGCCCAGGAAGCCCACAGAGCTGGCTGGTTTCTCTTCTTCTTAAAAGCAGATCATTGATTGGACAGTCTGTGCGTACTCCGCCTGGTTGGCATGGCACCCACTCAACCAGCAAGAGATGGCCTGTCAGTTGCCAAGGAAACAGCAGAAAGTTTTAAATCTAGCTCTTGTTGAGAAGAGCCTTATTGCTTTCTACCTCAAATAGTGGACCTAACTAAATTAACATATTGATTATTTATTGTATACTTTGTGCTCAATCCTAGTTTTTATCCTATCCCAAGTCTCAAGAGCAAGTCTTCCAGACGTTCCTGCCAGAATAGCTCGAACACTTGGAACGTAGTAAATGTCATATAGCTAATTTCCCTACAAACCAATTATAGTACTTGCAAATACGATTGAATTCACTGTGATTTAAATTCATTTACAGGAAGTCGCTTGGTTAAATGATGTTCATTTGTCTGCAGAACATTGGCAGAGATTACAGATTTGGTTGTGAACAGAAATGTTCTTGTCTGAGTGCAGGATCGCTGGCCAGGATCTCTCCTGTGATCTCAGGATCTCTATTACAGTCTAGCTGACTGTACAGACTCTAGCACCTCCAGCATCAGTCAGGACTTCCATATGTCTCTTGTGTCAGCTCAGACCTCCTCCTCTCCTCCTCCTCTGTCCTCTCCTCTCCCCCCTCTCCTGCTCTCCTCTCCTCCTCCGTCCTCTCTCCTCTCCTCCCGTCCTCTCCTCCTCCTCTCCTCTGTCCCTCCTCGTCCCCCTCTCCTCCTCCTGTCCTCTCCTCCTCCTCCTCGCGATCCTCCTCCTCTCGTCCTCTCCTCTCCTCTCTCCTCCTGTCCTCGTCCTCCCCCTCTCCTCCTCCTGTCCTCTCCTCCTCCCGTCCTCTCCTCTCCTCCTCTCCTCCTCCCATCCTCTCCTCTCCCCCTCTCCTCCTCCTGTCCTCTCCTCCTCCTGTCCTCTCTCCTCCTGTTCTCTCCTCCTCTCCTGTTACCTGGTCCCTCTCTACTCATGGGAACGATACGCAGTCTGTTAGTAAATGTTGGCTAACTCCATAGAAGCTAACACACACAGAAGCACACACACTAACACACACAGAAGCACACACACACTAACACACACAGAAGCACACACAGACTAACACACACAGAAGCACACACACACACACACAGACTAACACACACAGAAGCACACACACACACACTAACACACACAGAAGCACACACACTAACACACACAGAAGCACACACAGAAGCACACACACATACACTAACACACACAGAAGCACACACACACACACTAACACACACAGAAGCACACACACACACACACACACACACACACTAACACACACACTAACACACACACTAACACGCACAGAAGCACACACACACACACACACTAACACACACAGAAGCACACACACACTAACACACACTGTCTTCCTGAGTCCCTTATTAAAACTGATGAGCTCTTACAATGTAGAAAATCTATGGCGTAGATGATCCTGGTTGTTTTGTGGTCTAAAATCCCTATGCTCACATTAGTTTGAATTTCATCAAGGTTTTCTGCAGCACTCTACATGTAAGAGGACATCAAATTGAAATGTACCTTGAATATTTAAAGAAGTAATAGCATATGTGTCTCTTCTTCTCCCGTTCTCTCTCCTTGTATCACTCCTTCCCTCCTCTCTCTCCTTGTATCACTCCTTCCCTCCTCTCTCTCCTTGTATCACTCCGTCCCTCCTCTCTCTCCTTGTATCACTCTTCCCTCCTCCCTCTCCTTGTATCACTCCTTCCCTCCTCCCTCTCCTTGTATCACTCCTTCCCTCCTCTCTCTCCTTGTATCACTCCGTCCCTCCTCTCTCTCCTTGTATCACTCTTCCCTCCTCCCTCTCCTTGTATCACTCCTTCCCTCCTCTCTCTCCTTGTATCACTCCTTCCCTCCTCTCTCTCCTTGTATCACTCCTTCCCTCCTCTCTCTCCTTGTATCACTCCTCCCCTCCTCTCTCTCCTTGTATCACTCCTCCCCTCCTCTCTCTCCTTGTATCACTCCTTCCCTCCTCCCTCCTCAACAGAAGTTCCAGCTTGAGAGAGTCCATCTGCAGGAGGTGAAGAGGTCCAGTTATGAACACACCAAGAAGTGTGCTGATCAGCTCCTCCTGCTGGGCCAGGTCGGTACTACCTGATTATATCATCTACCATCTACCATCTACCTGAACACCTCATCTACCATCTACCTGAACACCTCATCTACCATCTACCATCTACCTGAACACCTCATCTACCATCTACCTGAACACCTCATCTACCATCTACCATCTACCTGAACACCTCATCTACCATCTACCTGAACACCTCATCTACCATCTACCATCTACCTGAACACCTCACCTACCATCTACCTCATCTACCATCTACCTCATCTACCATCTACCTGAACACCTCACCTACCATCTACCTTACCTACCATATCTACCTCATCTACCATCTACCTGAATATATCATCTACCATCTACCACCTACCTCATCTACCATCTACCTGAACACCTCACCTACCATCTACCTTACCTACCATATCTTACTTCATCTACCATCTACCTGTATATATCATCTACCATCTACCACCTACCTCATCTACCATCTACCTGAACACCTCATCTACCATCTACCATCTACCTCATCTACCATCTACCTGAACACCTCACCTACCATCTACCTCATCTACCATCTACCTGAACACCTCACCTACCATCTACCTCATCTACCATCTACCTGAACACCTCACCTACCATCTACCTCATCTACCATCTACCTCATCTACCATCTACCTTGAACACCTCACCTACCATCTACCTCATCTACCATCTACCTAATCTACCATCTACCTGAATATATCATCTACCATCTACCACCTACCTCATCTACCATCTACCTGAACACCTCATCTACCATCTACCATATCTACCTCATCTACCTCACCTACCATCTACCTTACCTACCATATCTACCTCATCTACCATCTACCATCTACCTGAATATATCATCTAGCTCATCTACCATCTACCTGAACACCTCATCTACCATCTACCTCATCTACCACCTACCATCTACCACCGTAGCATAATGACTGTAATAGATAGTTTGTCTTTTTTCCTTTCATCCCTCCATTATTGATCTGGTTTATCCCTCTACCTCTCAGACGGACAGGGCCGTGCAGTTGCTATTGGAGACGAGCGCCGACAACCCCGAGCTACTACTGTGACTCTCTGAAAGCATGTCTGGTCACCACCATCACCTCCTCCGGCCCCTCCCAGTCTACCATCAAACTGGTGGCCACCAACATGATCGCCAATGGCAAGCTGGCAGGTAGGATATCACAGCACAGCAGCTGGCAGGTAGGATATCACAGTAGAGCAGCATCAAAATTTCCCTCTAACATCCTTTCTTCCCTTTTTCCATCTTTCTCTCTCCGTCTCTCCATGTCTCTCTCTCAATCTCCTCTGTCAGAGGGTGTGCAGCTGTTGTGTTTGATTGACAAGGCTGTGGATGCATGTCGTTACCTGCAGACTTATGGAGAGTGGAACCGTGCTGCATGGCTGGCTAAGGTAGCTCACACACACACACACACACACACTCACACACACACACACTCACACTTACTTGCGCATTCACACATACACACACACATACTTACACACTCTACTCACGCATACACACATACCCAGCAATGTCCATCATGTTTATAATACAACCAAAACAACAATGCTTACTTCTTTTCTTCTGTCTGTGTGTGTGTGTGTGTCCCAGGTGCGTCTGAACCCTGCAGAGAGCTCTGACGTGCTGAAGCGTTGGGCTGAGCACCTGTGCTCCCCTCAAGTCAACCACAAGTCCAAGGCTGTGCTGGTACTGCTCTCTCTGGGATGCTTTCACAAAGTGGGGGAGATGCTGCACAGGTACGCTCTCACCTACCCTCACACTAGCACAGGTAACCTCTCACCTACCCTCACACTAGCACAGGTACGCTCTCACCTACCCTCACACTAGCACAGGTAACCTCTCACCTACCCTCACACTAGCACAGGTACGCTCTCACCTACCCTCACACCAGCACAGGTAACCTCTCACCTACCCTCACACTAACACAGGTAACCTCTCACCTACCCTCACACTAGTACAGGTAACCTCTCACCTACCCTCACACTAACACAGGTAACCTCTCACCTACCCTCACACTAGCACAGGTAACCTCTCACCTACCCTCACACCAGCACAGGTAACCTCTCACCTACCCTCACACTAGCACAGGTAACCTCTCACCTACCCTCACACTAGCACAGGTAACCTCTCACCTACCCTCACACTAGTACAGGTAACCTCTCACCTACCCTCACACTAGTACAGGTACCTCTCACCTACCCTCACACTAGCACAGGTAACCTCTCACCTACCCTCACACTAGCACAGGTTGACCAGCAGAGTTCTAACAGTATTTAGTTGATCAGAGTGCTACAATAACATCTCAGCTACCAATAATAACAGTTACATGGTACTATATCTGAGGGATGAGGCCAGGGAGGGATGAGGCCAGGGAGGAATGAGGCCAGGGAGGAATGAGGCCAGGGAGGGATGAGGCCAGGTGGATGATGGTCTCTGATGGTGCATCTCTCTCCTAGTATGAGATACTTCGACCGCGCTGCTCTCTTCATAGAAGCCTGTCTAAAGTATGGTGTGATGGAGGCCAACGACTCAACCAATATCCTTTACACAGAAGTAATTCTAGTCTGGTCTGTCTCTCTCTGTCTCTCTGAGTGTCTCTCTCTGAATCTCTCTCTCTGAATCTCTCTCCGAATCTCTCTCTCTGAATCTCTCTCTCTCTCTGAATCTCTCTCTCTCTCTGAATCTCTCTCTCTGTCTGAATCTCTCTCTCTCTCTGAATCTCTCTGTCTCTGCTCTGTGTGACTGTAGCATCCAGAGTTTCTCCTTGACCCGTGTGTGTACATAAGCTGATCGGCGCTGCGTTTGTGGACTACGCCAGGCTGCTTCGCTCCTGGGGCCTGCGGGAGGGCGCTGCGCTGTGGGCCTCGCGGGCAGGGGGCGCTGGAGAGCAGTTGCTGGAGGAGCTGTTCCAGGGTGAGGGAGCAGGGCCAGAGCCCAGCCCCAGGGAGGAAGAGGCGGAGCCGGGCCTGGAGCCCAGCGAGTAGCCCCCCCCACTGGAGCAGAGGACAGGACAGTGGAGCTGGCCCGGGGTAGATCTGGGACCAGACAGGCCCTCGTCATCTTTGAAGGAGGAAGGCCCTGGGTCAGTGTGGAGGGTCAGAACACAGAGGAAAGATCATCCTCTACTCTGTCAATCACTGAATCACTGGAGTCGGCATGTGTGTTTGATAGAGTGTGGAGACCAACAGTCTGTTTCTGGTCTCTATGCTCCAACATGTTAGCATTCAACGTTCCTTGGCCGCGTTTCCCAGATTTGTTAAGAAGCTCTTAACACTAAGAGCTTCTTAGGAGCGTTCTAAGAGCGTTCTAAGAGCGTTCTAACGCTCTTAAGAAGCTCTTAGCATTAAGAGCTTCTTAACGAATCTGGGAAACACAGCCCTTGTTGGTTGATTTGAACTATTGACATTTTAAATGGTTTATTATCAAGCTGTATTTGGTGTGGCCCTTACCAACTCTAACTCTTTATGTGGTGTGGCCAGTGGTGAAACCTGTTGTATGAACTCCTGCAGTATGCACAGTATGCGTTGGTTTCTGTGTATTCTGTACCTGCACTCTTGTTATGTTTGTGACTGAATTGCATTCCCAAAAATTTAATCAATAGATATTTGCACTTCTTTTTATTGTATTTATTCGTACATGTTTTCTGCATCCAGATAATTCCCCCCATTAGAACCCAAGTCCTCTGACTGCTGAAGCTCTGGAAGTCTGCCTGAGAGAAGCTGTGCACATCTACAGAGAATATCAAGTCTAAACAGAGTTAGGTTTACAACCCTGACATCTAAACAAAGCAGAGCGCCTGTCTGGGGGTCCCAGGGAGGGCTGTGTTTCAAGCCTTGGGTAGGTTAGGGTTAGGGTAGGGTTAGGGTTAGGGTTAGGTTAGGTTAGGGTTGGGTTAGGGTTGGGTTAGGGTTAGGTGTTAGGGTTAGGTTAGGTTAGGTTAGGTTGGTTAGGGTTGAGTCTAAACACACAGGTCACATGCAGTATACAACATGTGTCATGGGGTTGTTCATAGGCTAATATTCACCCTTGTTAAAGATCTGACTTGAAAATGATCTTTGCCTTTTTCTGTGACATAGAAACTGAATCTTTGTTCATCATTATTTGAGTCACATAAGGCTATATCAACTTTACCCACAACAAATGTTTCCTTTTGATCCTGTTGTTTGTGTAGTCCACATGAGGGGCCTCAGTTGTGTTTCAGACTCCTGTCAGACCAGCAGCTGAGAGCTGCTTTGCATGCTGGGATCAGAGCATCCAGCTCAGCACTCGTACCTGCCCTCGGAGCATCCAGTCCCCACATGCTCACCTGCCCACCTGCCCACCTGCCCACCTGTCACTGCCCACCTGTCCACCTGTCCAGGGACCAGTGGGAGTGGTGTGAACAGTTGTTTAGTAACTATGATGCAATATTTTATCTAAATCTATGGATTGTCCTTTAGTTCTTTTGTCTTCCCCCCCCTTCCATCGCGTCTCCAGTTCAGTGTGTAATCCTGTATTATCGTCCTCCAGTCAAACCATGCTGTATTGTAGAGCCGTGTGTACACACCTCCATTCTGCAGAAGTCTGAATAGTGGAATTAATAAACATTGCTTTGTGCTTTTTTGTTGTCAATCTCAGAACTGTTGTCGTGAAGAGGTTAGAAAATGTAGCAGTTAGAGAAAACAAAGTTTAACATGCCTTTTTGATGGTTCCATCCTCCCTCACATCTGCTTTAACCTTTACAAATCTATGACAAGAAGATGTATGTATAAGTGGATAGCAATAAAAGCTAAAATATGTATAAAGTGCTCTCCAATGTCATTTTTTTTTATACCAAAGGAGTTAGTATGTGTGTTTTGGATGAAATAACCACTGGGGGTGTTGGCAAAAGGGCTACTGTGCGTGTTTTTGCCAAAAAAATACCAATCGGGGAGTATGATTTTTTGGGGGTTGAAAAAAAAACCAAAGAGGTTAGTTAACCACACGAGGGTGCTGTTGTATTTGAGCTGAATTGAACTGTTGTAATTAGGGTTAGGGTTACGTTGTATTAGGGTTAGGGTTAGGTTGTATTAGGGTTGTGGGTTAGGTTGTATTAGGGTTAGGGTTACGTTGTATTAGGGTTAGGGTTAGGTTGTATTTGTTTGTACAAAGGTGCTGCAGACAGGTGGAGAAAGATTTATATTCTACTTATGAACTGTGTGCCAAAAGTGCAGACTATTGAACAATTCTTTGAACAAAGCCTTTTATAATTATGGCCATTTGATCTCAGACCAGGTATAATCAATCAAAACAAGATACATTAATCAAACTGTCGCATGGTGAATTAGGTCCTAAAGCAGCATTAGAACAGAGCTGGAATCTTACGTTTTTAAGTTCTTTTCTTTCCTCAGTTTTATTCTGTTCTTCCTGTGAAGGAGAACAAAGAGGAGGAAGCCCGCTAGCTCTGCCTGGTTACAACCCTAACAACCCTAACCACCCTAACCACCCTAACAACCCTAACAACCCTAACAACCCTAACAACCCTAACAACCCTAACAACCCTAACCACCCTAACAACCCTAACAACCCCTAACAACCCTAACCACCCTAACAACCCTAACAACCCTAACAACCCTAACAACCCTAACAACCCTAACAACCCTAACACCCTAACAACCCTCACACACCCTCACAACCCTAACAACCCTAACAACCCTAACAACCCTAACAACCCTAACCACCCTAACAACCCTACAACCCTAACAACCCTAACCACCCTAACAACCCTAACAACCCTACCACACCCTAACAACCCTAACCACCCTAACAACCCTAACACCCCTAACAACCCCTAACAACCCTAACACCCCTAACCCTAACCCTAACAACCCCTAACAACCCTAACCCTTACAACCCTAACAACCCTAACACCCCTACCAACCCTAACAACCCTAACACCCCCCAACACCAACCCTACACCCTTACAACCCTAACACCCTCACAACCCTAACAACCCTCACAACCCTCACAACCCTCACAACCCTAACAACCCTCACACACCCTCACACACCCTCACAACCCTAACAACCCTAACAACCCTCACAACCCCTAACAACCCTAACCACCCCTAACCCTACACAACCCTAACAACCCTAACAACCCTAACAACCCTCACCAACCCTAACAACCCCTCACAACCCTAACAACCCTCACAACCCTAACAACCCTAACCAACAGAACAGCCAGGGGAGAACTGGCAAACAACCGGTCAAGACCCACTCCCTGTTCACTAACCCTAACCAACTCAGGAGATCCTGCTGGGGGGGGGCAGCGAGCCTCAGGAGATCCTGCAGCAGCGAGCCTCAGGAGATCCTGCAGGGTGCAGCGAGCCTCAGGAGATCCTGCTTGGGGGGGGGCAGTGAGCCTCAGGAGATCCTGCTGGGGGCAGCGAGCCTCAGGAGATCCTGCAGGGGGCAGCGAGCCTCAGGAGATCCTGCAGGGGGCAGCGAGCCTCAGGAGATCCTGCTGGGGGCAGCGAGCCTCAGGAGATCCTGCTGGGGGGGGGGCAGCGAGCCTCAGGAGATCCTGCTGGGGGCAGCGAGCCTCAGGAGATCCTGCAGGGGGCAGCGAGCCTCAGGAGATCCTGCTGGGGGGGGGCAGCGAGCCTCAGGAGATCCTGCTGGGGGCAGCGAGCCTCAGGAGATCCTGCTGGGGGGGGGGCAGCGAGCCTCAGGAGATCCTGCAGGGGGGGGCAGCGAGCCTCAGGAGATCCCTGCTGGGGGGGGGCAGCGAGCCTCAGGAGATCCTGCTGGGGGGGGGGCAGCGAGCCTCAGGAGATCCTGCAGGGGGCAGCGAGCCTCAGGAGATCCTGCTGGTCCTTTTTGGCCTCCTCGTGTATCTTCCAGGCGTCACCATGGCCCACTCTGTGTGCCCCTCCACAGGGAACCCCATGGTGGAAAGGTCACATCCGTTTCTTTCCTCGCTCTCACCCTCCGTTTCTCCGAAAGAGTGGGGAGAGTGGAGAGGTGCGGGGAGCGGAGGGGGAGGGGGAGGAGGTGAGGAATGAGGGAGAGGAGAGGAGGGCAGAGGGGAACAACAAGATCTCTGGAACATTACCATGTGATGACAAACTGTTATTGACTCCCTGTAATGACTTGTGGACAGGGCTGCAGGGACAGGGCTGCATGGACAGGGCTGCAGGATCATCTGTCAGAAAGCTGCTGCTGTCTTTTAAACACCAGGCCTGCATGCTGTGGTTAGGGTTGTGGGCTCCTTCATTTAGCCCACAGAATCAATGAGGACATTGTAATGTGAGTGGAGCTGCATGGCTGGATCCATACAGCTCCACGGGGCTCATCCTCAGGGAAGTGTGTGTGTGTGTGTGTGTGTGTGTGTGTGTGTGTGTGTGTGTGTGTGTGTGTGTATGTGTGTATGACAGGAAGGATAAGGAAACCTTGCTCTAAAGGCTATACTACAGGTAGATACTCAGAATAGATGTCTTCAGTTAGTGACTGACTAGTCAGAGTTCCTGAACATTAGGCACCAGGGACACCTTAATGGCCTCTTGTGAGACAAAACGCGCGAGAGAGAGAGAGAGAGAGAGAGATGGAAAGAGTGTGACAGAAAACAAGGAGGATAGAGTGAGAGAGAGAGGCCCCTCACTAGTTGCTGTTGTCTGTAGTGAGATGAGAGCAGGGAGACATGGACGCTGTGGGCCTGGTGTGGTGAGATGAGAGATGTCCTGGGACGGGTGGAGGGATACCCATTTTGGAGTAGATCTGTTTCCTGTCTTGTTAGTAGACACTGTGTACGTGTGTGTGTGTGTGCATCACACAAGCACACTCGTGTTTTGGCCTCTTACCTGCAAGGTGTTAGTACAGAGAGACTGTCCTGCAGCAGGATGGTGGGCTGGCTCCACTAGAGGGCAGCAGGATGGTGGGCTGGCTCCACTAGAGGGCAGCAGGATGGTGGGCTGGCTCCACTAGAGGGCAGCAGGATGGTGGGCTGGCTCCACTAGAGGGCAGCAGGGTGGTGGGCTGGCTCCACTAGAGGGCAGCAGGATGGTGGGCTGGCTCCACTAGAGGGCAGCAGGGTGGTGGGCTGGCTCCACTAGAGGGCAGCAGGGTGGTGGGCTGGCTCCACTAGAGGGCAGCAGGGTGGTGGGC
Organism: Mallotus villosus; assembly: GCA_903064625.1. Lineage (NCBI taxonomy): Eukaryota > Metazoa > Chordata > Actinopteri > Osmeriformes > Salangidae > Mallotus > Mallotus villosus. Next base: position 66,609 of record CAEFZP010002910.1, read on the forward strand.
TGGCTCCACTAGAGGGCAGCAGGGTGGTGGGCTGGCTCCACTAGAGGGCAGCAGGGTGGTGGGCTGGCTCCACTAGAGGGCAGCAGGGTGGTGGGCTGGCTCCACTAGAGGGCAGCAGGGTGGTGGGCTGGCTCCACTAGAGGGCAGCAGGGTGGTGGGGCTGGCTCCACTAGAGGGCAGCAGGGTGGTGGGCTGGCTGGCTCCACTAGAGGGCAGCAGGATGGTGGGCTGGCTCCACTAGAGGGCAGCAGGGTGGTGGGCTGGCTGGCTCCACTAGAGGGCAGCAGGATGGTGGGCTGGCTGGCTGGCTCCACTAGAGGGCAGCAGGGTGGTGGGCTGGCTGGCTGGCTCCACTAGAGGGCAGCAGGGTGGTGGGCTGGCTCCACTAGAGGGCAGCAGGATGGTGGGCTGGCTGGCTCCACTAGAGGGCAGCAGGATGGTGGGCTGGCTCCACTAGAGGGCAGCAGGTTGGTGGGCTGGCTCCACTAGAGGGCAGCAGGATGGTGGGCTGGCTGGCTCCACTAGAGGGCAGCAGGATGGTGGGCTGGCTCCACTAGAGGGCAGCAGGGTGGTGGGCTGGCTCCACTAGAGGGCAGCAGGATGGTGGGCTGGCTCCACTAGAGGGCAGCAGGGTGGGCTGGCTGGCTCCACTAGAGGGCAGCAGGATGGTGGGCTGGCTCCACTAGAGGGCAGCAGGATGGTGGGCTGCCTCCACTAGAGGGCAGCAGGGTGGTGGGCTGGCTGGCTGGCTCCACTAGAGGGCAGCAGGGTGGTGGGCTGGCTCCACTAGAGGGCAGCAGGATGGTGGGCTGGCTGGCTGGCTCCACTAGAGGGCAGCAGGATGGTGGGCTGGCTGGCTCCACTAGAGGGCAGCAGGATGGTGGGCTGGCTCCACTAGAGGGCAGCAGGGTGGTGGGCTGGCTGGCTCCACTAGAGGGCAGCAGGATGGTGGGCTGGCTCCACTAGAGGGCAGCAGGGTGGTGGGCTGGCTCCACTAGAGGGCAGCAGGATGGTGGGCTGGCTGGCTCCACTAGAGGGCAGCAGGATGGTGGGCTGGCTCCACTAGAGGGCAGCAGGGTGGTGGGCTGGCTCCACTAGAGGGCAGCAGGATGGTGGGCTGGCTCCACTAGAGGGCAGCAGGGTGGTGGGCTGGCTGGCTCCACTAGAGGGCAGCAGGATGGTGGGCTGGCTGACTGGCTCCACTAGAGGGCAGCAGGGTGGTGGGCTGGCTCCACTAGAGGGCAGCAGGATGGTGGGCTGGCTGGCTGGCTCCACTAGAGGGCAGCAGGATGGTGGGCTGGCTGGCTCCACTAGAGGGCAGCAGGATGGTGGGCTGGCTCCACTAGAGGGCAGCAGGGTGGTGGGCTGGCTCCACTAGAGGGCAGCAGGATGGTGGGCTGGCTGGCTCCACTAGAGGGCAGCAGGCACCAGGCAGGGGAGGCGTGAGAGTGCCTGCTGGATTCACTTAGATTTAGTATTGTACAGTCTGCTAGGAACACACGAGTGCTTATGCTATATCTTATTACTCTTAGGTGTTTCCTGATGTTTATGCTGTCATAGGCCGCAAGATCACCTGGTTTAAATGAAATGAACTTTTTGTTGATTTGTCTGAGTGAGGACAAAAACAAAGGGAACCCCTCAACAGTAGTCACCCAACACCCAGCGGAGAAATCTTTGACATTGACCCGATAAAGAGCAACTTTGCAGGCTGGCTGTCTGACTGTGTGTCTGTGTGTGTCTGTGTGTGTTAGTGGGCTGGCTGGCTGGCTGTCTGACTGACTGTGTGTCTGTGTGTGTTAGTGTGTGTGTGTTAGTGGGCTGGCTGTCTGACTGTGTGTCTGTGTGTGTTAGTGGGCTGGTTGGCTGTGTGTCTGTGTGTGTCTGTGTGTGTTAGTGGGCTGTCTGACTGTGTGTCTGTGTGTGTTAGTGGGCTGGCTGGCTGGCTGTGTGTTAGTGTGTGTCTGTGTGTGTTAGTGGGCTGGCTGGCTGGCTGTGTGTCTGTGTGTGTCTGTGTGTGTTAGTGTTAGGGTGAGTGTTTGTGCTTCACGGCGCCGTGTTCCTCTATCACTGAGACAATCTGACACAAGCTACTGCTGCACATGAATCTGGAGATCAGTGTGAAGTACACAGCCACACTCCTGCATGCTTCACAGACACACACCCACACGCACACACACACTGCCTTTGCTCCATAAACATTTTAAAAAGTGGGTACACATGAGAAGGACAGAGAGAATGGGAGAGGGAAAGTGAGGGAGACAGGGAAGGAGAGGGGGGAAGGGAGGATTTTTGGGCTGGGAGGGAGGAGGGTTCTTGCCATACTTGCCTTGCCCTCCCTACCCTGCCCTGCTCTCCCTACCCTGCACTGCCCTACCCTTCCCTAACACTACCCTGCCCTAACCAACCCTGCCCTACCGTGCTCCACCTACCCAACCCTGCTCCACCTACCCAGCCCTGCTCCACCTACCCAGCCCTGCTCCACCTACCCAGCCCTGCTCCACCTACCCAGCCCTGCTCCACCTACCCAGCCCTGCTCCACCTACCCAGCCCTGCTCCACCTACCCAGCCCTGCTCCACCTACCCAACCCTGCTCCACCTACCCTGCCCTGCTCCACCTACCCAACCCTGCTCCACCTACCCAGCCCTGCTCCACCGACCCAACTCTATCCTGCCCTACTCTGGCCACCAGCCCTCAGCCACTGGCCTGGGAAACTAACAACTAACTAACTTACAGTCTGGCTCCTGCATTAGATGCTATGAATTACACTTAAGGCATATGTAAGGAAAACATGACAACTGGCATATTCAGCAGTGATAAATCTGAAATAATGAAACTGGGCTCTAAGTGGAAGCAGGAGGAGAGTTTTGACCCAGAATGGTGGTAACCTGATAGGCCGGCAGGCCTAGTGGAACAGGGGCTAGACAAGCCTGGGTGAGGCTGGGGCGGGGGGCTGGGGCTGGGGCTGAAGGCTGGAGGCTGGAGGCTGGAGACTGGAGGCTGGAAGCTGGAGGCTGGAGGCTGGAGGCTGGAGGCTGGAGGCTGGAGGCTGGAGGCTGGAGTCTGGAGTCTGGGGCTGAGGCTGGGGCTGGGGCTTAAGGCTGAAGGCTGAAGGCTGGAGGCTGGAGGCTGGAGGCTGGAGGCTGGAGGCTGGAGGCTGGAGGCTGGGGCTGGGGCTGGGCTGGGGCTGAAGGCTAGGGGCTGAGGGCTAAGGGCTGGGGGCTAGGAGCTGAGGCTGGGGCTGAAGGCTAGGGGCTGAGGGCTAGGGGCTGAGGGCTAGGGGCTGAGGGCTAGGGGCTGAGGGCTAGGGGCTGAAGCTGGGGCTTGGGAACAGGGTGGTGACTTTTTGTAGTTTTGTTGCAGGGTGCTAAGACAGTGCTCAGAGTTCTGTTGAAAGTTTCAATCATAAAAAGCACTCTATTGTGTGTGTGTGTGCTAGTGACGGTCCTTAACTCTGACCTGCTGGAACTCCGGCTCCCAGAGTGCCGTGCGTGGAGGGCCTGTGTCTGAGGGGCCTCACTACTGTTCAGTCATAAAGAGAGCTCTGCGATGGAGCCCTGCCCCAGAATGAGGCCTAGTTGCTATTTCACTCAAAAGGCAGTATAAATTCCCAGCCGGTAATATAAAATGTTTGTGTTGGGTGTGTGTGTGTGTCAGAGGGGGTAGAGCAGGGAGCAGGGAGCAGGAGCAGGGAGCAGGGAGCAGGGAGCAGGGAGCAGGGAATGAATAGTCCTGTCACATGCAGACAAGCTAATAAAGAAGGTGGGGAGGGAGGAAAGAATGCTTCTCGTCTTCTCGTCTTGTCATCAAGGGTGAATTAGTTTGATTCCGAAGCAAAATCATCCAATAAAGACCCATGGATCGGTCAGGCCCCCTCGACAACTGCTCGTGGAGATTGCATTGGCCGGTTTAGAAGACGCATGCGGGTCAAATTTCAGACCTTTTGAAGTTTTCATCGTCAATAAATTGCTAGATCAAGCAGATTAGTTAAGTGTATTTTGGAAACTTTGAGCGCTCACACAAGCACAGAGCTTCTTTTCACAGCTGGCCGACCCTAGTGAGTGAGTGTGTGTGTGAGTGTGTGTGTGTGTGTGTGTGTGTGTGTGTGTGTGTGTGTGTGTGTGTGAGTGTGTGTGTGTGTGTGTGTATGTTTGCGAAGGGTGGGTTTGCAAAGGGTGGTTGATCTTGGATACTAGTTCACTTTTTAAGAGTACAGTAAATTGGCCATGTCATTCCACAAAACACGAAAGCTCAACAGAAAAATGGTTTAATTTGTTGAGGCAGCTGAATAAAAGGAAAATAGCCAAAGTTACCCTCCCAGTTTGAGTTAACAGCCTTGCCTTTTGGTAGACGTTTAAGTTAGTCAGATTGGAGAGGGAGAAAATTAGAGGGAGAGATGGAGAGAGAAAATATTTGAAAGAAAGGGTGAGGGGCCGAGAGAAAGAGAGGGATGGAGCTGTGAAAGAGAGGAGAGAAAATGAGAAGGAGAGGGGCAAAGAGAAAGAGAGGGAGATAGAAAGAAAATGAGAAAGAGGGAGGGGGAGAGGGAAAGAGACTTATCATGACGGTGTGGAGAAGGGATGATCAGAGTGAGTGATGGGTAAAGGAGGAGTGAAGTGATCTGTTTCTCCAGAGGTTGTTTGACAGTCACTCTCTCTCTCTGCCCTCTCTCTCTCTGCCTCTCTCTCTCTGCCTCTCTCTCTCTCTGCCTCGCTCTGTCATGTGACGTCAACGTGGCATACAGAGACCCTCCCACTTACTCCCCCCGTCAGACCCCCCACTAACCCCCCCCCTGTTATCCCGCCCGCCCCAGACCCCCACATCCCCCCACCTCTCAGAGCGAGGGAGGGGGAGTGAGCCATAATGGAAGCCAGGCAGTCACATGATAGATAGCAGATTTCAGTGTGGGGAATGAGGGAATACCCTAATGAGGAGCAGCCATGCAGGGGCCCCTGTGTTCACACAGCTGCACCCAGCACCATAGGCCCCTCATTGCTCCACCAGCCACTGTGCCCACGGCTGGCTCTACAGTACCACAGGGCAGGAACGCTGGGAGATGACATGGCGGTGTCCCATGTCCCAGCCTGACTGCCTGTCCCTGCCTGTCCCAGCCTGACTGCTTGTCTCTGCATGTCCAGCCTGACTGCTTGTCCCAGCCTGACTGCTTGTCTCTGCATGTCCCAGCCTGACTGCATGTCCCAGCCTGACTGCATGTCCCAGCCTGACTGCTTGTCTCTGCATGTCCAGCCTGACTGCATGTCCCAGCCTGACTGCATGTCCCAGCCTGACTGCATGTCCCAGCCTGACTGCTTGTCCCAGCCTGACTGCTTGTCTCTGCATGTCCCAGCCTGACTGCATGTCCCAGCCTGACTGCATGTCCCAGCCTGACTGCTTGTCTCTGCATGTCCAGCCTGACTGCATGTCCCAGCCTGACTGCATGTCCCAGCCTGACTGCTTGTCCCAGCCTGACTGCTTGTCTCTGCATGTCCCAGCCTGACTGCATGTCCCAGCCTGACTGCATGTCCCAGCCTGACTGCATGTCCCTGCATGTCCCAGCCTGACTGCATGTCCCAGCCTGACTGCTTGTCTCTGCATGTCCCAGCCTGACTGCATGTCCCAGCCTGACTGCATGTCCCTGCATGTCCCAGCCTGACTGCATGTCCCAGCCTGACTGCATGTCCCAGCCTGACTGCTTGTCCCAGCCTGACTGCTTGTCTCTGCATGTCCCAGCCTGACTGCATGTCCCAGCCTGACTGCATGTCCCCAGCCTGACTGCATGTCCCTGCATGTCCCAGCCTGACTGCTTGTCCCAGCCTGACTGCTTGTCTCTGCATGTCCCAGCCTGACTGCATGTCCCAGCCTGACTGCATGTCCCAGCCTGACTGCATGTCCCAGCCTGACTGCTTGTCTCTGCATGTCCCAGCCTGACTGCATGTCCCAGCCTGACTGCATGTCCCAGCCTGACTGCTTGTCTCTGCATGTCCAGCCTGACTGCATGTCCCAGCCTGACTGCATGTCCCAGCCTGACTGCTTGTCCCAGCCTGACTGCTTGTCTCTGCATGTCCCAGCCTGACTGCATGTCCCAGCCTGACTGCATGTCCCAGCCTGACTGCTTGTCCCTGCATGTCCCAGCCTGACTGCATGTCCCAGCCTGACTGCTTGTCCCAGCCTGACTGCATGTCCCAGCCTGACTGCATGTCCCAGCCTGACTGCTTGTCCCTGCATGTCCCAGCCTGACTGCATGTCCCAGCCTGACTGCTTGTCCCAGCCTGACTGCATGTCCCAGCCTGACTGCATGTCCCAGCCTGACTGCCTGTCCCTGCCTGTCCCAGCCTGACTGCATGTCCCAGCCTGACTGCCTGTCCCTGCCTGTCCCAGCCTGACTGCATGTCCCAGCCTGACTGCATGTCCCAGCCTGACTGCCTGTCCCTGCCTGTCCCAGCCTGACTGCATGTCCCAGCCTGACTGCCTGTCCCTGCATGTCCCAGATGTATCTGCTCTGTAATCCCTCTCTGCACCTTTGCTACCTTTATTTAGCAATTTTCTCAACAAAAAAATCACTACCTTTTTAGCAACTTTTTTTTAGACTTTTCTTTTTCTCTAACCTTTTTTTCCCAAAAAATTCCCCAACTTTTTTTCAACCTTTCAATGTTTTGGTCTGATGGATCACTTTTGGGCAGGTAGTGGGTTTGTTTGATCACTGATGGATCACTGATGGATCACTTTTGGGCAGGTAGTGGGTTTGTTTTCAAATATGGGTGGGACAGCTTTTCCCCAATATTATGGACGTTAAATCTAACTTTCTTAATAAAAAGTGTGTGGGACCCCCTGAGGTTCCACATGATGAGGTGGTCCAGGAGGTGACAGGTCATGTAAGCCGGTACTCTCACATTTAGCCGGGAGGTCGTAGTCGCAGGTGATCTTGGCGTTGCCGGTGTCACAGCCTGCATGGAGTGTGGCACTCGTCAAACAGCAAGTTCAGCCAGAGTTGGCGGATCCCTTGGGCCCCACCTGACACACAAACACATTCATCCCTTGGGCCCTACCTGACACACAAACACATTCAACTATACATTGACACTGTGACACACACTCAGATACTAGCAGTCACCCAGATGTTGACACACACTCACACACACACACAGACACTGTCTGCTCATGGGATTACAACCAGCTGAGACCATGTCAACAGGTCTGCTGCTCTAAGAGAAAGCTGAGACCATGTCAACAGGTCTGCTGCTCTAAGAGAAAGCTGAGACCATGTCAACAGGTCTGCTGCTCTAAGAGAAAGCTGAGACCATGTCAACAGGTCTGCTGCTCTAAGAGAAAGCTGAGACCATGTCAACAGGTCTGCTGCTCTAAGAGAAAGCTGAGACCATGTCAACAGGTCTGCTGCTCTAAGAGAAAGCTGAGACCATGTCAACAGGTCTGCTGCTCTAAGAGAAAGCTGAGCAAAGCAAAAGGGAAATGATTCATCTGTCAGGATAATGAGTATTAGTGCTGAGCAAGTCAACAAGTAGCAGCATGTTGCTTTTGCCTTCAGTGCTTTTATTAAATACAGGAATATCCTGAGATTAACTGTGTTTCTTGGAAAGTTTCCTTGACAATGAAGAGTTTGGTTTCTGTCTCCTAAACCTCCTCAGCATTGTCAGTCTATATTATATTCTATTTTATAGTCTGTACTATATTTTAAACTATATTCTATACTATATGGCCTGGATTCAGTTGCTCTGCAATCACTTTTGACCCTAATGGTTTGTGAAGAATGTGGGTAAACCAGGGCAGTTTGGAGGGAAAGTGCAAGAGAAATAAGAGTAACCAGAGCACATTTGATTCTGTGCCATTAAGTAGTTAAATTAAGTGGCTAAATGGAGGCCAGCTTGCTCCTCATATTCTGAACACAGTGTCCCGGTCACAGGGCACGGTGAGGGACGCAGAGGGACAGAGGCAGAGAGGCAGACAGAGAGGCAGAGAGGCAGACATAGAGACAGAGAGACAGAGAGGCAGAGAGGCAGACAGAGAGAGGAGGTGAAGAGTTGGCAGGTGGTGTATGGATCTTTACAGTGTAATATTTCACTTGTTCTAAGTATCTGAAACAGCTCACCAGACTGACAGTCCAGCGTATATTACTGAGGGCCTCATGAACGCTTTTGCGCCCACTTCAGGCATATTTGTTTCGCAACGTGTATGGAAGCAAATCAGTGCCATAATGTTTTGAATTTTAAAAGGCATTGAATATTTAATATTGAAATTTAAACAACACAGAATTCTCATCTGAAAATATGTAAATGTAAAATAAAATTCAAGTTGCTCAAATTCAAGCCTAAAAAATTAGATCTTAAAAAATTAAACACAAAAAAATTAAACCCTATCAAATTGGAGCCGAAAATTTTACAGCTGAAAAAATTCGACCCTAAAAAATTTGAGCCTATTAAATTCGACCAGAATTTTTTTGAAAAATTCATGGCTCCACCAGGCCCCCCACTCTGCCTCCTCTCCCCCACTCTGGTGCTTCTCTCTGGGCTTGGCTGAACCAGGGCCTGGCCTGCTGTCTCGATCTGCCTGGGGGACCCTGTCAAACTCACCTTTCTACCTGACTGCTGTGATCTGTAGGATCATGATTTTTCTACGTTTTCAAAATCAAAAGGAAAATTGACACATACACAGAGACAAAAACTCTTACTCAACCATGTGTGGGAATGATCTCATGATATTTGCTCTGCTCTTGCGTAACTCCCACAATGCCTTGCTCCACAGGAACCAGAGCAGCCCTGCTGCGGCCGTGCTGTTGGGCAGGATATCTCCAGAGGAAGGACAAGCTTTTAATTGGCCCGAATGAGCCAATAAGAGATAAGAGCTGGATTGCCCTCCAGTGCGATATCATTGTGCTGTGTGACTGGAGTACGATTGCTCTGTTGACCCAACAGAGAGCAGGTGTGGAAGCTGCCTCCCACCCACCTGGGCCCCCTCCACTCTGCTGCTGTGCCTCCCACCCACCTGGGCCCCCTCCACTCTGCTGCTGTGCCTCCCACCCACCTGGGCCCCCTCCACTGTGCTGCTGTGCCTCCCACCCACCTGGGCCCCCTCCACTCTGCTGCTGTGCCTCCCACCCACCTGGGCCCCCTCCACTCTGCTGCTGTGCCTCCTACCCACCTGGGCCCCCTCCACTCTGCTGCTGTGCCTCACACCTTCAGCAAACACTCTTACACCCTGGGAGGAGCTGAGAGGAGGAGCTGGGGAGGCAGGAAGAGCAAGGAGGGCCTGGCAGGAGCTGGGAGGAGGAGTAGGGGCTGGGGAGCTGTGAGGAGCTGAGAGGAGGGGCTGGGAGGAACTCTAGTCTGAGTCCTAGGTATAGGAGCTGTGTCTATTTTTTATTTTTTTTATTTTACCTTTATTTAGCCAGGTAGGCTAGTTGAGAACAAGTTCTCATTTACAACTGCGACCTGGACATTCATTCAACATTCATACGCTGCATGTCTTTATGATTGGGCATGGTTGGGCTCCACATTCTCTCCTTCTTGAGGAAGCAGCCCGTGTTCCTGCAGCCTGTGTTTCCTGCAGCCTGTGTTCCTGCAGCCTGTGTTCCTGCAGCCTGTGTTCCTGCAGCCTGTGTTTCTGCAGCCTGTGTTCCTGCAGCCTGTGTTCCTGCAGCCTGTGTTCCTGCAGCCTGTGTTCCTGCAGCCTGTGTTTCTGCAGCCTGTGTTTCTGCAGCCTGTGTTTCTGCAGCCTGTGTTCCTGCAGCCTGTGTTCCTGCAGCTTGCTCTATTCTAGCAGTTGGACTATCTGAAGGGTGAATTAATTCATCTGTGGTTTAACAGTGGAATAGTTCCTAACCCTGCATGAATCAAGCAGCCAATAAGGTTCTCTGAGTGATGTGAGGCTGTTGTAGGGTTAGGGTTAGATCTGTAGGGCCCTACACTACTCAGGGTATATCTGGGGGAACAGGAACCTGTGATGGACTTCTTGTTCTTGTGTAGATAAATCATACTTAGTAACCCCCCCCATCTCTTACCCTCCGCTGAATAACTCATTACTACTTCCCTGCAGTCAGCTTCACATCTGAGGCATTATTTCTGTTTCACAAACAATATGTACTGTAAACTCCTGGCTCTGGATGGACCTCTTGTTTTGATAAAAGTCCATAAGTGTATAAATATGCCCTCTTGCAAGCAGCTCCATTAATGTGTTCCAGGAGGGAGAGACCGATGGAAGAAAGTGAACAAATTCACGTTTTGCATCGTAAACAAAGATGGAGAGGGGAGTGGAAAGGGTTCCTTGACCAAGGAGTGAGCTAGGAGTGAGCTAGGAGTGAGCTAGGAGTGAGCTAGGAGTGCTAGTTCAGCACAGACCTGCCATGCTTTAACCCTCTGTACTGTACAGAGTTTTGTTCAACCACATAATGTATGTTCAGTGAGTCAGCCTTGTCCTGGGTGCCTGGGTCTCAACATGCAGTAATGATGGATTAGGAGAGCGCTGTGTTACAGTGAACACAACCGCCACAACTCATAATAAGTGTGGGAAAAGTACACACACATACTGACTGTAATCTCGACCAGGATGTGTGTGCACTCGTACCTTTACTGTGTGTGCGTGTTCATCTGCATCTTTGTGTACATTTCTTGGCATGTGTTTCATGTTGACCCCCATTTGGAGTGAGTGAGTGAGTGATAGTGAGTCTTTCAGTAACTGAGAGGGAAGGGGGTCTGTGTGAATGGGGATGGTGGTGTGTTCATATCCTCCTGCCAAACCCTCCACACTGTTTCCAAACACAGGGGAGGAGAGGGCAGGGGCAGGAGGAAGGGGGAGGGGGAAGGGGAGAGGGCAGGGGCAGGGGCAGGGGGAGAGTGAGGGGCAGGGGCAAAAGAAAACATGGGGAGGGGGAGAGAGGATGGGGCAGGGGCAGGGGGAGATAGGAGGGGCAGGGGCAGGGGGAGAGGTGAGGGGCAGGGGTCAAGGGGGAGAGGTAGAGGAGGGGCATGGGCAGGGGCAGGGTGAGAGGTGAGTGGCAGGGGCAGGGGGAGAGGGAGAGAGGAGGGGCAGGGGCAGGTGGGCAAAGCAAACATGGTGACAGGAGGAGATTAGGGGTGGGAGTGTGCAGGGGTCATATTGCGCTTTTGGCAGGGTGGGATACTGACGCTGCTGAAGGCATTCGCGGGGATAAGCCCTGGCTAATGATGAGGAAGTCAGACAGCTTTGATCTGCCAGGGTTAGATCTGTTAGGGTTAGATCTGTTAGGGTTAGATCTGTTAGGGTTAGATCTGTTAGGGTTAGATCTGTTAGGGTTAGATCTGTTAGGGTTAGATCTGTCAGGGTTAGATCTGTTAGGGTTAGATCTGTTAGGATTAGATCTGTCAGGGTTAGATCTGTTAGGGTTAGATCTGTCAGGGTTGATCTGTCAGGGTTAGATCTGTTAGGGTTAGATCTGTTAGGGTTAGATCTGTTAGGGTTAGATCTGCTAGGGTTAGATCTGTTAGGGTTAGATCTGTTAGAGTTAGATCTGTTAAGGTTAGATCTGTTATGGTTAGATGTGTTAGGATTAGATCTGTTAGGGTTAGATCTGTTAGGGTTAGAGTTAGATCTGTTAGGGTTAGATCTGTTAGGGTTAGATCTGTTAGGGTTACATCTGTTAGAGTTAGATCTGTTAGGGTTAGATCTGTTAGGGTTAGATCTGTTAGGGTTAGATCTGTTAGGGTTAGAGTTAGATCTGTTAGGGTTAGATCTGTTAGGGTTAGATCTGTTAGGGTTAGATCTGTTAGGGTTAGATCTGTCAGCCCTGACCCCGCTTGTCTGCAGGGCACAGAGAGAAAGAGAGGAATGCACCCCTCTTCTTCTCCCTCCACTCCCTCCTTCCTCCTCCTCATCCCTCTCTCTCCTCTCCACCCTTCCTCCTTCCTCCTCCTCATCCCTTCTCTCTCCACCCTTCTTCTTCCTTCCTCCTCCTCATCCCTTCTCCCTCCACTCCCCTCCTTCCTCCCCCTCATCCCTTCTCCCTCCACCCTTCCTCCTCCTTCCTCCTCTCATCCCTTCCTCCTCCCTCCCCTCCCTCCCTCCTTCCTCCTCCTCATCCCTTCTCCCTCCCCCTCCACTCCCTCCTTTCTCCTCCTCATTCCTTCTCCCCTCCCTCTCTCCTCCTCTCCTCCTCTCCTCCTCCCTTCTCTCTCCACCCTTCCTCCTTCCCTCCTCCTCCTCCCCTTCTCTCTCCACCCTCCTCCTTCCTCCTCCTCCTCCTCTCCATCCCTTCTCCTCTCCACCCTTCCTCCTTCCTCCTCCTCCTCATCCCTTCTCTCTCCACCCCTTTCTCCTTCCTCCTCCTCCTCCCTCTCCCTCCCCTCCACTCCCTCCTTCCTCCTCCTCCTCCTCCCTTCTCTCTCCCACCCTTTCCCTCCTCCTCCTCCCTTCTCTCCCTCCATCACCTCCTTCCTCCTCCTCATCCCTTCTCTCTTCGCCTTCCCTTCCTCCTTCTCCCTCCAGAGAAAGAAAGATGGAGGACCAAAGCAACCAAAACCCCAAGCCTCTTCAGCTTCTCTCCTCCTTCTCTCCTCCTTACTCTCACACCCCTGTTTCTCTCCCCCTCCCTCTGTTTCCTCCTTTGTGAGTGTTTGCAGTGCTAGTGTACACGATGTGCTGTGGAGCCCAAGCAAGCAGCAGTAGCAACTCGGTGAGAGGCCAGGACAAGGCTGGGGTTGGGGCTGAGGTTGAGGAGTTGGGCTGGAGTTGTTGGCCCGGTATCCAGGCCAGGCAGGGCCTCAGATAAGGGGAGTGCTGTGCAGCTGTGAGGCCTGGGAGAACAAACATTACGCCACTGAGTACGCCTCCCAGGGGCCTCTGGAGAGCTCCATTGTTGCTGCCCGGCTCCGCAGGGTCACAGAGGAGCACAGTTCAGATGGCTTATCCTTGACTATTCTTGGAATTGAATGCAAGGACCCAGGATCTGGCTGGATCTTTATTTTTGATATCTCTGTTTTAGTCTTCCCCATATGCTCTTCATATAGAATAGAACTTTAGGATGCTAGATGATTATCACAGTTGTGTATCTGATATCTGTTTGGTATTTTTATCACAAGCAAACAATCATTTATTTAGAATGTTTGACCACGCCATTAATATGTAATTAAGAGAAACCACTCTGGTAAAATCTCCCCTAATCTCTTAAATGCATTGGTTGCATTGTGCAAGTGTGGGAAAGGATCCCTATCTTTGCTTGGGGAGATACTCGTGCCCTTGACTCATATCAAATACCAACCGCACAGAGAGGAGCATGGCAGACTGTTAGGGTCGGCAGATCTGTCAGACAACAGTCATTCCCGGCTACATCCAGTAAAGAGATTCTAAATGATTGAGACCCAGTCGAGAAGTGTTCCAGCACTGAGCTCCATCTAGTGACTGGGAAACTATCTTCTCTGTCTGGTGTGTTTGTCCTAACACACACGCAAACAAGTTCCTGGTGCTGGTTTTTGGGTTGGGGCTGGTTCTGGGGTTGGTTCTGGGGCTGGTTCTGGGGCGGGTTCTGGTTCTGGGGTTTGGCCTGGGCTCCCTCAGGACACATTGAGCTGCTTCAGCCACCTCAGGAACCCTGCACAGGTCTCATCGTCTCGTGATGTTTCCTGCTGGTGAAGGGAGGGACAGCTGTTCTGCTGGATCTGGGTTGGAGAGAGAGGACTCAGCGCAGTCTGGGTTGGGGAGAGAGAGAGGACTCAGGGCAGTCTGTGTTGGAGAGAGAGGACTCAGGGCAGTCTGGGTTGGGGAGAGAGAGAGGACTCAGGGCAGTCTGGGTTGGGAGAGAGAGAGGACTCAGGGCAGTCTGGGTTGGGGAGAGAGAGAGGACTCAGGGCAGTCTGGGTTGGGGAGAGAGAGAGGACTCAGGGCAGTCTGGGTTGGGGAGAGAGGACTCAGGGCAGTCTGGGTTGGAGAGAGAGAGGACTCAGGGCAGTCTGTGTTGGAGAGAGAGGACTCAGGGCAGTCTGGGTTGGGGAGAGAGAGAGGACTCAGGGCAGTCTGGGTTGGAGAGAGAGAGGACTCAGGGCAGTCTGGGTTGGGGAGAGAGAGAGGACTCAGGGCAGTCTGGGTTGGAGAGAGAGAGAGGACTCAGGGCAGTCTGGGTTGGGAGAGAGAGAGGACTCAGTGCAGTCTGGGTTGGGGAGAGAGAGGACTCAGGGCAGTCTGGGTTGGGGAGAGAGAGAGGACTCAGTGCAGTCTGGGTTGGGGAGAGAGAGGACTCAGGGCAGTCTGGGTTGGGGAGAGAGAGAGGACTCAGGGCAGTCTGGGTTGGAGAGAGAGAGGACTCAGGGCAGTCTGGGTTGGGGAGAGAGAGAGGACTCAGGGCAGTCTGGGTTGGAGAGAGAGAGAGGACTCAGGGCAGTCTGGGTTGGAGAGAGAGAGAGGACTCAGGGCAGTCTGGGTTGGAGAGAGAGAGAGGACTCAGGGCAGTCTGGGTTGGAGAGAGAGAGAGGACTCAGGGCAGTCTGTGTTGGAGAGAGAGAGGACTCAGGGCAGTCTGGGTTGGGGAGAGAGAGGACTCAGGGCAGTCTGGGTTGGAGAGAGAGAGAGGACTCAGGGCAGTCTGGGTTGGGGAGAGAGAGGACTCAGGGCAGTCTGTGTTGGAGAGAGAGGACTCAGGGCAGTCTGGGTTGGGGAGAGAGAGAGGACTCAGGGCAGTCTGGGTTGGGGAGAGAGAGAGGACTCAGGGCAGTCTGGGTTGGGGAGAGAGAGAGGACTCAGGGCAGTCTGGGTTGGGGAGAGAGAGAGGACTCAGGGCAGTCTGGGTTGGGGAGAGAGAGGACTCAGGGCAGTCTGTGTTGGAGAGAGAGGACTCAGGGCAGTCTGGGTTGGGGAGAGAGAGGACTCAGGGCAGTCTGGGTTGGGGAGAGAGAGGACTCAGGGCAGTCTGGGTCGGGGAGAGAGAGAGGACTCAGGGCAGTCTGGGTTGGGGAGAGAGAGAGGACTCAGGGCAGTCTGGGTTGGGGAGAGAGAGAGGACTCAGGGCAGTCTGGGTTGGGGAGAGAGAGAGGACTCAGGGCAGTCTGGGTTGGGGAGAGAGGACTCAGGGCAGTCTGGGTTGGAGAGAGAGAGGACTCAGGGCAGTCTGGGTTGGAGAGAGAGAGAGGACTCAGTGCAGTCTGGGTTGGGGAGAGAGAGAGGACTCAGGGCAGTCTGGGTTGGGGAGAGAGAGAGGACTCAGTGCAGTCTGTGTTGGGGAGAGAGAGAGGACTCAGGGCAGTCTGGGTTGGGGAGAGAGAGAGGACTCAGGGCAGTCTGGGTTGGAGCGAGAGAGAGGACTCAGTGCAGTCTGGGTTGGGGAGAGAGAGAGGACTCAGGGCAGTCTGGGTTGGGGAGAGAGAGAGGACTCAGGGCAGTCTGTGTTGGGGAGAGAGAGAGGACTCAGGGCAGTCTGTGTTGGGGAGAGAGAGAGGACTCAGTGCAGTCTGGGTTGGAGAGAGAGAGAGGACTCAGCGCAGTCTGGGTTGGGGAGAGAGAGAGAGGACTCAGGGCAGTCTGGGTTGGAAAGAGAGAGAGGACTCAGGGCAGTCTGGGTTGGGGAGAGAGAGAGGACTCAGGGCAGTCTGGGTTGGAGCGAGAGAGAGGACTCAGGGCAGTCTGGGTTGGGGAGAGAGAGAGGACTCAGGGCAGTCTGGGTTGGGGAGAGAGAGAGGACTCAGGGCAGTCTGTGTTGGAGAGAGAGGACTCAGGGCAGTCTGGGTTGGAGAGAGAGGACTCAGGGCAGTCTGGGTTGGGGAGAGAGAGAGGACTCAGGGCAGTCTGGGTTGGGGAGAGAGAGAGGACTCAGGGCAGTCTGGGTTGGGGAGAGAGAGAGGACTCAGGGCAGTCTGGGTTGGGGAGAGAGGACTCAGGGCAGTCTGGGTTGGAGAGAGAGAGGACTCAGGGCAGTCTGGGTTGGAGAGAGAGAGAGGACTCAGTGCAGTCTGGGTTGGGGGAGAGAGAGAGGACTCAGGGCAGTCTGGGTTGGGGAGAGAGAGAGGACTCAGTGCAGTCTGTGTTGGGGAGAGAGAGAGGACTCAGGGCAGTCTGTGTTGGGGAGAGAGAGAGGACTCAGGGCAGTCTGTGTTGGGGAGAGAGAGAGGACTCAGGGCAGTCTGGGTTGGAGCGAGAGAGAGGACTCAGTGCAGTCTGTGTTGGGGAGAGAGAGAGGACTCAGGGCAGTCTGTGTTGGGGAGAGAGAGAGGACTCAGGGCAGTCTGTGTTGGGGAGAGAGAGAGGACTCAGTGCAGTCTGGGTTGGAGAGAGAGAGAGGACTCAGCGCAGTCTGGGTTGGGGAGAGAGAGAGAGGACTCAGGGCAGTCTGGGTTGGAGAGAGAGAGAGGACTCAGGGCAGTCTGGGTTGGAGAGAGAGAGAGGACTCAGGGCAGTCTGGGTTGGAGCGAGAGAGAGGGCTCAGGGCAGTCTGGGTTGGGGAGAGAGAGAGGACTCAGGGCAGTCTGGGTTGGGGAGAGAGAGAGGACTCAGGGCAGTCTGTGTTGGAGAGAGAGGACTCAGGGCAGTCTGGGTTGGAGAGAGAGGACTCAGGGCAGTCTGGGTTGGGGAGAGAGAGAGGACTCAGGGCAGTCTGGGTTGGAGAGAGAGAGAGGACTCAGGGCAGTCTGGGTTGGGGAGAGAGAGGACTCAGGGCAGTCTGGGTTGGGGAGAGAGGACTCAGGGCAGTCTGGGTTGGGGAGAGAGAGAGGACTCAGGGCAGTCTGGGTTGGGAGAGAGAGAGAGGACTCAGGGCAGTCTGGGTTGGGGAGAGAGAGAGGACTCAGTGCAGTCTGGGTTGGGGAGAGAGGACTCAGGGCAGTCTGGGTTGGGGAGAGAGAGAGGACTCAGGGCAGTCTGGGTTGGGGAGAGAGAGAGGACTCAGGGCAGTCTGGGTTGGGGAGAGAGAGGACTCAGGGCAGTCTGGGTTGGGGAGAGAGGACTCAGGGCAGTCTGGGTTGGAGAGAGAGAGAGGACTCAGGGCAGTCTGGGTTGGGGAGAGAGAGAGGACTCAGTGCAGTCTGGGTTGGGGAGAGAGGACTCAGGGCAGTCTGGGTTGGGGAGAGAGAGAGGACTCAGGGCAGTCTGGGTTGGGGAGAGAGAGAGGACTCAGGGCAGTCTGGGTTGGAGCGAGAGAGAGGACTCAGGGCTCTTAATAAACCCTGCTGACAGACCAGTCATGTATACCCTTAACTCAGCCAGGGGTGACCTTCTCAATGAGCACTCAGTCTGTGTGTGTGCTGGCCCCTATGTGTGTGTGTGCTGGCCTGTGTGTGTGTGTGCTGGCCTGTGTGTGTGTGTGCTGGCCTGTGTGTGTGTGTGTGTGCTGGCCTGTGTGTGTGTGTGCTGGCCTGTGTGTGTGTGCTGGCCTGTGTGTGTGTGTGCTGGCCTGTGTGTATTTACTTTTGCTTGTGCGCAAGTATATAAACGATGAGGGTGTTACGGTGAAGTGCGTACCACGTAGGCTAAAGCCTCATCACAGAGACCAGGGTTTGATTCCTGCCCGGGTCACTTCCTGCATGTCCCTCTTTCTCTCCCCTACATGTATCGTCACTCTACACTATTTCCATCCAAATAAAGCCCCAAAAAATCCATAAAATAAATCACAAAAAAGTGCAGTTAAGGTCTCTCCCTCTCCTCTCCTCTCCCTCTCCCTCTCTCTCCCTCTCCCTCCCATCTCCCTCTCCCTCTCCCTCTCCTTCTCCCTCTCCCTCTCCCTC
>CAEFZP010002911.1:0-7500 GCA_903064625.1 Mallotus villosus
GCAGTTAGAGTAATCACCAAAACATTAGGACTCTCCTCCTGTGAGACGTGATATGATTGGCTGATAATCACAGCTATCTGCTAAGTGAGGTTGATTTGAAGGAGGAGTGTGGGGTTGAGGGCCCAATCGATATCTCTCTCTCTCCTCGCGAGAGAGAGAGAGAGAGAGAGAGAGATGGAGAGAGAGAGAGGGAAAGAGAGAGGGAGAGAGAGAGGAGAGCTAGAGGGAGAGAAGAAGGGGCGAGAGAGCGAGAGAGAGAGAGCAGCAGGAGAGAGAGAGCTTTATTTGCTGTCTATCTTATCGGTCTCTACTAGGATGTCTGCTCTCATATGTCTCTCTCTGTGTCTATCTCTGTCACTCCTCGTTTGTACTCTCTGTTTCTCTCGTGTCTTCTCTTGTCTCTCTCTCTCTTGTCCTCTGTGTCTCTCTCTCTCTCTGTATCTCTTGTCTCTCTCTGTATCTCTGGTTGTCTCTTCTCTGTGTCTCTCTTATCTTTCTGGTCTCTGTTGTTGTTGTTCTCTCTTCTTGTGTCT
The DNA here is from genome assembly GCA_903064625.1 of Mallotus villosus. Lineage (NCBI taxonomy): Eukaryota > Metazoa > Chordata > Actinopteri > Osmeriformes > Salangidae > Mallotus > Mallotus villosus. The sequence continues at coordinate 534 of CAEFZP010002911.1, forward strand.
CTCTCTCTATCTGTTCTTTATGTGTCTCTATACTGTCTCTCTCTGTATTCTCTCTGTGTTCTCTCTCTGTCTCTCTTTGTCTCTCTCTCTGTGTCTCTCTATGTCTCTCTCTCTCTGTCTCTCTTGCTGTTTCTCTTCTCTTGTCTCTCTATGTCCTCCTCTGTCTCTTCTCTGTTTCTCTCTCTCTGTGTCTCTCTATCTCTCTCTCTGTTCTCTCTGTGTCTCTTCTTCTCTGTGGTCTCTCTATCTCTCTTGTCTATCTGTGTCTCTCTTTGTCTCTCTCTGGGGGGGGGGGGGGGGGGGGGGGGGGGGGGGGGGGGGGGGGGGGGGGGGGGGGGGGGGGGCTGTGTATATCTATCTGTCTCTCCATGTCTCTTCTATATCTTTTATTTTAGGGAGAGTGTTGTGTGAGTAATGGAAGGATTTACAGTGGCACATGTAATCCTCATATAGTTCAGTTCAATTATATTGTTTTATATCTTCTGCCGTCTTCAGTGCACTGTATTGATTGTTATTGATTCTTGTCACAGCTGTTGTAGGGACGTCCTACCCTCCCCAAGGGGGATGGCACGTGAGAAAAACCAAAAAAACAACACACGAAAGTGAAAACATAAAAAAAAACACACAAAAACACAAACAAACACACCGAAAAACACACACAAACACGACCCCACCAACAAAAACACACAAAACCACACACATCAACAAGACAAAACACACACAACCACACACACACACACACAGACAACACACACACAGCCCACAACACACACAAACACACACACACACACAACACACCAAACACACACACACACACCACACACACACCCCACACACACACACACCACACACCACACACACACACCACACACACAGGAAGACAGTGGTCAGGTCAGCGTCACGTTCATGCACTGCCTTTTGATTATCCACCTGATTTTCTTTTTACCACACACACACACACCACACATCACACATACACACATCACACACACACCACCACACACTTTCAAAAACTTTGACTATTGCTTGCATTACCTTTCAAACGCTACATCCTAGCAAAAACACATGACTTGTAGTTGTAGCATGTTGCCGACGTGTAGTTGTGTAGTTGTGTTTTACCGCTTAACATTAAGATATCGAGTTCTGTTCATTGTGGAGGATCCTGTTCTCTGGCAACTCTCCTCGTAGGGCGTCTGAAGAAGGACATCCTTTTGAAAACACCTCCGAAGGAATGTGGAAGGAGCTATTCTCTCTCTATCTCTCTATCGCATCTAGCTCTCTCTATCGAGAGAGCGAGAGAGAAGATTAGAGAGAGAGAGTAGAAGAGAAAATAGAAAGCGAGAGAGAGAGATAGAAAGTAGCGAGAGATAGAGCGAGAGAGCTATCGCACGAGCTGCTATCTATCTATCTATCCTATAGAGAGCACCAGCTCACTGCTCCCTTCTCTCTCGCTCTCTCTCACCTATCTCTCTCTATCTCTATCTCTCTCTCTCTCTCTCTCGCCTCTCTCTCTCTCTCTCTCTCTCAGCCAAGCAGCTGGAGAAGAGTTGGTGTCCGAGTGCTGAAAAGAAAAGGAGTTTCCCTGCACCAGCTCCGGGCAGCACTGGGGGCAGCGCTGGCTCTCTGAGACTTTCACAAAAGCAATCATCTCATGCCAAACGACAGCCCCTGGAGGTCGCCAAGGAAGCGCAGACATGTGGCCAAAGGCCCACTTCAGTATGGGATGGATCCGCGTTCTGCAGACCCGGTTTGATTTGGGCCGCGTCAGGAATGTAACCCGCAGCGCCCCCAGTGGAACTGTGACAGAGTTTGCATGTCGGTGGCTTCCAGAGGAGAGGATCCTGACACGCGTACGAAGCTTGGCAAGGCGTACCTGTGGTCTATTCTCTTCTCTCGTCCTCTCTCTCTCTCTCTGGTCTGGGGAACTGTGAGCTAGGTCAGGGTTTTAGCCTAGAGAGTTCAAGAGATGATGAGAGAGAGAGGGTGTGAAAAAAGAGAGAGAGAGCGAGAGGTTAGAGAGAGAGAGAGAGAGATGAGATGAGAGAGGAACTGAGTGAGACGAGAGGAGAGTGTAGAGAGCGAAGAGAGGAGAGAGAGGGAGAGATGAGGGCGAGAGGAGAGAGAGAGGGGCAAATGAGATCATACTGCTGGCTCAGTGCTGTAGGTGTGTGATATCACTGATTGGGATATTCAGATTCATCTTTTAATTTCTTTCTACTTTTCTCCCCGGTCTCCTTGATGTAAGGGCGGGGGTGTAGAGTTTTTAAGGGTTGTCTTGTATCCAGATGAGTGAGTGTGGCAAGCGATTGAGTCCATCCGGGGCCATAAGATGTGGACAGGGAGCAGGAGACCAACACCAGCGAGCACAGATGTCAGGGAGAGACCCCCCCCCGAGAGAAACGAGAGAGAAGCTTCGTTAAAATATAGATGAAAACTGCGACAGGCGCTGGAACTGCTGAAACACCACACCTACCTTACACAAACAAAAAAAAAAAGAAAGTAAAAAACAAAAAAAAACAAAGAAAGGAAAAAAAAAGCAAGGAAAAAAAAAAAAAAAAAAAAAAAAGAAAGGAAACAAAAAACAAGAAAAAAAAAAAAAAACGAAAGGAAAAAAAAAAACCGAAAGGAAAACAAAACTACAGTAAAAAAAAAACAAAAAAAATAAAGACAAAAAAAACACACAAAAAAAAAAAAAGCAAAAAAAAATCAAAAAAAAAAAAAGCAACAGGAAAAAAAAAAAAACAAAAAAAAAAGACAGGAAATAAAACAAAAAGAAAGTACAAACACACAAAACCACCCCTACCTAAAAAAAAAAAAAAAATGACCTGAAAAAAAAAAAAAAACCAAACAAACTACAGGAACAAAAAAAAAACACACACAGAATTGCTAAATTGCACACCAAACAAACACAACACCCCTACATTCAAAACACACAAAAAAAAACAAATACCGTACACACCAACAACCAAATCCTCTACCTTACACACACACACACATCTCTACATTACACACACACAAACACAACACATCCTCTTACCTTCACACACACAAACACACACACACACCACACACACATTTCCTCTACCTCACACACCACACACACACATCCTGTACCTTGCACACACCCACTAATACATACACCCTATACTTTGCCTCACACACACACACTGCCCACCCCAAACTTCATCCTAACCAAAACCTTTCTCTATTGGAGCACCTATAAATAACGTTTAGACTGCACTCATTATGGGATCAACACAAAACTGCTCTCTGATTGGCCGGTTCGAGCAGAGTCGTCTGCAAACAAATCCTCAGCTGATGCCAACGGTCGTAGTGATTCGACTCCCACAACACCGCACGCGGGGGTCTGCACGTCGCCGTGACGACGGACTCGCCTTCCTCTCCTCCCGTGCGACAGACGTTTTCGTGGCCGCCATAACAGTCTGAGCTGTATCCTACAGGATGGATTCATGAGCACCTCTAATGTCACGCAGTACGCTGGGTTCAGGTTATTTACTCTGGTTTACGCGCGATACACACTCCTCTCTGCTAATAATCACACATTTCAGTGAGAGCAAATGATGGCCAATTCGACCCTCTCATACTGTAGCAGGATAGACGTGCTGTGCAAGCATGCTCTGGTTGTGGCCAAGTCTGGACTGTGGATGGGGTGTGTGTGGTGGTGTGTGGGTGTGTGGGGTGTGGTGTGGTGTTGTTGCGGTGTGTGTGTGTGGTGACTGTGTCGGTTGGTGTTGTGTAGTGTGTGGGTGTGTGTGGTGAAGTGTGTCGTGTGAGCTGTGTCGGGTCTGAGTACTGCTGGGAGGGGTGTGGTGTGGTGGTGGCTGTGTGTGTGTGTGTGGGATGGGTGTTGTGGTGTGTGTGTGGGTGTGATGGGTGTGGGTGGTGGTGTTGTGTGTGTGTGGTGGTGTGTGTGGTGTGTGTGGGTGTCTGGAGTCTGAGGACTGGTGGAGGGCAGTGATGTTGGTGAGTGTGTGTGTAACTGTGTGTGTGGTGTGTGACTGTGGTGGCGGTGTCGCTGGTGTGTGTCGTGTGTGTGTGGTGGTGTGTGGGGATGTCTGGTCTGAGACGTGAGGGGGTGTCGGCGTGTCCGGTGGTGTGTGTGTGTGTGGTGGTGTGTGTGTGGGTGGTGGGGTGTGTGTGATGGTAGGTGGGTGTGTGTGGGATCTGCGACTGTGTGTGTGTGGTGTGTGTCTTGTGTGTGTGAGTGGCTGTGTTTTTGGTGTGGTGCGTGGGTGTAGTGTGTGGTGTTGTGTGTGTGTGGTCTGAGACTGTGAGGGGTGGGTGTGTGTAGATGTGTGTGTGTGCTTGTGGTGGGGTGTGTGTGGTTGGTCATGTGGTGTGTGTGTGGTGGTGTACTGTGTGATGTGTGTGTTGTGTGTGGGTCTGTGAGACCTGTGGAGGGGGTGTGTGTGTGTGTGGGTGTGTGTGTGTGTGGATGGTGTGTGTGTGGTCGCTGTTGTGTGTGTCTGTGGTGGTTGATGTGTGGGTGGTGGGTGTGTGTGGTTGTGTGGTGTGTGTGTGTGTGGTGTGTGTGTGGTGGTGTGTTGTGTGTGTGGTGTGTGTGTGTGTGTGTGTGGGGGTCTGAGACTGTGGAGGGGGGGTTGTGTGTGGTGTGTTGTGTGTGCGGTGTGTGTGTGTAATTGATTAAAATCACAATATTAAAACATGGCGATACGAGAGCCTTGCATCCCAATGAGAACACACTCAAACATACACACGGACCTACACACACACACACACACACACACCACATCACCAAAAGGTATAGGTGATCATCTGCATGATTGTGTCAGGGGTTTCCAGGGCGACCCCTGACACAAGGTGGTGCAGAATCAGCAACATTCTGATCAATCATTGATTGTGTATTTATTTCACTTTTATGATGCTAAAGTATATTATTATTATCATATTTGTATCAGGGCAGAGAAGTACTGGCAAAGAAAGAAAGAATCTCATTTTGGTCCCTTATTTAATATTTTCACATTTTAAACAACCATAACACCAGATCTACAGAGGACTGCTAGACAAATCAAATCAAACATTTACAAATTCATAAACAAAGAATATAAAACAGACGTCAGAGATGTGGACGGCCAATCAAAGTCCACAAACCAAGTTTGTCAAAAAAGAAACAAAACTTTTTTCATTCTTTTAGAACTACAACACTGAGGCTTCTGGTCATGTGATGACAATATCCACTCACTATCACAAAGCGCATGACATAACAGCTCTCATCAGAGCCTAGCATTTTGCCCAAGAAGACTCACGTAGAAGAAGAGAAGAGACTACGAAAAAGATACACACTATCTCCTCGAGCTCGTGCGCTCTCCTACTCTCAACACAGATCCACCTCTCACCCTACTCTCCTCGCTCCTCTCCTCCTCCTCTCCTCCTCTCCTCTCCTCCTCCTCATCTGGCTCACTACTCTCTCTGCTTCCTGCCAGAACTGTATGTTCAAGGTCTGGATATATGGCACTATATAAATGAACGCAACATAAACAACATATCTCGCTTGGTCTGGTCAGGAGATAATCAGCATGTAATCATAATGTAATCAAGGAGGAATCAGAGATGAATCCGGATGTAATCAGGGTGAAATCGGGGAGGAACCCTCCGCTTAGTGCTCATCATGTGTGAGGGAGGAAAGATGTTGATTCAGGAACCACAGAATCCACTGTCTCAGATAACAGGTCAGCTCTGTCAGAACAGGTCTGTCTGTTGTCTGTCTGTCTGTTGTCTGTCTGTCTGTCTGTCGTCTGTCTGTCTGTCTGTCTGTCTGTCTGTCTGTCTGTTGTCTGTCTGTCTGTCTGTCTGTCTGTCTGTCTGTCTGTCTGTCTGTCTGTCTGTCTGTCTGTCTGTCTGTCTGTCTGTCTGTCTGTCTGTCTGTCTGTCTGTCTGTCTGTCGTGTCTGTCTGTCTGTCTGTCTGTCTCTCTCTGCCTGACTACCTGTCTGTCTCAGATAACAGGTCAGCTCTGTCAGAACAGGCCTGTCTGTCTGTCTGTCTGTCTGTCTGTCTGTCTGTCTGTCTGTTTGTCTGTCTGTCTGTCTGTCTGTCTGTCTGTCTGTCTGTCTGTTTGTCTGCCTGACTACCTGTCTGTCTCAGATTACAGGTCAGCTCTGTCAGAACAGGGCCTGTCTGTCTGTCTGTCTGTCTGTCTGTCTGTCTGTCTGTCTGTCTGTCTGTCTGTCTGCCTGCCTGTCTGTCTGTCTGTCTGTCTGTCTGCCTGCCTGTCTGTCTGTCTGTCTGTCTGTCTGTCTCAGATTACAGGTCAGCTCTGTAAATTTGGTAGTTTACCAGCCTCTCTCAAGAACAAGCCGAGTAGTGAGCCTGACCGTCTGTCTGTCAGGCTATCTGTCTTACTGCCTATTGGATGGGCTACCTGTCTGTGTCTGTCTCTCTACCTGACTACCTGTCTGTCTGTCCGTCTGTCTGCCTTTCTGTCTGCCTGACTACCTGCCTGACTGCCTGTCTGCCTGTCTGCCTGTCTGTCCTGTCAGTATATATTTACATTAAAGCGAAACACATTCAAGGCGTATACCGAAAAAGGAAATACTGTACAAGCTCACATCACAGACGGACACAGGAGAGCGTGGTTTGAAGGGTTCAGTCTTCTTTATACAAGCGGGGGGAGGGAGGGGGGGTCCACCTTCACAGGCTGGACTCTTCTGTACAAAATGTGTTTCTTTGCTTTTAAAACACATGCACACACCTTCACACACACACACACACACACACACGCACACACACGAGCGCACGCACACACACACACACAGGGGTGTCCATGCAGTAGGCGTGTCCTGGCGTTGAGGTAGCCAATCAGAAGGAGCTGAGAGCCTCCAGTGCTACCTCATAGCAGAACTTATACTGCTCCTGTAGAGGAAGAAACACAGCAGGGGTTAACCACACAGCTCTCACACACACACTCACACACACACGCTCCCACA
>CAEFZP010002911.1:15000-22500 GCA_903064625.1 Mallotus villosus
GACAGACAGACAGACAGACAGACAGACAGACAGACAGACAGACAGACGGTAGATAGACCGGTTTACAGACAGGTAGACAGGACAGACCGGTATACAGACAGACAGAGAGGTAGACAGACAGACAGGTATAAAGACAGACAGACAGAGAGGTATAAAGACAGGGACAGACAGACAGGTAGACAGACAGAGAGGTAGACAGACTCACTTGGAACTCATCCTTGATCTGGCTGGAGTTGGTCTGTGGGTCCAGCCTGCTGATGTTGTAGTAGACGGCTCTGAACTCACACACGGGGATGGCTGTGTTCCCACACAGACACGCCTCCAAGATGGCGTCGTGCACAAACACATACTGCTCCTGCACGGGATGACATCAGCACGAGTGACATCAGCACCCACTGTGATGACATCAGCACTAGTGACATCAGCACTGATTGTGGTGACATCAGCATTAGTGACATCAGCACCCACTGTAGTGACATTAGCACCCACTGTAGTGACATCAGAACTAGTGACATCAGCACCCACTTAGTGACATCAGCACTAGTGACATCAGCACCCACTGTGGTGACATCAACATTAGTGACATCAGCACCCACTGTAGTGACATCAGCACTAGTGACATCAGCACTGACTGTGGTGACATCAGCACTGACTGTGATGACATCAGCACTGACTGTGATGACATCAGCACTGACTGTGATGACATCAGCACTGACTGTGGTGACATCAGCACGAGTGACATCAGCACTGACTGTGGTGACATCAGCATTGACTGTGGTGACATCAGCATTGCCTGTGGTGAAGTCCTCACAGACACACACACAGACACAGACAGACACTCCGACCTTTTAAAAGATTAAATTATTTGTGTTATTTGGTTCAGGATTACATTTGAAAAGTGCTTTTAAACTGACAACTTGCCCCCAGAATCCATTAACGGCACTGCTGCCAAATATAACTGCTCAGGCTGTTCAAGAAGAACATCCTCACACACACACGCACACACACACACACACACACACACACACACACACACACACACACACACACACAACACACACACACACCACACACACACACACACACACACACACACACACACACACACACACATACACACACACACACACACATACACACACACACACACACACACACACACACACTCCACACACACAGTTCACACACACACACTCCACACACACACACAGACACACTCCACACACAGTACCTCTGTCTGCACCATGTTGACTCTCTGAGACCGCAGCTCTCGGATGCAGTTGAAGATGTCGACCACGCCCTCGTTCTCCGCCATGTCCAGCATGATGTCCACCGCCATGAAGCAGCCTGTCCGGCCCGCGCCCGCGCTGGGGACACACTTCCTGTTAGCCACGCTCGCTAGCATCCAACACATCTGCATCACTTCCTGTTAGCCACGTTCGCTAGCACCCTGCACCTCACATCACTTCCTGTTAGCCACACTCGCTAGCACCACGCACCTCACATAACTTCCTGTTAGCCACGCTCGCTAGCACCCTGCACCTCACATAACTTCCTGTTAGCGATGATCGCTAGCACCACGCACCTCACATAACTTCCCGTTAGCGATGATTGCTAGCATACCAGACCTAACATCACTTCCTGTTAGCTACGCTCGCTAGCACCCAAAACCTAACATCACATCCTGTTGAAGGAGAGGATGGTGTGATGAGAAGAGGGGGGTGTGATAAAGGAGAGGAGGGTGTGATGGAGGAGAGGAGGGTGTGATGAAGAAGAGTGTGATGGAGGAGAGGAGGGTGTGATGGAGGAGAGAAGGGTGTGACCCAGGAGATAATCCCTTCTGAAAGACACCACGTCACGTCAACACGGTTTAGAGGGCTGGAGCCAAATTGCACTGTGCCATTTAGCAGCCTCTCCTGTCACAACTCATTGTCTCCACACAGCCCTCCTCTCCTCCTCTCTGTACCCTGCTCCTCTCGGGAAGGAGATGGAGGAGGGGAGAGGAGGAAGAAGTTGGAGGGTAGCGAAGCGGGGAGCAGGAGTGGGGGAGGAGGGGGGAGGAGGGGGTGAGGAGGGGGAGTGAGGGGTGAAGAGAGGCCCTCGTCTTTCAATGCTCATTCATTCTCCAGCAAAGATGAAAGATTACAGTCATCTACAGGGGACAGGGGCGCCAGTAATCAAAGCAGGTGTGTGTTTCTGTGTGGTGTGTGTGTGTGTGTGTGTGTTCTGTGTGTGTGTGTGGTGTGTGTTGTGTGTGTGTGTGTGAGTCACCTGTGTGAGGAGCAGAGCAGCAGACTCTGCTACACACCCGGCATCATCAGTAGCATGTGGTGTGCAGTGTGCAGTGTGTAGTGTATAGTATGCATTATTCAGTATATAGTATGCAGTATGTAGTGTGTGGTGTGCAGTATGTAGTGTGTGGTATGCAGTGTGCAGTATGTAGTGTGTGGTATGCAGTGTGTAGTATGCAGTGTGTGGTATGCAGTGAGCAGTATGTAGTGTGTGGTATTTGGTGTGCAGTATGCAGTGTGCAGTATGCAGTGTAGTATGCAGTGTAGTATGCAGTGTTTGGTATGCAGTGAGCAGTATGTAGTGTGTGGTATTCGGTGTGCAGTATGCAGTGTGCAGTATGCAGTGTGCAGTATGCAGTATGCAGTGTGTGGTATTCGGTGTGCAGTATGTAGTGTTTGGTATGCAGTGTGTGGTATGCAGTGAGCAGTATGTAGTGTGTGGTATTCGGTCTGCAGTATGTAGTGTTTGGTATGCAGTGTTTGGTATGCAGTGTGCAGTATGCAGTGTGCAGTGTGTAGTATGCAGTATGTAGTGTGTAGTGTATGGTATGCAGTGAGCATTATGTAGTGTGTGGTATGCAGTGTGCAGTATGCAGTGTGTGGTATGCAGTGTGCAGTATGTAGTGTGTGGTATTCGGTGTGCAGTATGTAGTGTGTGGTATGCAGTGTGCAGTATGTAGTGTGTGGTATGCAGTGTGTGGTATGCAGTGTGCAGTGTATGGTATGCAGTGTGCAGTGTGTGGTAAGCAGTGTGCAGTGTGCCGTGTGTGGTATGCAGTGTGCAGTATGTAGTGTGTGGTATGCAGCGTGTGGTAAGCAATGTGCAGTGTGTGGTAAGCAGTGTGCAGTATGCAGTGTGTGGTAAGCAGTGTGCAGTGTGCAGTAGACCCACCTGCAGTGAGCCACGATGGGCCCCAGCCTCTGGAGGGTTGAGGAACTTGACCTGGCGGATGAAGCCCAGCAGGCCGGTGGCGTAGCAGGGAACACCGTGGTCCGGCCAGCTGCTGAAGTGGAACTGGTGGATCTCACGGATCTCATGATGGCCCTTCTGGGAGGAGAAACACACACACACACACAAACACATACATACACACACAGACACACACACATACACACAGACACACAGATCCACACACACAATCTTTATTATATCCTGTCCTCGAGCAGGTCTTTAACAGGTTGAAGTCTAAGAGGTAAACCAACACACAGGTTAATAGAATCAAAGTGAATGATTTAACCCGTAACCCAGTTGTGAACACAAGCGGGCCCCTGCAGCTCTTGTTGCTAGCAGAGTAAACCTGCGTGTCTGGCTGGCTAGCTAATGAACTAGAGCCACCTGCATGAGTGTGTGAGCCCGTGTGAATGTGTGTGTCTGTGTGTCTGCACGTGTATGTGTGTGTATGGCTGTGTGTGCGTGCCCGTGTGTGTGTGTGCGTGTGAATGTGTATGTGTGCGTATGGGGGTGGGTGTGTATGTGTGTGTATGGCTGTGTGTGTGCACGTGTATGTGTGTGTATGGCTGTGTGTGCGTGCCCTGTGTGTGTGTGTGCGTGTGAATGTGTATGTGTGCGTATGGGGGTGGGGGTGTATGTGTGTGTATGGCTGTGTGTGTGCGCATGTGTGTGAATGTGTGGGTCTTTATGTGTGTGTGCGCGCATGTGTGTGTGTGTGCGTGTGTGTGTGTGTGTGTGTGCGAGCGTGTGTGTGTTGTGTGTGTGCGTGTGTGTGTGTGTGTGTGCGAGCGTGTGTGTGTGTGTGTTGTGTGTGTGTGTGTGCGTGTGCATGTGTGTGTGTGTGCTTGCGGCTGCCAAGGCAGTGGGCTCTGGTGTGACTTATTCTCTAGAGATTAGGAGACTAACTGCCTGAGGAGCAGGACTATAATCTGCTTGGAGTTGTCATTAATAAAGCCTTTCATATAATCTCCACTCTCATTATTCCTGCAATTAACACAATTTACTACGCTCTAGTTGAGTATGTGTGTGTATATGTTTGTGTGTGTGTGTGTGTGTGTGTAAGTGTGTGTGGGCACATCTGAAGTGTGAACTTGTGCAGAGTGGGTGCCAAAGCTTGTAAAGCAGGAATTAAGGTTGTGATGTGCTGTGACTTCCAAAGACAAGTTTCTTTCTCTGTCTCTATATCCCTGTTTTCCCTCCCTCCTCCTCTCCTTCTCTCCCTCCCTCCCTCCCTCCCTCTCCCTCCCTCCCTCCCTCCCTCCCTCCCTCCCTCCCTCCCTCCCTCCCTCCTCCCTCCCTCCCTCCCTCCTCCTCTCCCTCTCTCCCTCTCTTCCTCCCTCCTCCTCCTCTCCCTCCCTCCCTCCCTCCCTCCCTCCCTCCCTCCCTCCCTCCCTCCCTCCCTCCCTCCCTCCCTCCCTCCCTCCCTCCCTCCCTCCCTACCTCCCTCCCTGCCCTACTCCCTCCCTCCTCCTCCTCCTCTCCCTCTCTCTCCCTCTCTCCCTCCCTCCTCCTCTACCTCTCTCCCTCCCTCCCTCCCCTCCTCCCTCCTCCTCCCCCCCTCTCTTCCTCCCTCCTCCTCCTCTCCCTCCCTCCCTCCCTCCCTCCCTCCCTCGCCTCCCTCCCTCCCCATGCCCTCCCTCCCTCCTCCCTCCTCCCTCCCTCCCTCCCTCCCTCCCTCCCTCCCTCCCTCCCTCCCTCCCTCTCTCCCTCTCCCTCTCCCTCGTCCCTCTCCCTCTCCCTCTCCCTCTCCCTCTCCTCTCCCTCTCCCTCTTCCCTCTCCCTCTCCCTCTCCCTCTCCCTCTCCCTCTCCCTCTCCCTCTCCCTCTCCCTCTCTCTCCCTCCCTCCTCTATCCTCCCTCCCTCTCTCCCTGCTCCTTCTCCAGCTCTGCGGCAGTCAGGGAGGAGGGTGGGCTTGTAGAACAGATGGATTAATTGCTCAGAGAGAGTTGGTGACATAGTGTTTGTGTTGTTGGCGTAAGCAGCTTGCTCAGAGAAACCAAGCAGAAAGATGAGCTTCAAGCTGGGGGCGGCCTCTAATGTCTGCTATCGCTCAGAGCAGAACTACAATAGTCTACACTGGGCCCATTACAGCTGAGAGTAGAACTACAATAGTCTACACTGGGCCCATTACAGCTCAGAGTAGAGCTACAATAGAGTCTACACTAGGTGTGTGTGTGTGTGTGTGTGCTTACCTTCTGTACAGTAAAGGTTCGGATGACGTATTCAGCCAGAGGTTCTGTCTCTATCAGTGTGACCTTGATGTCGCCATAGATCTCTGTCTCATCAGGCCAGTAGCGCACACACTTCACCTGGATACACATACACACACCCCTGTTACACACACTGTTACACACACTGTTACACACACTTCACCTGTGCACTATGCTACTGTAGACCTGTTCATGTAATCAGCAGGGAGCAGCTCCCTTCATGGAGGGTTGCTGCCACACAGGAACACACACTCTCTCTGTCTCTCTCTCGTCTTCTCTCTGTCTCTCTCTCTGTCTCTCTCTCTCTGTCTCTCTGTCTCTCTGTCTCTCTGTCTCTCTGTCTCTCTTCTCGTCTCTCTGCTCTCTCTCTCTCTCTCCTCTCTCTCTCTCTCTCTCACTCTCTCTCTCTCTCTCTCTCTCCAAGGAATCACAGCTGCTGTTGTTGTTGGCAACATCTTCAGAGTTCTGTCTCTTCCTCCTCTAATCCTTTTCCTCCCATCTCTCTCCACACATCAACCCTCCCTTTATCTGTCACTCTCTCTCTCTCTCTCTCTCACTCTCTCACTCCCTTCTCTCTCTCTCCTCTCCTCTCTCTCTCTCTCTGTCTCTGTCTCTGTCTCTCTTTCACTCTCTCAATCCTCTCTCTCTCTCTTTCACTCTCTCACTCCTTCTCTGTCTCTTTTTCACTCTCTCACTCTTTTTCTCTCCATCCTCCCTCCCTCTCCCCCTCCCTCCCTCTGTACTCACCCTGCCCACCTCACCAGGTTGGTAACCATGACGATGCTCGCGGTGTTCTCCTGCCAGACCATCCTCCAGAAATCTCTCACTGTTTTCCTGCATGGGACCTACACACACACACACACACACACACACACACGCAAACACACACACGCAGAGACACTTTAGCACACAGTCAACTCTGAAGCCTGTAAAAGTGTCTACGATCAATTACAGATAGACCCTTCTGGTCAGAGAACCAACTGTGCTAAATGTTTTGGGCTTTTACAGCACTGGTGGATATCACACACACCACAACACACCACACCCACACACACAACCCTCGCCCACACACACACACACACTGTTGTCTGGGTTACCTTGAGTAGCGATGTAGTGTCTGGGTCTGTGGTACCCCTGTAGAACACAAACACTCAGATCAGCCTGGACTGGTAACGACCGGGGTTGTTAGGGTCGGACCGGGGTCGTTACTAACGTATACTACAGGGGTGGGCAATCCTGGTCCTCGAGGGCCGGTGTCCTGCATGTTTTAGATGTTTCCCTGCTCCAAACACACCTGATTCACATGAATGGTCGTTACCCCACCCGGCTTCCACAGAGCTTGATAACAACCCATTCATTGAAACAGGTGTGCTGGAGCAGGGAAACATCTAAGACAAGCAGGACATCGGCCCTCGAGGACCAGGATTGCCCACCCTGGTATACTACATGGATATATACACTAACGTATACTACATGGATATATACACTAACGTATACTACATGGATATATACACTAACGTATACTACATGGATATATACACTAACGTGACTCACGTCGATGTAGTTGGCGTTGATGTAGTCGGAGTGCGGCTCCCCCTCCAGCGGCTGCAGCCTCACCCTGGTCTGGTCGTCTGTGGGGTCAGATATCCACAAACACCAGGTCTGAAGTTACACTCACCAGGACACACACACACACACACACTCACCCTGGTCTGGTCGTCTGTGGGGTCAGATATCCACAAACACCAGGTCTGAAGTTACACTCACCCAGGACAGGACACACACACGTTCACACTCACACACTCAACCCAGGACAGGACACACACACGTTCACACTCACACACTCACCGGACAGACACACACACGTTCACACACCACACACGTTCACACTCACACCACTCACCCAGGACAGGACACACACACGTTCACACACGCACACTCACACACTCACATTGTACAATCTCCTCATACAATCATACAATCTCATTGTTACTTTGGCGATGTTCACAAATGTATATCAAGCCTTTTCCGAACTGAACTGAAAAGA
>CAEFZP010002912.1:0-56641 GCA_903064625.1 Mallotus villosus
GACACTCTCGTGACTCGACCTGCGCTGACTCGGGGTAAACGGGGACACCTCGGCGCTGTCCTGCTGGAAGAAGACGAGACTTCGTTCAGTGAGTCAGAACTTAGTTGTATTTTATACGTTTATCAAGCAGATGTATTTCTGCAGTGCATCATACAGGAGAGTCAGATGGCTGAGCGGTTAGGGAATCGGGCTATTAATCAGAAGCTTGCTGGTTCGATTCCCGGCCATGCCAAATTATGTTGTGTCCTTGGGCAAGGCACTTCACCCTACTTGCCTCGGGGGAATGTCCCTGTAGTTACTGTAAGTCGCTCTGGATAAGAGCGTCTGTTAAATGACTAAAAGTAAAGTTAAGTAGACAAGGTGGGGGGATTCGAAACCCGTGACCTCTCGATTTGCAGTCTCGTGCTCTGTTAGTGAGCCTCACTGTCCCACTGGAACAAAACTGGAATATGAGTGTGAGCACATCAGTTAGAAGCTCGCACACAGAGCTGTGTTTGTTTAGCCTGCTCTTCACATGACTGAAATACAAGCAGTTTTCATTTCAAGCCGCTCCTCTCTTCCTCCTGCTGGTTTGACCCGGACACCCCCGCATCCACTGTTGGACCGGCCCGTGTGTCAATATCTGGCTGTTATGTTTATGTGCAGATGTGCTTCCATCTCAGTTTCGGAAAAACAATAACAGGGAGTCAGGTGGCTGAGCGGTTAGGGAATCGGGATAGTAATCAGAAGGTTGCCGGTTCGATTTCCAGACGTGTCGAATGACGTTGTGTCCTTGGGCAGCACTTCACCCTACTTGCCTCAGGGGGATGTCCGGGGGGAATGTCCCTGTAATTTGCTCTGGATAAGAGCGTCTGCTAAATGACTAAATGTGTGTGTGTGTATGATGTGTGTGTGTGATGTATGACGTGATGTGTGTGATGTATGACGTGATGTGTGTGATGTGTGTGTGTGTGATGTGGGTTAGTGTGTGATGTGTGATGTGTGATGTGTGTGTGTGATGTGTGTGTGTGATGTATGATGTGTGTGTGTGATGTGTGTGTTTGTGTAAAGTATGACGTGATGTGTGTGATGTGTGTTTTCAGAGCAACCTTGTGCCCTGGACAGGTAGAGTCCAAGAGACTGATAGTCTATCAGGAGGGAAGGGGCATTAGACCCTGGTTTTTCTCCACGCACCACTAAACTGTGCTAGTCTGCTTTCCCGTTGCATCACCGTGGCCTTTCAGCCCTCCTACCGATAATCAACGTACCTGCTGCCCTTTGATCTTTGACCTTTGTAGAACACAAAAGCCAACCGCAGCCAGAGACTGTGCATTGGATCAATCTGAAGCCATAAATGGTTACTGCTTCCTGAAACATCACCTAGAGAAGACTAGCAGTGTGTTCATCTGGTGTGACCAAGGGATGTATTTGTGAGTATGAATTGATCAGATCTGGTACAGAGACTAGAGAGACTAGCAGTTAGTTTGGAATGAAAACAGTGTTCCTTGAGGAATCTGAACAAAGCAAAAACAATATAGGTGTTATGAAAGTTCAATGAATCTTCACTTTGAATTTAGCTAAGAAAATGTATGTTGCAGAAAGATAAGTGATTTGTTTTTTTGTTTGTAAAGATTGGTTTGGTAGATATTTAATTTAAAACTGAACTGCTAAGAAAATGTGTTGGTATACATGTCGGCCTTTATAAATACTGCTTTACACTTGATTTACGTTCAACTAATGCTCACAGCTTGCCTGATGAATCTAAATATACAGTTTACACATCCTAATTACTTGAAAGTGGATCGATTCTCAGGCCAACACTCAAAATGCAATAGAGCCGGTTAAGTAGAAGTTTTAAAGCGTTAAAGTTAAAGACAACAAAAAAACACACACTCTTTGTCTTTGTGATTTGATCACCAGTGCTGAAAATAAATGTCTTAAATGAATGACTGTAAAATGGTAGAAGCTACCTGAAGAAATGTGTTCACCTAAGAGTTTGTGCTCAGTAACTGTTGTTTTCAATTGAGGTCAATTAACTTTAATTACATAATGTTTCAATTACCTCGCTAAACCTATTTTCCATCTCAGCATTGTCTCTGGGAGAAGGCACGGGGTTGTCAGGGTTACGTCTAATCTATAGACTGGATTGGGATATTGAACTTTGACCCCTGTTCAAATCCACCGAAATGACGAAATAAACCAGAAACCACATAGTCTACTGAAGCCTTTCAACTATAGCATATCTCAAGAGTTATCTGCTGTGTCACATGACTTCACACAGAGATCTTTTGACCTTTTGTGGACTATGGACCCTCTGGCGTGTCAATTCACGTCTGGAGTCTAGGGCTACAAAGAGATCCTATATGGCCTGATGTTGTCATACTCATAATTCTAGTCAGAATATGAGTCTGATACCGCTCCGTTGGGCTGTGAGTATGGGGTGTGTTTCAACCGAACTGAAAAAAAAGCTCAATTGGATAGATCTACAACCAGTCAGAGCAACGTAGTATGTTGTTTGTTGAAAACGAATTCAACCCAAGCGCTCTTTGGTGACGTGGTTGATTACGTTACTGTTGATCATCTGTCCCATCATCGTATACAGCCAGCCCTGACAATTTGATTGGTCCGAACAGCTCTTGTTCGGACATAGTTTTTCCCCAACCGAACGACCCCAGACCCAACTTCCCGACCCCATTTTTGTGTGGGCGGGGCTAAGTTCGGCTTGCACCCAGGCTAGATCCACCGCTCTTTCGTCAAGGTCACAGAGCGCGTTAGTCATGTGTGAATTTCACCTCTTATCAGCCGGTTCTTGGAAATTGTTTGTTCCTCGCTCATGCGGAAACACATCTCATGTTGCACTTTCCTCACCCCCCAGGGAGCAATACTTAGAAACCGACCAGTTTAACAGCTTTTTGTTTGCGGCTGCTTTTTACTTTTCTGTTTTTTTCTCTTCATTAACTACAAATACTCCCTACCCCGTAGTAGCCCAGATCTACGCCTCATCGCTTGAATTAAACTTTCTATCTCCTAAAACTGCCCCGATATAGGTCCAGACTGACGTTGTGTCCTTGCGCAAGGCACTTCACCCTACTTGCCTCGGGGGGAATGTCCCTGTACTTACTGTAAGTCGCTCTGGATAAGAGCGTCTGCTAAATGACTAAATGTAAATGTAAGTTAGATAAAAATAGATTCAAGGGTGAGTAAGGGAGATTTGTGAGCTCTCGTGCCACAATCTACAACTATTTATGAAACTTACAAATGTACAGTTTTGCTTGATAAACGTCTGGCCCAGCAGTATATCTTCTGAGATAGATGCTGACCTGAAAAGTCGGGAATTGAACCCAGGACCTTGTTGCCTTTCTTGCACTGATCCACCCGTATCACTACAAACACCAAACCACAAAAACATTCCGGAAGGTTCTAGAAGTTTCTAGTATGAGCTAGTACAGTCTGGGCTCTAACCCACGTGGAGTACATTATCTGCGGCACGTTAGTGATTCTGATCCATTTATGTAATTAGCGTTTCACTGAGGTAGTAGTAAGCTGTCTCAGTCAGGGATCTTACGGCCTCCGATGAGGACGTCAAATTAGTGGTGAGCGAAGCTGAGTAAGGATGTTCTTTCTTTAAGAGAAGAGACCCTCAAGCCACTTATATGAAGGTGAAGTATGTCAGTTACTTTGAGCACTAAAACGAACACGGCTTGTAGGCTCATACGGCCTACATTTGAGGTATAGGCTTCACAATCATGGTCTTATCTTGACAATATTCCAAATTGAAGATGACTCATTTTCTAACCTGGTGTGAAAACAAAACGTCCCTAGAACAGGGCCTCGATACTATAGTATATATCTGCTAATACGAGAGAAAATACTTAATCATAAAAAGCAGAGATATTACAATCGTTAAAACTGCTTCTGAAAGTGACCTACCATGTCAGCAGTGGAACTAACCCCGCCTTTGCACCGGCGCAGACCGACCTACATACGTCACTGGCTGCTTGATCGCTTTTGTTGAGCGCGCGCCGCTGAAGCCTCGTCACTTGCTAGAACACTCTCGTGAGTACCGGGGACCCGTGCGAGGAGAAAGAAACCGAACCGTGTTAATCGCGTCGTATTTCGCCGTTCCCACACCCACAACTCTGAATTTACATCAAATATGTCTACTAACACCTGTTGTCAAAACCCCCAGGTAAGAGTTTGTGAATATTCTTTCTGTATAATGTGTACTAACGCTAAACGTAAAGATGAGGGAGGGATTGTGGCGCGCTACGTAACGCAGACAGACGGGGTTGATTTGGTGTTTCATGGCGTAAGCCTCGACAAATGTATTTGGTTTGTTTTATTTTTATACTTGGCAATATACTTTGACACTTAATCAGAGTTGCCTTGTCTTAAGATTGTCACCTGTTCTGGAAATGGTATGCTAACTAGATAGCTTTCGAGCAACAGTAGTAACGGGGCGTAGCTGAATGAAGTGTATGCAACGATGGCACGAGGAATGACATGTTCGTATTCAATGCCACATAGCTAGTTACGGTAACGGCTAGGATGTAGCGGATGCACGTACTGCCACGATATACAAGCCGGGTCAACGACGACACGAAATAAAATAGTCTGCAGTACACAGACAGGTACTAAAAAGGTTGTTAGTGGCTTGCTGGCTATTAAGTGAAAAGGCTGTTTAGCCCGCCAGCTGAGCGCGTGGTCCAGCTCGTGTAAAGCGGGTTGAACAGTAGCAGCTAACTGAGCTAGCGCGCCACATTGCTTCATTGTGTGCTGTTTGAACTGTCATTGCAATGTCGGGCGACCTAAGCAGTTTGGCGTTCTCTTAGCAGCTGACCTACTTTGTACTGGGCAGACATTAGCGGCGAGCCGTGGGCTCAGGACTGGCTGAAACATAGCGCTTCTGTAGTGTGGCGTGCTTAAAACGATAGTTGTTTGAGGGTAGATAAGACAAGAAACGGAACAAATGATTGAGATTGAGACTTTATCTCCTTGTAGTTGGCACTCCATATTATACTATTCCACCTCCTCGAGTTTCAACCTTGGCGTCCCCCCCCCCACCCCACCTAAATGTAAATAGTGATTATTGATATCCTCAATTCAGTATCACACTTCCTCATTAACTCGCATAAGTCGCCTGTTAGCTGTTTTACCCAGACAATATTTGACCATAAAACCCGACTAATCTTTATTAAAAAAATAAACGGTTTGTCGGATGTTTGCGCCAAGGGCTTTAGAATGTCACCTACGTGTGGTTCCCGGTTCCTTCTCCTGGCCGCCGATCCCCGTATCAGTACCTCGGTCATTTAACACGTTTAGACTATGGGGGTAAATCCGCTTGTTCGGCCATCAGCATCGAACCTTCTGATACTGGGGGTCAGGTGCAACTAGACTGATTTAGGGAGGATGACTCATTGTGATTCGGCCATTTCTACTGTTATTATCTACGGGCCCGCTTTGCCACTGCCCTGCACGGATCGATAGATGGATTCCCAAATCCTGATCCTAATGAATGCCGATATTTCTCGTCCTTGTTGCGCAGTTTAGGTTCCAAATTATCTTGAGTCAGACAACAGGTAGCTTCCTGCTTTCAAAATGTATGGACATTTCCTCCCCACTTTGTATTTCGTACAAAAGGGCCTTCAAAACGTATGGCCCGCGGCATTAAATACATTGCACTACAGAGCCCATCTCGGCCTCATTTCACCATGCGGCTTTGGCACAGACTGTTCGGTTATAATCTTTGTGTTTGACCAGTCAAATAGAAACGGATGACGCGTTGAAACAACGTAATCTATTTTGATGGATCTTTCTCTCTGCTCTCTTCTATGTCTGGCTTTCATTTTTTTTGTATCCCTTCATGTCTGTAATTCGAAATACTATTAGTATTATCGCTCACTTTTCCTTACTGTAATTAGTATGACTTCCTCTATCGGTGTTTGTGCCTGCAACGTGATCACTGAGTGCTTTACTGGCACTTGGATGTTGATCTTGTTTGCAGGAATACTAGTTCCTGTTTGCAGGAATACTAGTTCCTGTTTGCAGGATCTATTCCCGTTTCCCCATTCTGTTTCCTGTCTATACATAGCTCCCTTTTCAATCTGGAGAGTTATCAAATCTCAGATCCCCACTATTGGAGGGAGGGAGGGGGAAAGAAAGTCAGTCTTCTGTAAAATTCTATGATTAGTATTCTGTTAAACTCTCTCCTTGAGATTAAAGGTTATCGTTTATCACGAGAGGGGGGAGCAAGTGAAGTGTCTTTTTTTGAGATGTTAATCAATTCCCTACAGCAGAAGGTGTGCAACTTACTTAAAGACATTACTTTTAATTCACTCCCATCATGGGCCAGTCAGCATGAAGTCTGAATTCAGTCAGGTCTGGAAAGACGGCTTCTGTGACGGGAATAGAAAAGACCTGTGGATGGTAGAGGGGTGGGGGAAGGGCAGTGGGGGAGGAGGTGAAGATGGGAGGAGTGAGGGAGGGGGGGGGGCGTTCAGGGGGAGGGGAATGTGGTGGGGGCGGAGGAGTAGGGGGTGGGGTGGAGTAGAGAGGGTGGAGGAGAGGGGGGGGGGTGTGTAGGGGGAGGGGAACGGTCTAAGTGGGGCCCCGGAGCGAAGGAGAGCCAACTTAAAGAAGGTGCTAGTCAGTGAAGCGTTCAGCGTCTCTTCTCCCTTCAGACGTTACGTAAAAACGGCGACTAAACTAGGCCAGCTAACATCTGCAAAAGGCTGGTCGCAGCGGCAGAAGCTTCCACGCAGTGCTGGGCACACGGGGAACACACAATAAGGTCTTTTATTCAGCTATTTCTAGCATGTGCCAGGCAGCACCACCCGCACATGCCGGCCGTTAGCCAGCACTAGCCAGTTCTGCCGGCGTGGCTGCGTACACACACACACACACACACACACACACACACACACACACATAGACACACACACACACACACATACACACACACACACACACACATACATACTACACACACACACATACACACATACACACATGCACACACACACACATAGACATACACACACACACACACACACACACACATACACACACACACTACACATACACATACACACACACACACACATACACACACACACATACATACACACACACACACACACATACACAGATTGTTCATATTTCAACGTGTGACACGCCTCTGTGAAGTCATGTGACACAGCAGTTATTTTCCATCTCCATGCAATGCTTTTCCCCCCCGTATTTCCCCGTAAATTAAAGAGTTCGGCATCTCCCAGGCTGTCCCTCCCCGCCCGCCCGCTGCACATTTTGTCCTTTTCCTCTACCTCTGCTTCCCTCCCCGCATGTCTCACGATCTTGTGTAATACTCGCACGCGATTGAACAATTCCCTCTTGATACTGTTTGTCAGACGTACAGAGCAGGCAGCAGAACCTGCCTGTGCTTATTGTCTTCTTAACCACGCCTGGTTAGGCTTCCGTGGTCGTCTGCTGTGCTAACTTAGGAACGCTGCTTGTGATTGCCGGGCTGGTTTTAGATGTATGGTGATGTTGTCATGACTGGAGCTATTGATTTTTTTCAGTTCTGTGGAACATAAAGCGCCCCGAAGGGTTGTGAACTAGAAACTGAAATGGCAGTTGGGTTTCCTTTCTAACGCTCGCAGGCCCGCAAACACGTACGTGCGCTCTCAGTTTGACGCTGGTTACTTTTTGTTTATTTTTAACCGGATAGACAAGGTGTCCTAGAGATAACAATTATTTTTTAAGGGCCTCATAACAGTCACACTTAGCCTTGGGTTGAAAGATCTCGCGTGCGTCTCAAATTCAACAGCTGCAGTCCCTGATTGGATGAAAACAGGTCGTTATTTCCAGCTGCCACGGAAACCAGTCCGTCTCGTCACAAGGCTGTCCCCTCACTACAGCTGATAGTGGTTACAAGTGGGACAAATCGTCCTGCGATTGCAGATCAGAAAGCTGATAGGGCCATCCTTTATCGTTTAACACGCACATCGTGTCAAGCATATTTTAATGTGAGTTATCGTGAAAAGCATCTTGGTTGAGGGCCAACGAGAGGGATGCATCCACACACCGACTGTTTGGATTTATCTCAGTGGTTCAAGATTAGCTAGTGGGAGGCTTGACCACTACCAACTACACCAAAGAAAAGCTAGCTATTTGTTGACGCGGGTGGCCCATTACATGCCTGAGGAGTGAGTTTCACCAGTTCACACCGGTTACACTGGCTGCAACTTGCCTCACCACAACAGAATAAGACATAATTTATCACCCCGCTCACGCTCTCACTGTATCCCCCTTGTGTGTGTGTGTGCGTGTGTTGTGTGTGTGTGTGTGTGTTTGGGGGTGTCTGTGTGTGTGTGTCTCTGCGTGTGCGTGTGTGTGTGTGTGTGTGTGGCACCAGTCTCCCATGCCAGGCTCTCCAGGGAGAAATGAAGGTTGTTATTCCGTTTAATTCCTCCATGACACAGGGCAATCGAGACCTCTTAGTCACTCATTATTCTCTCTCTCTCACACACACACACACAAGACAGATTTCTAAAAAGAACTCTTTCCAAATGGCATGTGGATTGGATTTCAAACTGATGCAGCTGTTGCGGTTTCTCCTACGTACCTCCCCCCTCTACATGTGGGAAGAGCAATCAAACGGTTGGAATCCCCTGTGATTTATTGCCCCACCTCCCCCCCACCTCCTGCCCTCCCCTGCCCTTCCTGGTACCATAGTGAGAGTGACCTGACCAAAGTGTCGAGAGATCGGGGGTTAGCTTTTTCTCTACCTCAAAACCTCCTAGCTAGACAGGCTACCGTGGAGGAATTCACAGATTATCTCTGTAGGTGTGGCCTGTTGTGGGTGTGTTTCCTGGCAGCTGTGATTGGTTGATGGCCCTGAGCAATTGGGTTTGCCTCTAGGGCTGGGGAGAGGAGTGGATTGAGCCGGATTAAGGCAGTCCTTGGTGGGGCTTGGTCACACGTGGCTAAAATGGGAAACTCGGGGGTGGGGCAGGGGGAGGGTTTTGGGGTCAGTTAGCCACTAAAGGGCTGGAAGAGCCTGGAAAAGGCCGCAAAATTTCTGAATGAAATGGAGAGGTAGTAGGGAGGGAAAAGGGGAATGGAGGTTTAACGCGAGCGACTATTTTTGTAATGGGTGACTGTGATATCAGTTATACTGATGGGGCTCCTACCAGTCTAAAAATACTGTACTAATATTAGCTTGATATTTCGTGTTGTGCTTCCTTTTTATATTGAGACTGAAATGACTTAATTTACTCTCTCTCTCTCTCTCTCTCTCTCTCTCTCTCTCTCTCTCTCTCTCTCCTCTCTCCTCTCTCTCTCTCTCTCTCTCCCCCCCTTTCTTCTCCTCCAGGTTATAATGCACGACCAACACAGAAAAAGTTTGACTCTATAGCCATAGGGATCCCGAGGACTTGATTACAGTCGCTTCAAGCCTGATAGTTTTGCATCGGTGCGACTGCCCTCCCCCCTCCGTTCTCACCCGTCTGGTTGCCTGGCATCGCTTCCGACTCCTCCCCCCCCTCCTCCTCCCTCGGCTCGTGAAGAGGGACTTGAGTTCCCCTCGTAATCTCTGTCTGCTTCTCTCGGTCTCTGCCTTCGGTTCCTCTGCTCTACTGTCCCCAGTAGCTCTCTCCCTGGACTTACGTCATACACTATTAGGTAAGGTCATCACTAATGCATGGGGTAGATTATATATGCACTCACACAATGCACATGCACCCACATCTAAATCCTCTCCGTCGTGATTATTAATTGATGAAAGCAATGTCACTGCTTCTTTGACATACCTCGTTGGGACTGGTTGGGGCAGTAAAACATTTTTTTTTCCTCCAGGATTTTCTTCCAAATTCTGCGAAAATGATTCCCAACGGTTTTCTGATCTTCGAGGACGAGACCTTCCTGGACTCCACTGTGGCCAAGATGAACGCCCTGAGAAAGAGCGGGCAGTTCTGTGACGTCAGACTGCAGGTGAACACCCTCCCACCCTCCCTCACCCACCCTCCCTTCCTTCCTTCCACCCTCCCTTCCTCCCTTCCCCCGCTCGATCTCAGACCAAAGAATGTCCAACGTCTATCGTTCGTACCGGAAGTAGTCCCGGTATCCCTACGCCAAGCGTGCAGCGCCCTTCCCGTCTCACCATACGCGCGCCGCCATTTGATTTCCTAGATCCGTAGAAACGAGTCCCCCCGACGCTTCCCCCTCTAGTTTGACCTCTGACCCCGTGTCACAGGTGTGCGGTCACGAGCTGATGGCTCACCGCGCCGTGCTGGCCTGCTGCAGCCCTTACCTGTTTGAGGTGTTCAACAGCGACATCGAACCTCACGGCGTGTCACATGTCACCTTCGAGGACCTGGACCCCGAGGCTGTGGAGGTCCTGCTCAACTACGCCTACACTGCCCAGTGAGTAGCCCGCCCCCCTGTGTGACCTTTCACCCCCCCCCGACCTCTAACCCCTCAGGTACACGGGTGAGTCGTGTCAGAACGCGTTGTCATGGTTTTGCTGTGTTTTTCTAGGTTGAAGGCAGATAAGGAGTTGGTTAAGGAGGTCTACTCTGCGGCCAAAAGGTTCAAGATGGAGCGCGTCAAACAGGTAGGACCAACTCGCCATAAAACCCAGACCTTTTAATTAAAGACGAACCCATTACAACCCGAACCATTTCCCGCTCTTAAGCTTGTACCGGTCCGCCCTAAAGTGGCAAGGGGCTTTAGACCCGAAAAGGTTTAAGATTGGTAAAGAGTTAAACCTCCATAACTTCCTCTCGACATCGACAAACCTCCTTAACGTTTATCCCGTCTGGTCGGCCAGATTTGTGGCGACTACCTGCTCACCAAGATGGACTCCCAGAGTGCCATCTCCTTCCGGAACTTCGCCAGCTGCATGGGAGACGGGCGCGTCCTGGCCAAGGTGGACGCCTACATCCAGGAACACTTTCTGGAAGTTTCCAAACAGGAGGATTTCCTCAAACTCCCCCGCCTCAAGGTGAGCCCCCCCCCCTCCCCCTCCTCGGTCCACTTCCAACTGTCACTAACTGTCACCCGGCTCAAGATGAGTAAATCTTCAGCACGGGTTCTCAGTCTGCTGCTTGAGTACGGATTGTAATTTTAGCTGCTCGACTTTTGTAGATTAGCGAGGCTTCATTTAGACGCTCCCGTAAATCCCCTGACGGCGTATTCCAGGTCAAAGATCACCTTTTAGACGTCGACAGCTTTGCTGCGTTAAACCAAAGGCTTAATTCCCTACAGGGGGGGTCAGATGGCTGAGCGGTTAGGGAATCAGGCTATAAATCAGAAGGTTGTTGGTTCGATTCCCTAAATTACTAAATGTAAATGTATTTATCTGGTAGTGTTTCTAAATCACATCTGATTGGCGTTTTTGACGTTGATGTGAAATAGTATTCTCTGCTAGCTACTCTACAGCCAGTCTGTCCTTAACAACAAACTGTAACCGGGGCTGTTGTGTACAAGCCCATCCTGGCTCTGTTGTTTTTTAACCCGCTCCCCGTGGGCCCCCCCCCGTGTGTGTGTTTACAGTTAGAAGTCATGCTGGAAGACAACCTATCCCTGCCTAGCAACGGCAAGCTGTACTCCAAGGTGCTCAGCTGGGTCCAACGCAGCCTCTCTGAGAACGGAGACCACTTGGACAGGCTGATGGAGGAGGTCAGTACCGCTGCTCCACCTCCTCTCCCCCTCACCCCCACCCCTCCCCCCCGCACACCACCACCACCTCAACACTCCTCCAGTCTCTTTCCTTCCCTCCTGAGATTGAGAGGGTTTCCTCCCTGTGTGTGGGGGGGGGCCCTTGTGGAGACGAGTCACCACGTTTCTAGGACTGTTTGTTTTCTTTCAAGTTACGCAGTAGACACACGTTGTCCCTGGCAACCCCACACTGCGAGCTAGAGGTGAGCAGAAAGACGAAGGAGACGTGACCAGTTTCCTGTTTTGCTGTCCGTCTCCCCCTCCCTCCCCCTCTTCTATGATTGGGTGCATGGTTGATGATGGCTCCACCCCACCCGGGTGGCATTGGTCCTTCCTCTTGTCACTCAAAGAGGACGGCTTTAGAGGTCTTGCCACCCTCCCACCCTCCTCCTCCTTTTTGCTGCTTCACTGATGCCTTTCTCTCGTTCGTGTGTGTGTGTGAGTGTGTGTGTGTGTTGGACCAGCCCTCCGGTACTAACGACTGTTCCTCCCCGTTGATTTATTTCTCTTTTAGGTTCATTAGCGGCAGCAGAAGACGATACTGAAGAACCAAGACTGAACCGCCAGGGTAAAGAGAGAGAGAGAGAGAAAGAGAGAGGGGAGAGAGAGGAGAGAGAGGGAGGAATGAAGCAGCCCCCCCCTCTCTCGCCAAAACAACAATGAAACTGAGAGCTCACATCTGTCTAACACACACACATTTACGTGTTAAAATTCACATAGAAACCCCTTCAGATCTGTTCACGGTACACATAAACGGAACGCTAAAACCATCCACACCTATGTATTGGTACACAGTGATATCTACTGATTTATACAGTGTGGCTGCTTTGCTCATAACTCATATCACATGCTCAGTATATCTCCATCATAGCACACATCAGTAGAGCACAGACTCAACAGGACTCTCTCATCCATTGGAAAATACAAGATTTCAAAGCCTCCATCGTTTAACGGCCACGCAATGTAACGGGGACTTTTTTTTTCCTTTTTCATCCCAAATAGTCTGTTGTCCTTTTTAAGTGGCGATGTGAAGAAAACCATTGAGATGTTTCTTGCAGGATTGTCCACCTCTTAACAGGCCTGCATGTGTCCTATCACACAACTTTTGCTCGTTTTTTTTTCTTTCAAACTTGATTAGCCCGTTCCAACAGTTACTCTCGTTCCTTGCGTTTTGAAAACTCATGTATTGCTGCAGCCAATCCCCTTCCAGAGGTTTGAAGGTGATATCCAATCAGCGGCGGCGGTGAGACAGCGAGCCGGAGAGCCCTCCCCCTCTTCCCTCTCTCCTGAAGACGTTTCAGATGCTGCTGCTGCTGCAGTCCACTCCTCTCCCCTGCCTCCGCTCTTCCCACCCCCCCCACCCTACTCCTCCTTTTCCAGGGAGGGGGGGAGGGAGTAGGGGGGGGAGGCGTATGGCAGCTTCTACCTTGACCCCTTTCAGTGTACTGCGCCTCATTTCAGTGTGTGTTAGCGTGCGCGTGTGTGTGTGTGTACAAAACACCTCTGACGGACATCAGAAGACCGCCTCCCCGCCCCCCTCCCTCCACCCTCCCACCCACCCAACGTGTTGCCGGGGCTCTGCTTTGTTGTTGCCATGGAGACAGCCACATGGTTGTTCTGTCCCTGTGTGTCTTGCAGGTGCAGACCCTGTATTACTCTGCCGACCACAAGCTGCTGGACGGGAGTCTGATGGACGGGAGCCTGACGGAGGGCAGCCAGACGGAGGTGTTCGCCGGTGACGAGGACCACCTCCAGTTTGTGCAGGTAACCAGGCCCGCACTCTGCTAGTCTGCTGCAGGTTTCACCTGGGTCAGACCCCAGGGGGTTAGGGTTAGACTGGGGGTGTCTAGGGTTAGACTGGGGGTGTCTAGGGTTAGTGTGTGTGTGCTGGGGGGTGTCTAGGGTTAGTGTGTGTGTTGGGGATTAGTGTGTGGTGGTGGGTCTTAGTGTGTGTGTGGTGGGGGGTGTCTAGGGTTAGTGTGTGTGTGTGTGGTGGGGGTTAGTGTGTGTTGGAGGGTATGGGGGCGGCCGCTGCCTGCAGGAGTCTGTATCCTGTATCTGTGCTCTTGCAGAAGAACCCTCCCAGAGAGAGCAGAGCAGAGACGCACAGACAGCTGAGCTGCAGCTCCTCCGACAGCCTGTCCCCCAACACCCCCCGTCAGCCACGCCTCAGAGAGTGGAAGTACATCGCCTCCGAGAAGACCAACAGTAAGTCTCTGTCTGTGTGTGTGTGTGTGTAGGTACACGTGTGTGTCTAGTACACGTGTGTGTCTATCTGAAGTAGAGAAGACCACCAGTAAGTGTGTGTGTGTGTAGGTACTCGTTTGTGTGTCTATCTGAACGACTTGTCGATTGTTTACTTGGCGCCAAGCCCGAGTAAACAAATAACCTCCAGTGCTCGTACTCATAACTGGAGCGTAGCGGGACTGACTTCCCCACCCGTTACTCCCCCAGACTGCACCTACCTGTGCCTGGCCGTGCTGGACGGGGTGCTGAGCGTGATCTTCCTGCACGGCCGCAGCAGCCCCCAGACGTCCCCGTCTGCCACGCCCTGCCTGCTGAAGAGCCTGAGCTTCGAGGGTCATCCCGAGGAGGCGGAGGAGAGGCCGCTCTCTCCCATGCACTACGCCCGCTCCGGACTGGGCACCGCCTCGCTGCACGGGCGCCTTGTCGCCGCAGGTGAGCCCCTCCTCCTCCGCTCAGCTCCTGGCTGTTGAGTGTGCGTGCCCATTAGGGGTAATAAAATAAAATCGATTCACATTTGAATCACGATTCAGTCTGCTAGTGATTCAGATCGATTCACAAATTTGTGTGATATTTTTTTTAATGTTGAAATTGCTATATATACCTCACGATTTGATTCTTGGGGTGACGATTATTTGTGATTATTTTCAAAAAATCGTGAATCGAATCGTGACCCCAAGAATCGAATCGTGACCCCAAGAATCGAATCATGACCCCAAGAATCGAATCATATGTATCTGAATCCCTCCCCTGTCTGCGCTCCTCCAGGAGGGTACAACCGAGAGGAGTGTCTGAGGACTGTGGAGTGTTACGACCCCAAAGAGGACCGCTGGACCTTCATCGCCCCCATGCGGACTCCCAGGGCTCGCTTCCAGATGGCCGTGCTCATGGTGAGTCGCCCCTAACAACCACCCTGTCGCCCTTCCTGTCTTCTGTCTGTCGCCCTTCCTGTCTTCTGTCTGTCGCCCTTCTTGTCTTCTGCCTGTCTCCCTTCCTGTCTTCTGTCTGTCTCCCTTCCTGTCTTCTGCCTGTCTCCCTTCCTGTCTTCTGCCTGTCTCCCATCCTGTCTTCTGTCTGTCGCCCTTCTTGTCTTCTGCCTGTCTCCCATCCTGTCTTCTGTCTGTCGCCCTTGTCTTCTGCCTGTCGCCCTTCCTGTCTTCTGTCTGTCTCCCATCCTGTCTTCTGTCTGTCTCCCTTCCTGTCTTCTGCCTCTCTCCCTTCCTTCTGTCTGTCTCCCTTCCTGTCTTCTGCCTCTCTCCCTTCTTGTCTTCTGCCTCTCGCCCTTCTTGTCTTCTGTCTCCCATCCTGTTTTCTGCCTGTCTCCCTTCCGGATGGATAATAACTGGGCCCGCCCCCTTCCTCTCCTCTCATAGGGTCAGCTCTACGTGATGGGCGGCTCCAACGGCCACTCGGACGAGCTGAGCTGCGGGGAGACGTACGATCCGCACGCCGACGAGTGGGCTCAGGTGCCAGAGCTCCGGACCAATCGCTGCAACGCAGGTATGGAAACGCCGCCCCCTGATTGGCCGATGGGTGAATGCTTGAACTGCCGATTGGCTCGCTGTGGTGTGAGCCGTCCTCTGATTGGCTCTCTCTCTTCCCAGGTGTCTGCGCCTTGAACAACAAGCTGTTTGTTGTGGGAGGATCTGACCCCTGCGGACAGAAGGGTCTGAAGAACTGTGACGCCTTCGACCCCGTGAGCAAGACCTGGAACAACTGTGCCCCCCCTCAACATCAGTAAGTCTCTCTCTCTGTGTGTGTCTCTGTCACTGTGTCTCTCTGTGTCTCTCTCTCTGTGTGCCTGTCTCTCTCTGTGTCTCTCTCTCTCTCTGTGTCTCTCTCTCTCTGTGTCTCTCTCTCTCTGTGTCTCTCTCTCTCTCTGTGTCTCTCTCTCTCTGTGTCTCTCTCTCTGTCTCTCTGTGTCTCTCTCTCTCTGACACACACACACACTGGTATTACAAAGCAGTCTTCATCCAGACCTGACACCGTGTGCGTTTGTTTCGTCTTCCAGGGAGGCACCAGGCGGCGGTGTGCGAGCTGGAAGGTTTCATGTACGTGATCGGAGGGGCGGAGTCGTGGAACTGCCTGAACACGGTGGAGCGCTACAACCCTGAGAACAACACCTGGACCCTCATCGCCCCCATGAACGTGGCGCGCAGGGGGGCCGGGGTGGCCGTCTACGCAGGTAAGAGCCCCGTCTGGGACAGGGGGGCTGGAGGGGGTGACAGGGGGGCTGGAGGGGGTGACAGGGGGGCTGGGGGGGGGGTGGACAGGGGGGCCTGGGGTGGACGGTATGGTTCACAGTCTTCAGGCTACGTGACTATATACATCAGAGTTCAGCTTCTGTCTGATTCCTGTTCTTCTACATTGGGGGAAACTCGCTACCCGGTAGTGCTAATCGTCCTCATACCGTCTCCTCCCTTTTCACCCCCGCAGGCAAACTGTTTGTGGTGGGCGGCTTCGACGGCTCTCACGCGCTGCGCTGTGTGGAAGTGTACGACCCCGCCAGGAACGAGTGGAGGATGCTGGGAAGCATGACGTCGGCGCGCAGCAACGCGGGCGTGGCCGTGCTGGGAGACGTGATCTGCGCCGTTGGCGGCTTCGACGGGAACGACTTCCTGAACACGGTGGAGGTGTACGATCCCGAGGAGGACGAGTGGAGTAGCCTGGCCGAGGCGCTCTGCTCCTCCGCCTGAGGGGGGGGGGCGAGGAGGGAGAGAGAGGAGGGAGAGTTACAGGGGCACCTTTCCCAAACTAACAGGCTTAGTGACGTAATCGTGTTTTGTGATGTTCTGTGCGTGAGCAGGGAGGGCGTGAGGGGGTTGATTCGGGCTTGAGGGGTCTTCAGTGAAGACCGGCTTATTTTGGGAGGGGGGGGGGAGGGAGGGTTGCCGAAAGCAACTTGACGCCTTTGCATATTGCATACGATACTTCTTCTGTGCTGTATATATTGTTTGTTTTCCTCATTTTGTCTTAAGAATGCCAACATTTAATACACATTAACGGCTTTATTGTTTTTGTTTTTTGATGTGTCGAGGGTTTTCGATAAAGGCTACTGACTTGGGTAATCCTCAAACGATTCTGGACCGAACCGGTCTGGATCTGGGAGATACTGGAAAACGTTGGGTTGAATTGATTAAGAAAGTGATTCAGGATATGGTCCTTTTTGAACCGTTTTTCTTTTTTTTTGCTCACATTTAAACGATCTGTAGTTTGAAGCCGTGTCAATTCAACTAAAGCTGGATTGCTTTTCGAATCTTTAATGATGGCCTTTTTTATATTTTTATACACTGCAGATTTACCAATAGATTAAAGGTATGGAACGCACATGGCAGTGAAGTCATGAGAGAAAACAGTGCCAGTTTTAGTATTGCATTTTTAGTGCTCACACGCGCACAACTGTGCTTCTGCTAACCAAATCTTTTGTTACTGCAGTTTGGACTACTTAATGTAGATGCTGTTAACTGAATAGCTTCTTTTTTTTCTCTTTTTTTTTCTTCTTGTGCTGGGTGTAAAAAAAAACGGACAAAAAAAAACTCTAAAATAATAATTGGCATTTAGTTCTCAGGGGTGGGGGTGGGGGGGTAACATGGTCACGTGGGATCAATTCTGTATCACATTTGTAAGGTCACATTTCTTAACTAATAAACCATTTCAACCTGAAATTTCCCTTTTTCTGTTTTTCTCTCCCAGTGAATGAGTAGGCTTGGTGTTTGAGGGGAACCTTAAAGAGTAGGACGACCACCAGACAGAGATCAACCTGAGAGCCAGGACAGTTAGCTCCCCCCCCCGCCCTGCCCCGCCTCCACCAGCTCATCTCTGCTCTGTGGCACATGGGATCTTACTGGGAGATAACGGTCATCCCTGCTTTTCAGGTTCAAGACTCCCTTAACCCTTGTGTTATCTTCGGGTCATTGTGACCCTTCAGTCATTGTGACCTCATAAGGCAGCACAAGGGTTAAAGATCGACTTTAACCCTTGTGTTATCTTCGGGTCATTGTGACCTCATAAGGCAGCACGAGGGTTAAGCTTCCTCTCATAGATCCACCAGGGACACTACCTCCACTAAGTGTCTGTGCCATTAAGCGTCTAAATAGGGAGAGATTACACCTGCAGATCACCTGCAGTCCTGAGGGAGGGAGTCATCCTGAGGGAGAGAGTCATTCTGGGTCACCGCTGCCCAGCGTCCTCTGATCTCCCCCCTCCTCCCCCGGCGCGTCCCAGTCACTCAATCATCCGGGGGCTGGAATTAGACCACAGTATAAACAGGAGGGCAAAGTTGGAATGTCGGGTCACTTCCTGTGTGGTTCTTATGTCGTGGCGGTCCAACGACACACGTCACCTTGACCCTGCTCACGAGTACACGCTCCCCCTCCCTCCTCCTCTTTCCTGCCTCCCTTCCACCCTCCGTCTTCTTTCCTCCCTCCTCTTCCTCCCCCTGATTGCTTGGTCTGGCGTGTAAACGTGTGACACTCATTCCAGCAGCTGTAATCCCCGGCCTGCCAGGTGGCTGAGCGGTTAGGGAATCGGGTTAGTAATCATAAGGTTGGCAGTTCGATTCCCGGCGTGAAAAATTAAATGTAAAAAGGACATCATATCTAGTGACAGCATGCACAGGCTCGACACTGAGGATTTAACATCAAAATGGTTTTATTTTTTATTGCATAATACAGCTCAGAACTCAATCAGAAAATAAATGTACATATGTACACGTCTAAGATGAAGGACATTTAAACACTGCAAGAGTCAAACCTACAGAGGGGAGAACGGCATATTTGTGTACAGTACTTTAACGTCAAAATGTCCCTTCAATTTAAAAGAGAAACCAGCGATGTGTTGATGCCTGGTACAGGGTGAACTGATGTGAGACAGGCTCTCTGAAGGCGTGGAACTCCTGTCACCAAGAGCTTTGTTTCCTGAGGGTAGTCTTTTGGGTAACACACTTGCTGATTGACACAGCACTGTGATCCCAGATGAATAATTTAAACAAATCAGAAAAGTGAAGAAAAAAAGAAGTCGTTCCAACTGGATTTTGACTTAACATCTCAAAAACCATAAAACGATAACATTCCGATCCCGTTCGAAGATTCCGGTCATTGTGGTCCAGGCCTTCCTGGTTCTGGTCCAATCAGAGCCACGGGGTGATGATGGTCCTGTGAGCCATGGCCTGGACACAGCGCTCCAAACTGCCCTTCAGCTCTGCCATCTGGGACCCCCCCCCATGAACAGCTTCTCCCTGGAGAGGGAGGAATCATAAGGACACGGTTACATTTAGTCATTTAGCAGACGCTCTTATCCAGAGCAACTTACAGTAAGTACAGGGACATTGCCCCCGAGGCAAGTAGGGTGAAGTGCCATTTATTTATTTCCCAAGGACACAACGTCATTTTGCACGGCCAGGAATCGAACCGGCAACCTTCAGATTACTAGCCCGATTCCCTAACCGCTCAGCCATCTGACTCCCATTTCCCCAGTTAAATCCAATTGACATTTTGGTACGGGACAAATTCAGTTTGGGGCGGTGCATTTCGCACTTCGGGACAGTACTGGCAAAGGGAAGAAGAAAGTTAGCAGCGAGTGAGTTGGATGATTCGACTGACTGCAGGACTAAGGGAATTCATGTTCCGGTTCTAGGCGGTTCCTGGAGTGACGCGCGCGCACACACACACACACACACACACACAACATGCCTCTCTCCTGGGCATCACACACACACAGAGAGGACTCTTCTGTTGCCTCCCGTTTCCCTTCACGACGTTACGTAACAGGGGAAGAAAGAGAGGAATCTGTTGTCCTCCCCCCCTCTCCCCCCCCTCCCCCCCCGATCCGTGTTTACGTAACCACACAGGAACAACAGGTTCCGACATGTCCCCGTTCCTAAGCAACTCCCACGGTGCTGGACTGCCTCGTCGCATGCAGCTTCACGCCCCCTCCCTCCCCCGACGACGGGAGAGGCGCTGAACTGAGGGAGATGTTTCCCCACACACACACACACGCTCACACACACACACACACACACACACACACCACCCTCTGTAAGCACGTAGGGGCGGGGTGTGAAGTATGCGCTTCAGCGCTTGGGTACAAGTCAAGGATGCTTTCCAGTCTAACACACACCGACACAAGACTCAGTTGAGATGCAGTACAGGCAGGTGCGAGATCGTCTGCGCGATACAAAAAACGCCCGTTGCGATTGGCCGGTTGAGCTTCTAAACTCCGCGACGTGAGTTCTTTCTCTCATCAACCTCGGTTACCACGGCGACCGCTAAACCAACCACTTTTTTTTTCCCCGGGGGGAAAACGAAAAACAAACTTAAAAACCTGCCAAACGGCTTTTAAGCTCTCCAGGAAACGTTGCGAAACGTTCAGTTCCAGGGAACGCGAGTGTTCACAACAGCTCCCTGGAACTTCCCCGGTTATTTCCATCGTCGAACAAAGAAAGTTCTGGATTAGCGGAGCGTTAGACATGTCAGTTGGAAGGTGACAGCACTGACGGGCTCTGGGGCGGGGACATTCCCCACGCACCATCTCAGAAGCACAGACACTAGTTTCAACATGTCTCGCATATTCCCAGGAAATTAATCAGTCGTCGTCGTCCCCCGGTGCCCCCACCAGTGTCTCAACTGTAAATAATCGACGACACAAATTGTTAGAGCTTCTGTGTACCGAGAGCCACTTCCATGAATTATTGGATAAATGTTCAACAAGCAGTCATAACCAATCATTACTCTGGCCTACGGGAGATTACACAATACGTGATTCCATTACTCTGGCCTACGGGAGATCAC
This sequence comes from Mallotus villosus, assembly GCA_903064625.1. Classification (NCBI taxonomy): domain Eukaryota; kingdom Metazoa; phylum Chordata; class Actinopteri; order Osmeriformes; family Salangidae; genus Mallotus; species Mallotus villosus. Next base: position 20,730 of record CAEFZP010002912.1, read on the forward strand.
GCAATACGTGATTCCATTACGACTGAACTAAACAAGTTAGGAGGAATATTCCTTTTCCGACAGGAAATGTGAACAGTAAACGAACGACCTTTGGATGGTAAACCAGTCCAATAACTACCTGTTGATACAGAGAGGCCAGTTCAGGGTAACAGATTGGCACAAGGCTCATTATGTTCCCATCATGAACCAGTAGGGATGAGTCGATACCCTGGTGCTCAGACTTAACTAACGACTTCAGATCAAACTAAATCTACTCTTCATGAATCTCAAGGCTGGCTCTAATGTCATCTTAACCCTTGTGTTATCTTCGGGTCATTGTGACTCTTCAGTCATTGTGACCCCCCCACGTGTTGTGACAACTTTAGCTCATTCAAAAATAAAGTGAAGCATTTTCTTTTAACTGTTGTGCTGTCTCACACCCTCCACAGCGCAAATGTTGAAAGAAAAATGCTTTTTATTTGTTTTTGTATTGGATAAAATTGTCGCAGCAGAATGATGGGTCGTAGTAAGATGACAGCTCCATGTGCGGACGTTCGACTCCGTTGGCCGGCAACGCGGACGAGACATCTAGTATTTATATATATCTATGGTTGTGAACCTTCGGGTCATTGTGACCTCATAAAGGCAGCACAAGGGTTAATAGGGGCCACGTCTGTCTGGTCCCTGGAGGCCCTCGAGGCCCTGGGGGCCGTCGTACACTGCAGACAGAGATCACTAATGTGGGAATACGACAAGATGGCTCTTGATTAGGCTCCGGACTAAGACAGTGTGTCGGGGAGAATTCATGATGTCATCACGCCGTGTGATAAACACTGTGACACACGCGCCCGAGACACACACACACACACACACACACACACACACACACACACACACACACACACACACACGACAGGTCAGTGTGGTGATGTGTCGCCAGGGATGGCCGGCGCTAAATCAAATCAAATCAAATCAAAATGTATTTGTATAGCCCTTTTTACACGCAAGCATGTCACAGAGGGCTTCACATACGCCCATAAAAACTGCCCCTCAACCAACCTAAACCCTCAAGGAAGACAAGGAAAAACTCCCAGAAAAACTCAATGCAAGAGAAAAAATGGAAGAAACCTCGGGAGGAGCAATTCAGTGAGGGATCCCCTCCTCCAGAAACGGTTGGTGAAAGAGAGGAGCAGAACACAGGCTAAACATAGTAATAGGGAGGCGTGTGATGTCACGGGTCACCTAGTGACGGACCCCGGGCCAGGCTGACCTTCCTGGAGCTCTGGTGTTCAGACGGTCTGGGAGGGAGACGGGCCAGGGGTCTAGACCAGACACACCCCAGGGGTCTAGACCAGACACACCCCAGGGGTCTAGACCAGACACTACCCAGGGGTCTAGACCAGACACTACCCAGGGGTTCAGACCAGACACACCCCAGGGGTCTAGACCAGACACTACCCAGGGGTCTAGACCAGACACTACCCAGGGGTCTAGACCAGACACTACCCAGGGGTCTAGACCAGACACTACCCAGGGGTCTAGACCAGACACACCCCAGGGGTCTAGACCAGACACACCCCAGGGGTCTAGACCAGACACTACCCAGGGGTCTAGACCAGACACACCCCAGGGGTCTAGACCAGACACTACCCAGGGGTCTAGACCAGACACACCCCAGGGGTCTAGACCAGACACTACCCAGGGGTCTAGACCAGACACTACCCAGGGGTCTAGACCAGACACTACCCAGGGGTCTAGACCAGACACTACCCAGGGGTCTAGACCAGACACACCCCAGGGGTTCAGACCAGACACACCCCAGGGGTCTAGACCAGACACTACCCAGGGGTCTAGACCAGACACTACCCAGGGGTCTAGACCAGACACACCCCAGGGGTCTAGACCAGACACTACCCAGGGGTCTAGACCAGACACTACCCAGGGGTCTAGACCAGACACTACCCAGGGGTCTAGACCAGACACTACCCAGGGGTCTAGACCAGACACACCCCAGGGGTCTAGACCAGACACTACCCAGGGGTCTAGACCAGACACTACCCAGGGGTCTAGACCAGACACACCCCAGGGGTCTAGACCAGACACTACCCAGGGGTCTAGACCAGACACTACCCAGGGGTTCAGACCAGACACTACCCAGGGGTCTAGACCAGACACTACCCAGGGGTCTAGACCAGACACACCCCAGGGGTCTAGACCAGACACACCCCAGGGGTCTAGACCAGACACACCCCAGGGGTTCAGACCAGACACTACCCAGGGGTCTAGACCAGACACACCCCAGGGGTCTAGACCAGACACTACCCAGGGGTCTAGACCAGACACACCCCAGGGGTCTAGACCAGACACACCCCAGGGGTCTAGACCAGACACTACCCAGGGGTCTAGACCAGACACACCCCAGGGGTCTAGACCAGACACTACCCAGGGGTCTAGACCAGACACACCCCAGGGGTCTAGACCAGACACACCCCAGGGGTCTAGACCAGACACTACCCAGGGGTCTAGACCAGACACACCCCAGGGGTCTAGACCAGACACACCCCAGGGGTCTAGACCAGACACACCCCAGGGGTCTAGACCAGACACTACCCAGGGGTCTAGACCAGACACTACCCAGGGGTATAGACCAGACACTACCCAGGGGTCTAGACCAGACACTACCCAGGGGTCTAGACCAGACACACCCCAGGGGTCTAGACCAGACACTACCCAGGGGTCTAGACCAGACGCTACCCAGGGGTCTAGACCAGACACACCCCAGGGGTCTAGACCATACACTACCCAGGGCCATGGAGATGAAAGTCCATGACGGTTTTAGATCGGTTACTGTTCTCCACACGCAGTCCTGAGTTGAGTGATGCAGAGGTGTGTGTATGCACGTGTGTGTGTGTGTGTGTGTGTAGTTACTTTCTGAGTAGATAATAATAGCATGGTGTGGGCACTGGATGCCAAACTGAAATTGAGCTTCTGCAGAGATAATAGAGATAAGTGGGCACAGCGCTCGGAGGCTTCATCAGAACACACACACACACACACACACACACCCCACACACACACCCCACACACACACACACACCCCCACACACACACCCCCCCCCCACACACACACACACACACACACACACACACCCCACACACACACCCCACACAGGCCCACCTAGGATAGGAAAACACACACACACACCCCACACACACACACACGTCTTTCTACGTGCCAGTGACAGACACACACACACACGTCTTTCTACGTGCCAGTGACACACACACACACACACGTCTTTCTACGTGCCAGTGACAGAGACACACACACACACGTCTTTCTACGTGCCAGTGACAGACACACACACACACGTCTTTCTACGTGCCAGTGACACACACACACACACACACGTCTTTCTACGTGCCAGTGACAGAGACACACACACACACGTCTTTCTACGTGCCAGTGACAGACACACACACACACGCGTCTTTCTTTGGCCAGTGACAGACGGACATGAAAGGCCAGCATCAACCCCGGTCCCTTTAAAGTCTCAGCCGTCAGAAACCCCCCCGTGGCGCTGAGTACACAGACCAGTCACATGCCACTGTTTACAAACGTCATACAGACAGCAGCTAGCGGCTCTTAGAAGACTTGTGACACACACACGGCCCACCGCACACACAGCCCTCCGCACGCACACACACACACACACACGGCCCTCCACACACACACACACACACGGCCCTCCACGCACACACACACACACACACACACACACACGGCCCACCGCACACACAGCCCTCCGCACACACACACACACACACACACACGGCCCTCCACACACACACACACACACACGGCCCTCCACACACACACACGGTCCGGTGTCACGCCACAGTGGCCATGGAAGTCTGAATATTCAACGTGGATGTCGTTCCACTGAACACACTTTAACTACTGTATCGCCCGGCCACGTAGGAGAATCAAATATTTACCGCCAGCTTCACGTTGACTAGACCCCGCGGGCCCCCGTCCACAGGACTGGACCTAGACGTTCTGTTAAGCAGTCTCTCTCAGCATGGAGTCAATGGGGTTTGTATGACATCACTCCTTTAGCAGACCCTTTCATCCTAAGCGACGGAAGGGGAGGGGATCTGAACCCATGACCTCTCCCACTGAGCTCTACCTATACTATCTCGACAGGACAAAGAAGCTGTCAATGTTGACGCTACGAGAACTCGACCAGGTCGTCTGCGGAGCGTCTCTTTGTGCTTTTCCACTGCTGCCCTTCCCCGTCTACACATCCCACCCCCTACACGTTTAGGCCGGGTTTCACAGATGCGTTAAGAAGCTCTTAAGCGCTAAGTGCTTCTTAGGAGCTCTAAGCCAATGAAAGCTCTCTAAACGCGCTCCGAACAAGCTCTTAGCGCTTAAGAGCTTCTTAACGAATGTGGGAAACCCGGCCGTAGTCATTTAGCAGACGCTCTCATCCAGAGCGACTTACAGTAAGTACAGGGACATTCTCTCTCTCTCTCCCTTCCCCCCCACCCCCCCGAGGCAAGTAGGGTGAAGTGCCTTGCCCAAGGACACAACGTCATTTTGCATCGAAGCGGCAACCTTCTGATTAATAGCCCGATTCCCTAACCGCTCAGCCACCTGACCCCCACCTGACCCCCAACTCACCCCCCACTACTGGTCTCTGCTCTCCGCCTTGTCATTGTGAAACAGTCCCAAACAGGCGGTAAAGCAGGCGGTAAATCAGCCAGTCGAGAGGATAAAGATGATGAGCCGAAAGCACCCCTCTAATAATCCTGAGAGTCCAAGCTTGTTCCCCCGGCAACATCCACAGCAATCCCACAACGCTTTATTCTAATAGGAACGGCTTAAACAAGAGTGTCTTATGTCATTGTATCTTCCTGTGTGTGTGTGTGTGTGTGTGTAACCCATCTCTGTATCATTATTTAGGTACAGCCAGGGAGAAGAGAACATATCATCCATGTTACATAAGTAGTTGTAACACTCACACACACACACTCACACACACACACTCTCACACACACACACTCTCTCACACACTCTCACACACACTCACACACTCACACACACACCTAACATGAGGACATATCAGCTCAGGATGTGATGGAGGTGAGAGATGAGAAAGAACACAGAGTCATCCTCTCACAGACAGACCCTACAGCAGACCCAGAGCAATCATCTACGATCATGTGATCACCTGACTATAATACAACCTTTGGCCGTTTGTGTTCTCCAGAGTTCATTGTACAGACTAACTATCAGGCACACGTCGAGGCTCGCTGGGAACTGTTGCACAACAAGCGAATCATTCTCAGAAAAGGTTTTAATGAAGAGGCAGCTGAAAGATCAAACCGGTCTGTTGTGGTTATCTGACTCGCACTTGACAACGCTCTCAAAAGCTCTCTCTGGGAGTGTGTGTTTACGTTACAGGGTTTAATATAAGTGTAATATAATAGAAGAATAAGTGGGTCGATGCCATAAACAGACACAAAACTGTCACAACTGTTTTGGTTTGCTGTCATGGCCACCACAGCTCCTTTGAGATGGGACAATGACACCCACCCCACCTCCGACCTCACCCCCACCCCACCTGACCTGCCTGGGCATGTCCACAGAGAGGACACCTTGATCTAACCCCCCAACCCCCCCCCCTCACAGAGAGTGAATTAACGTCTACGTTGGTGCACGTGTGTGTGTGTCTCTCCCACCTGTACTCCTGCTGAGACAGACAGTCCTGGAGGTGTTTGGCCGTACACCTGGGCTCCACTGTAGCGATCTGAAACACAAGCCAACACCCCAGGACCAGAGGAGGAGAGTCAAGCACAGGAGAGACGGGGGCACGAGTCTGAAAACTAAAACTCAATCTGTCTGGAAAACCAGGGGACAGGAGCCATAAGAGGGGACAGGAGCCACGAGAGGGGACAGGAGGGGACAGGAGGGGACAGGAGGGGACAGGAGCCATAAGAGGGGACAGGACCCTGAGAGGGGACAGGACCCTGAGAGGGGACAGGAGGGGACAGGAGCCCTGAGAGGGGACAGGAGCCCCGAGAGGGGACAGGAGGGGACAGGAGGGGACAGGAGGGGACAGGAGCCACGAGAGGGGACAGGAGCCCCGAGAGGGGACAGGAGCCCTGAGAGGGGACAGGACCCTGAGAGGGGACAGGAGCCCTGAGAGGGGACAGGAGGGGACAGGAGCCTGAGAGGGGACAGGAGCCTGAGAGGGGGACAGGAGCCCTGAGAGGGGACAGGACCCTGAGAGGGGACAGGAGCCCTGAGAGGGGACAGGAGCCCCGAGAGGGGACAGGAGCCCTGAGAGGGGACAGGAGGGGACAGGAGGGGACAGGAGGGGACAGGAGCCACGAGAGGGGACAGGAGCCCCGAGAGGGGACAGGAGCCCTGTGAGGGGACAGGAGCCCCGAGAGGGGACAGGAGCCCTGAGAGGGGACAGGAGCCACGAGAGGGGACAGGAGCCCCGAGAGGGGACAGGAGCCCTGAGAGGGGACAGGAGCCTGAGAGGGGACAGGAGCCCTGAGAGGGGACAGGACCCTGAGAGGGGACAGGACCCTGAGAGGGGACAGGAGCCCTGAGAGGGGACAGGAGGGGACAGGAGCCTGAGAGGGGACAGGAGCCTGAGAGGGGACAGGAGCCCTGTGAGGGGACAGGAGCCCCGAGAGGGGACAGGAGCCACGAGAGGGGACAGGAGGGGACAGGAGCCCTGAGAGGGGACAGGAGCCTGAGAGGGGACAGGAGCCCTGAGAGGGGACAGGAGCCTGAGAGGGGACAGGAGCCCTGAGAGGGGACAGGACCCTGAGAGGGGACAGGACCCTGAGAGGGGACAGGAGCCCTGAGAGGGGACAGGAGGGGACAGGAGCCTGAGAGGGGACAGGAGCCTGAGAGGGGACAGGAGCCCTGAGAGGGGACAGGACCCTGAGAGGGGACAGGAGCCCTGAGAGGGGACAGGAGCCCCGAGAGGGGACAGGAGCCCTGAGAGGGGACAGGAGGGGACAGGAGGGGACAGGAGGGGACAGGAGCCACGAGAGGGGACAGGAGCCCCGAGAGGGGACAGGAGCCCTGTGAGGGGACAGGAGCCCCGAGAGGGGACAGGAGCCCTGAGAGGGGACAGGAGCCTGAGAGGGGACAGGAGCCCTGAGAGGGGACAGGACCCTGAGAGGGGACAGGACCCTGAGAGGGGACAGGAGGGGACAGGAGCCCTGAGAGGGGACAGGACCCTGAGAGGGGACAGGAGGGGACAGGAGCCCTGTGAGGGGACAGGAGCCCTGTGAGGGGACAGGAGCCCTGAGAGGGGACAGGAGGGGACAGGAGCCCTGTGAGGGGACAGGAGCCCTGTGAGGGGACAGGAGCCCTGAGAGGGGACAGGAGCCCTGAGAGGGGACAGGAGCCCTGAGAGGGGACAGGAGCCCTGAGAGGGGACAGGAGGGGACAGGAGCCCTGTGAGGGGACAGACCTGGCTGGATACGATGAGGGAGAGCAGAGCCTGGCTGTCCTCCAGGCTGACGTCTGGAGAGAGGACCCTGCAGAGGGAGGACAAACATCAGCATGACCTCATCACGCACACACACACACACACACACACACACCTCCGTGTCACACACACACACACACACACACACACACACAGCCGTGTCTGCAGCCGCCGGGGAACAGCAGCCTGGAAGCGTGCGTGCGACAGTGCACACATTCGCTCGCACGCACAAGCGAGAGAGAGAGGAGAGAGAGAGAGGAGAGAGAGAGAGACAGAGAGAGAGCGGAGAGAGAGAGAGAGAGAGGAGACGGAGAGAGAGAGGATAATGGCAAACCTTTAAACCCAGATAGGGTCAGACTAATAGAGGGAGGGATGGCCCTGCATTATCCATATCTGGTGGAGACGATGGAGGAGAGGGAGAGGACGAGGAGGAGTGAAGAGGAGGAGGAGGAGGAGAGGAGGAGGACGAGGAGGAAGAGGGGGGGGGGAGGAGGAGGAGGAGGAGGAAGAGGGGGGGGGGAGGAGCAGGAGGAGGGAGAGGCTGTGATGAGTCATGGCTCCTCCCAGAGAACATGAGAGTCGGCTTGTCTCCTTGGAAACCAGAGCTTCTAAAGCAGTCTCCATCCTCACACGCAACTGTCAGCATGGAACACTCACTGGTTGGCTGGCTCACTGAAAAGGGCACCTATTAGAAGTGTGTGTGTGTGTGTGTGTGTGTGTGTGTCCATGCACGTGTGCGAGTGTGTCACCTAAACACCCTTTCGTGCACAATACCACCCCAGAATGAACGAGAGAGAGAGAGAGATTAGGAGATGTTTTTGTAAAAGGTTCCTATCAAATATCAGACACCCAATTACCATGCCTTGTATTTCCTCTCTGCACAGGATCTGAACACAATCTGCTAGAAAAGCGCTTTGAGTAGAAGGAAGCGCATTACAAATAAAATGATTTAATGTATTTAATTATGATTCTAGAAAGCCAGACGTGAAGGCACTCAGGGAACACGGACACAAAAGGTAACTGGATCTCATAACTGAGCTGTGAAAGACTCGCAGCTCAATCACCGGTGACTTCAGGGTATCCTTAACAACCTCATCCCTCTCTCTCTCCGTCTCCCATGGCAACAGCCAGTGACAGCCGCGGTCGTCCTTTGACTGCCGGAGCGGCAGAGAGAGAGAAGCGTCATGGCGGCCGATCCACGAGTCGGCACTCAGGTGGTAGAGGAGGGGGAGGGTGGAGAGGGGCGTTGTGTGTGAGGGTGGAGGATGGGGTAATGTAAGGGTGAGGGTGTGTGTGAGGGTGGAGGAGGGTGAGGGTGGAGGAGGGTGTGTGTGAGGGTGGAGGAGGGTGAGGGTGGAGGATGGTACTGTAAGGGTGACGGTGTGTGTGAGGGTGGAGGAGGGTGAGGGGTGTGTGAGGGTGGAGGAGGTATTGTTAAGGGTGAGGGTGTGTGTGAAGGTGGAGGAGGGTGAGGGTGGAGGAGGGAGGGATGTAAAGGGTGACGGTGGGTGTGAGGGGGAGGAGGGTGAGGGTGTGGTGTGAGGGGTGGAGGAGGGTGTGTGTGAGGGGGTGGAGGAGGGGTGAGGGGTGGGAGGAGGGTGGGGTGTGAGGGTGGAGGAGGGTGAGGGTGGGGTGAGGGTGGAGGAGGGGTGAGGGTGGAGGAGGGTGTGTGTGGAGGGGTGGAGGAGGGTGAGGGTGGAGGACGGGTACTGTAAGGGTGACGGTTGTGGGTGAGGGTGGAGGAGGGTGAGGGTATGTGAGGGCGGGGAGGAGGGTGAGGGGGGAGGAGGGGTGGTGTGGTGAGGGTGGAGAAGGGGTGAGGGTGGAGGAGGGTGTGTGTGGAGGGTGGAGGAGGGGGTGTGGGAGGGTGGAGGAGGTGGAGGGGTGGAGGAGGGTGGTGGTGAGAGGGGGAGGAGGGTGAGGGGGGAGGAGGGTGGTGTGAGGGTGGAGGAGGGGTGTGTGAGGGTGGAGGAGGGTGTGTGTGAGGGTGGAGGAGGGTGAGGGTGGAGGAGGGTGAGGGTGGAGGAGGGTGTGTGTGAGGGTGGAGGAGGGTGAGGGTGGAGGAGGTACTGTAAGGGTGACGGTGTGTGTGAGGGGGTGGAGGAGGGTGAGGGCGTGTGTGAGGGTGGAGGAGGTATTGTAAGGGTGAGGGTGTGTGTGAAGGTGGAGGAGGGTGAGGGTGGAGGAGGTACTGTAAGGGGTGACGGTGTGTGTGTGAGGGTGGAGGAGGGTGAGGGTGTGCGGGCGAGGGGGAGGAGTTGAGGGTGGAGGAGGGGGAGGGTGGAGGAGGGGTGTGTGAGGGGGGCAGGAGGGTGGAGGGGGGAGGAGTGTGGAGGGTGGAGGAGGGTGAGGGTGGAGGAGGGTAGTGTGGTGGGAGGGTGGAGGAGGGGGAGGGTGGAGGAGGGGTGTGTGTGAGGGTGGAGAGGAGGGTGGTGTGTGAGGGGGGAGGAGGGTGGGTGTGAGGGTGGAGGAGGGTGAGGGTGGAGGAGGGTGAGGGTGGAGGAGGGTGTGTGGGAGGGTGGAGGAGGGTGAGGGTGGAGGAGGGTGAGGGTGGAGGGAGGGTGTGTGTGAGGGTGGAGGAGGGGTGAGGGTGGAGGAGGGCGTGTGTGTGAGGGTGGAGGAGGGTGTATGTGAGGGTGGAGGAGGGTGAGGGTGGAGGAGGGTGTGTGTGAGGGTGGAGGAGGGTGAGGGTGGGAGGAGGGTGTGTGTGAGGGTGGAGGAGGGTGTGTGTGAGGGTGGAGGAGGGTGAGGGTGGAGGAGGGTGTGTGTGAGGGTGGAGGAGGGGTGTGTGTGAGGGTGGGAGGAGGGTGAGGGGTCTGACCTGCTGAAGCCCTGTGTAGCAGCTGGGTGACGGTGGACAGCAGCCTTTGGAGACAGGAGAGGGCGTCAGGGGGGGGGCGGGGGACCCCCCCCCACGAGCTGACTGGTTGCCGTGGCGGCGGGGGTCGAAGCGTAGCGCGGTGAACACGACCGAGCTGACCAGAGAGACGAGGAACGAAACAAGACAGGTGGACACACTGAGTGAGCACACTAAGTTAACATACTGACATAGCTGGTCAAACAGGATATTCAATCTGAGTTTGTAGTTGATATTCTTCCTCATATGTTGTTAATAACCCCATTTGCAGTCGAAGGCTCTAACCCCTAAGCTACACCCATCCCCCACCGTGAGAAAGCCCACTCCAGAGATCCTGGAGGTGGCAGCCAGCTACCTGATCTGGCAGACGTTGGTCCAGATGCGCTCAAACAGCTCCCACACGTCCTGGTGTGTGGCGTGTGGAGACAGGCAAGGCTCCTCCCCTGCTCCTCCTCCGCCATGAGGGCGTCGCCGTCGCACGCCGGCCTCTCTTCCGAGGCCTTCTCTGGCTACGCAGAACACCGAAACAACACCCAAAACAACGTCAAAACAACACCGAAACAACACCAAAACAACGTCAAAACCAGGCTTCCCCTGATGCAACTTCTCAGCCCCGCTTCCAGTGTCTAAGCCACATTTCTGCGTCCAGCACTCGATAATCAATCGACGTCTCTCTTCACAACTCTAGACCTGCTGATGTCATCAGTGCGCGCCCCCGCTCACCAGGGCGTGCAGCCTCTGCTGGAGCAGGTCCAGGGAGGAGAGGGCGGGGGAGAGAGACACTGCCAGAGTAGACGGGCCGGCAGCTGAAGGACTGGAGCAGCTCTCTGGCTTCACACACGGCTACCGTGGCAGAGCGGAGCTTCACCGTCTTACCTGGGGAGGGACGAGAGGTGAGAACTCACACACACACACACACCACACACTCACACACACCACACACACACACACACACACCACACACACCACACACACACACACACACACACACACCACATACACCACATACACACACACGGCTACTGTAGCAGAACGGAGCTTCACTGTCTTACCTGGGGAGGGACGAGAGGTGAGAACTCACACACACACACCACACACCACACACACCACACACACCACATACACCACATACACACACACACGGCTACTGTAGCAGAACGGAGCTTCACTGTCTTACCTGGGGAGAGACGAGAGGTCAGAACACACACACACACCACACACACCACACACACACGCACGCACACACACACACACCACACACTCACACACCACACCACACGGCTACTGTAGCAGAGCGGAGCTTCACTGTCTTACCTGGGGGAGGGACGAGTGATGAGATCAGGTTTAAGGGCACAGAGAGGGGGGGGCATTTGGGGAAAGACCAGCTGGGATGAGTGTGGGTGGGTGTGTGTGTGTGTATGTGTGTGTGTTTGTGTGTCATCATCCGTCCGAACACTGTGTACAATGCACCTTCACTGCTGTGCAGCCCCACAACCTCTACCCACACACAGAAATAGTCTCTCTAGCCCCAAGAAATACAGAGAACGCAAACGCACGAGCGCGAGAGCGCGAGCTACGATCTAGCTAGCTCCCTCGATAGCGCTCGATCTCTCTCTCTCTACTCTCCTCCCTCCTGTCCCTCCCTCCCTCTCTATCCATCTCTCCCTCCCTCCTTCCCTCTGTCTCTCCCTCCCTTCTTCCCTCTGTCTCCCTCTCCCTCCTTCAACTCTAAGAGTGACTTGGCACACAGCCAATATATGAGGGAAAAGTCAAGTCATGCTACAAAGCTGATGACAGACAGAGCGGGGGGGAAACATATTTTTTAACAGACAAACCAAGATAACCCCCCCCGTGCACACACACGCTCACAGACACACACACACACACTCACAGAGACACACACACACGCGGAAATGCAGACAGAGGACTTTGTTAAGCCTGGCAGAAACCCACTCAGCACATCTCCTCTGACACACTTTTGAAGAGGACCTTCTTCTGAGTATAGGCTAGTATAGGCTAGCTCCACACCACCTGCCTCCTGCCTCCTAGCTCCACATCTCCTGCGTCCTAGCTCCACATCTCCTGCCTCCTGCCTCCTAGCTCCACATCCCCTGCCTCCTGCCTCCTAGCTCCACATCCCCTGCCTCCTGCCTCCTAGCTCCACATCCCCTGCCTCCTGCCTCCTAGCTCCACATCTCCTGCTTCCTGCCTCCTAGCTCCACATCCCCTGCCTCCTGCCTCCTAGCTCCACATCCCCTGCCTCCTGCCTCCTAGCTCCACATCCCCTGCCTCCTGCCTCCTAGCTCCACATCACCTGCCTCCTGCCTCCTAGCTCCACATCTCCTGCCTCCTGCCTCCTAGCTCCACATCTCCTGCCTCCTTGCTCCACATCCCCTGCCTCCTGCCTCCTGCTTCCACATCACCTGCCTCCTAGCTCCACATCTCCTGCCTCCTTGCTCCACATCACCTGCCACCTGCCTCCTGCCTCCTAGCTCCACATCTCCTGCCTCCTAGCTCCACATCCCCTGCCTCCTGCCTCCTAGCTCCACATCTCCTGCCTCCTTGCTCCACATCCCCTGCCTCCTAGCTCCACATCTCCTGCCTCCTAGCTCCACATCCCCTGCCTCCTGCCTCCTAGCTCCACATCCCCTGCCTCCTGCCTCCTAGCTCCACATCCCCTGCCTCCTGCCTCCTAGCTCCACATCTCCTGCCTCCTAGCTCCACATCCCCTGCCTCCTGCCTCCTAGCTCCACATCCCCTGCCTCCTGCCTCCTGCCTCCTAGCTCCACATCCCCTGCCTCCTGCCTCCTAGCTCCACATCCCCTGCCTCCTGCCTCCTAGCTCCACATCTCCTGCCTCCTAGCTCCACATCCCCTGCCTCCTGCCTCCTAGCTCCACATCCCCTGCCTCCTGCCTCCTAGCTCCACATCTCCTGCCTCCTAGCTCCACATCCCCTGCCTCCTGCCTCCTAGCTCCACATCCCCTGCCTCCTGCCTCCCCTTGTGTCCCAGCAGAGCCCCTTCATCTGCAGTGCCTCTCACTCTGCCAGCCTTGTCCTGTCCAACGCACTGTTTATCATACCAAACACACGTGTATATACAACACAGCCTATATAAATAAACCCTTCATCTTGCCAGTAAACTAATAGCCGCTTGTGTCGAATAGCATTTTACATCCGCAATCGATCAGTGTAAATATGACTGCTTCCCTCGTCTCCTGCGTGCTGGTGTCGTGTGTCATGTGTGTGTGAGTGTGTGTGTGTGTGTAAGTGTGTGTGTGTATGAGTGTGTGTGAGTGTGTATGAGTGTGTGTGTGTGTGTGTGTGTGTGTGTATGAGTGTGTGTGAGTGTGTGTTGTATGAGTGTGTGTGTGGTACAGTGACCGTTTGTTTACCTGAGCGGAGGAAATCACAGAGGTTTTCCACCGATTGGAGTAAACTTCGGGGGACGATGTTCCCGAAGACTGCGATCCAGTGTTTCCTGAAACACTGCAGGAGGTCTGCTAGAGTCCAGGGAGGTTTGATGTAAACTATCTGTGGAACAAAACACCACACATATTAGCAATTAGCACATATTAGCAATTAGCACATATTAGAAAGCCAAAGTGATAAACGTATTCTAATTTAGCCTCGAGGGTTATGATAGGTGCGATCACTCTGGTCCAGGTGGGGTGAGGACTAGGTACCTCAGTCCATAAGTCCTCAAAAGCTGCCTTCATCTCCACCTCCAGGATTTGAGAGAGCGCCCCCTTGAGGCAGTCCTCCAACGCCGACACGCACACGCTGAGCTCCCTCGCCTCCTTGGCGGCACACCTCCTCCTCCTCCCCTCCTCCTCCTCCACCTCCTTCCTCTTCTCCTTCTCCTCGTGTCTCGCCCTCTGGTGGCCGTCCGGGATCCTTCCCTCGTCTTAAAGGGACAGGCACAGAGAAAGGCCTCATGCACTGGTCGACCACAGCAGTGACACGTTTAACCCCTGACCTTCCAGTCCACTCTGTGGGGGGGGGAACTCACCTTTCCCCGCAGGCCTCGGGGAGGGGCTGGTTCTCTGGAAGCTGGTCTGGGGGGTCGGGGTCAGGCTGCTGGCCTGGTTCAGGGGGGGGGTCGGGGGTGGGTGACGGGCGTGGGGGCAGGGACGGGCGTCTGGGGGTGGAGGGGGGAGAGGAGGACCGGTGTGGCCTTCTCCATCTCCTCCACCAGGTCCAGCTTGCTCAGAGCCCTCACCCCACTCAGCAGGGACTTGCTACACAGGTTCTTATCGTTGCTGACAGGGGGACAGAGAAAGAGAGACAAAGAGAGAGAGACAAAGAGAGACAGAGAGGGAGACGGAGACAGAGAGAGGACAGAGGGAGAGGGAGACGGAGAGAGAGACAGACAGGGTGAGATGGGGACAACTAGAGCAGTCTTTCTCCTCCATCTCTCCCACACTCTCTCCAAACAACACACACTTTCGGAAGCCCGCAGACCCCCACTGACGGCCAGACAGACACATGTATGTATCTGCAGTGAACTCGCACACACTGCAGTACAGCAGTGAAGGTGAGACAGGGGAGTGGGTGGAGGAGGGCTGACTCACGTGCAGAGGACCAGAGCGCCCTCTGGGTGCAGACTCTGGTACTGCAGGCAGCACTGCAGAACTCGGTCATCGTTATTCTCAGTTTTGAGGTTGACTGAGAGAGACAGAGAGGGAGATAGAGCGAGATAAAGACACACAGAGACACAGAGAGAGAGAGAGACAGAGGGAGACAGAGAGGGGGAAGGAGAGAGAGGGAGATAGAGCGAGATAGACACACAGAGATACACAGAGAGAGACAGAGAGAGAGGGAGGGAAGGAGAGAGGGGGAGAGACTCCGAAATATCAATAGATGTATAGAGCAAGAGCATTTAAACTCCATATTATTAGCTGTCCTTGAAACAGGTGATAATGCTTTTATAAGTTTGCTACTGCCACCTGGTGGTAATACATGATATGAACAACAAATACTTCAGGTAAACACGAGGCTTCGTATAGAGCTCCGTAAGAAAGCTGCACTGTTCAAGCTGACTCCCTTGGGTGTCTGGGTTCTGAGGGGCCTGAGGGAGGGACTCACGGCTGCTCTGAGAGGCCTGCTGCATGGACTGGCCCCAGAGACGAGGCTCCTGGCTCTTCAGGGACGTGTAGATGTAGTGGACGGCCGGCGTGGCCAGACGAGCCACGGAGCTGGACAGCCTCTTGCCGTTCTTCAGAGAGTCCAACTCCTGGAGGACCACCCAGGGAATCAGCACTGTAGGGAAGCCTAGACCTGCAGGGGGAGTGTGTGTGAGGGTGTGTGTATGTGTGTGTGTGTGTGTGTGTGTGAGGGTTAGAAAACGTCTCTCTCTCTCTATCTCTCTCCCTCTATCTCTCTCTCCCTCCCTCTGTCTATCTCTCTCTCCCTCCCTCTGTCTATCTCTCTCTCCCTCCCTCTGTCTATCTCTCTCTCCCTCCCTCTGTCTATCTCTCTCTCCCTCCCTCTGTCTATCTCTGCCTCCCTCTGTCTATCTCTCTCTCTCTCCCTCCCTCTGTCTATCTCTCTCTCTCTCCCTCCCTCTGTCTATCTCTCTCTCTCTCCCTCCCTCTGTCTCTCTCTCTCCCTCCCTCTGTCTATCTCTCTCCCTCCCTCTGTCTATCTCTCTCCCTCCCTCTGTCTATCTCTCTCTCCCTCCCTGTCTGTCTATCTCTCTCTCTATCCCTCCCCTCTGTCTTCTCTCCTCTGTCTCTCTCCTCTGTCTATCTCATCTCACGTGATCTCTCTCACCCTCCCTCATTCCCTTTGAAAACGTTTGCTTCAACCCACCCTCCAGATCCACAACCTTCCCTCTCAAAGCCAACCCCCCCCCTCCCTCACCTCCAAGGCCATGGGAGATCATCTTCTTCACAAAGTCCAAGTGGCTGAGGAGGATGTTGGTGTCAAGGACCACTATCAGTTCCTCCTGAACGAGCTCCTTATCTGCAGAGGAACACAGAGTTACAGAAGAAGAGGAGGACCCACAAGGCTGTTTGATGCACAAGAATCATAATCTGGAGTCTAAGCAGACTGAAAGAATCATAACCTGGAGTCTAAGCAGACTGAAAGAATCATAACCTGGAGTCTAAGCCCAATGAAAGAATCATAACCTGGAGTCTAAGCCCACTGAAAGAATCATAACCTGGAGTCTAAGCAGACTGAAAGAATCATAACCTGGAGTCTAAGCAGACTGAAAGAATCATAACCTGGAGACTAAGCAGACTGAAAGAATCATAACCTGGAGTCTAAGCAGACTGAAAGAATCATAACCTGGAGTCTAAACAGACTGAAAGAATCATAACCTGGAGACTAAGCCCACTGAGAGGATTATGTGGGTGTGAAACCTCTTTACTGATGAGAAAACAAGAATCAAATCACTAACAGGAACGAAACATACTCTACAAATGAAATCAGAACATCTTAAACTTGCTCCGACACTTAAAAGGTTTCGCTTCCTCCTCACTCTGCGTGTTGGCAGCGCCCTCCTCTGGTGGGTCGATGTCCATGCAGGTGAGCTCTCCGTAGATCTCCTGCACGTTCAACCTCCTCTCAGAGCGGGCCAGGTGGATCTCCTCGACCAGCAGCATCTACCACACAGCGGAGAGACGGTGAGGAGACAGTCGACCTTCGATCTCGGAGAGAACGACCCCGAGCAGGTCGGTACGCCGGTGCCTACCTCCTGATCCGTGTCGTATGTTTCCCCGGGCTCGGAGGAGCTCGCTTCGGTCGGAACCGACGCGGTGACGACCGGCGGCTTCTCCTCGTGTTTCTGCCGCGGGGGAGACGCCGGCGTCGTCGTGGAGACGGAAGCTTCCGGAGCCGTCCCGCGGATCTGCTTGGTCTTCGTAACCTTGGCGACGGAGGAACTTCTGTCCATGGGCCCGATTCTAATCTTGCGAGGCACCATTAGCTTGGAGCCAGACTCGGCCTGGGACTGACTCGGTTTCCTCGCTGCCTCTGTGGTTTTCTGCTGCCTCTCGGAGGCAGCTCTCTCGTCCTCGTCCCAGATCCCGCCGCGGGCCGTGATGGGTTTGGTCTTCTTCGGTATCGTAAAGGTTAAAGGCAGCTTTGGTTTGGCGTTGGGCGTGTTGAAGTGCGCCACGGCGGGCTTGGCGGTCTCCGACGGCTCGGCGATGTCCTTGGAGACCGCAGGCCTGGAGACCTGCGTGCTCGTCCCAGAGGACTCGTCCCTGGAGACCTGCGTGCTCGCCAGAGAGGACTCATCCCTGGAGACCTGTGTCGTCCCTGTGTCGTCCCTGGAGACCTGTGTGCTCGTCCCAGAGGACTCGTCCCTGGTCGTAGGGGAGGACCGCCGAGTCGTCTCGAGCGGGGAGACTTCTTTCTGCCGTCCTTCCTGGTCCTTCCCTGTCCTCCGGGCTTCCTCCGGAGACGCCCCCCTCCTCCCCAGCCTGCTCCTCTTCTCCCCCGGCTCCTCAGCCCCGCTGGGAGGCGGGCGCTCCGGGGAGACCCTGGCGTGTTTTGACGTCCACGGGGGTCAGCTTCTCCTCGGGCCTCGGCCTCTTCCTCACCAGCGTCCTCCTCTGCTCCTCCAGGTCGGCAGAGAGGGGCGTGGTGGGGCACGGGGCTCGGCTGGACGACGTCTGGGACGACGGGCCACGTCGGGACGAGGAGGCTTCCGAGGAGGTCTTGTGGGACGATTTTCCGGAGCTGCTTTTAGAGGAGGAGCTTCTCTGGTCGTGTCGGGACGTCGTGTCGGCGCTGTGCGTGCCGAGGGGTTTCGAAGCTGAGACGTTCGCACCCTCGTGGAGAACGGCTGCAGTCCCATGGCCGTCTTTAGAGAGGCTGGCGGGACGAGAGGCGTGAGTCTTCTCTGAAGCCTTCTCCTCCCTCTGGCTCTTCTCTGCAGGCTTCTCCTCCCTCTGGCTGGCTGTTTGCCCCAGTCTGTAGACGGCTGTTTTGATTGGTCTGTCCTCTTTGGGGATGGTTTCTGAGACCTGTTTCCCTGAGGTGGAGCCTCCCCTCCTCTTATTCTCTGTGGGGCTGAAAGGCAACGTCACAATCAGAGCACTTATCAGATAAATATTTTTTTTTATTCTGTTGGTTTAACACCATAAGAGTCAACATGTCCATGGGCCTGAATCCGATTGATCAGTGGTCTTCAATCCTGGTCCTCAGGGACCACTGATCTGTATGTTTTAGATGTTTCCATGCTCCAACACACCTGATTCAAATGAATGGTTGTCACCATCTAGCAGTGCTAGATAACAATCGTTCATTTAAATCAGGTGTGTTGGAGCAGGGAAACATCTAAAACATACAGAACAGTGGGACCTGAGGACCAGGATTGAAGACCAGTGCTATATCTATTGGGGTGCAGGCACCGTAGAGTGGATTAGGCACATTGCAAGACTTTCTGACACTGATAAAATACGATTAGAAACGAAATAATTTGTTGTTTCTGTTTATACAAAGGACATACCTGTCATGATCGCGGCCCAGGTGATTTTTTTCCGAACTCTTACGTTTCTTTTGGCTATCCGCATGTCGCGAAGTCTACAATTGATCAATACAATCACATCAATTAAAAACATTACAGAATGTACACCGAATTCAGATGTTGAATTTAAGCCTTGTTAGAACTTCTCACCTTTTCATCGTTTTCACTGGAGGTAGATGATAATCTCTTCGATTCTTTCTTGTTCTTTTTAGACTTCTTTTTAGACTTCTTTTTATGCATATTTAGTATACGTCCCTGTTTGGACGAAAGACGGCAACACCACAGCAATGAAAAACTAACTAAGAAGACCGCGTTTGAAACTGGAGAACGTTTTGGAAAGGATTGTTCATGTCTTGAGGTGAAGGCAATAGCTTGTCATCCTTACTGTAAAGTAAAGTGATTTGTATTGCAGCGAGACAGATGAGGACAAGTGTCTGCTGGCTATCTACATCTCTTTTCGCAAGTTGTATCTTTTCCGAAGGAGTGTATACATTAAATGGATCAAATGGAAACCGGTAAAGGAAGCTAAGTATGCTACGTAGCAACAGTCACCACCACCACGTGTGTTCTGTCTCTTTTACACTTTCTTCCTCAAATACAGTATTACGTAGAATTAGCTAGATAACCACGCAGTAAGGTGCAGTAGCCAAGTCACAATAATATATAATTATTGTCAGTTGGCAAAGCGTAGTATCAAGTTTAAACACGCTCACCTGAGTGCACAAGAGGAGAAAATTTGACAGCTGCTAGTAAACAAAACATCCGTACTACTAGTCACGTGGAACAGATTTTGGTCAGTATTAGGATTCATGGGATTTGTAGTTTCGCTTTTGTAGTTCAGTTGTGCTTTAACTTCCACGCATCATTCATTGCAAATGTAGATTTTATTGTTTTAATTGTATATCTGCAACTAGTCTTTGTTTTTAAACACTGTTATCATTCACTTCACAATAGTCGCCGACAAAATAACAGGATTTAAGATAAACTACATTGTACGGATTTTACGTAGCTGTGTGGCGTAGAAAACTGGCGCCTACGAATTTTTCGGTCGAGTAAAATGGCAGAGCTCAGGGAAGGCGACGCAGGACAACTACACCAGGGGGACGTCGATATAAAGGGTAAGGAAACGTCAATTGTTTATTTTATACAAAAAATAATCAAACAATTAATTTGAACAAAATGGGTACCGTCCACAGAATCCATTATCTGAGGTAGATTTGCCGCGAACACGACTTTTGAACTGCATAAGTACATAAGGGCCTCAGCACGGAGCTCCGCCATGGGACCTAGTAGTAAATAACCTCAATAACAGGAAATGGGCTATGTCAAAAACGTTTTCGTTATCATATTATGCGATGCTATGCCAGTTTCATCGCATGGAATTCAGTGAAACATCCAAATGAAACGCGCTTATTATAGAATTTAAAAGGCACGGTCTGATCGCGGAGCTCCACGACAGGGCCGTAGGATAGCGGTGAAAATTTGACAGTAGCCTACCATCATCAGCGCTCCCCGTATTGCCTTGTTCGGACCAGGAAGGGGAACATCTAATAGGCTACTATGCTTAAACTGTTGACATGTAAATGTTATAAGTGAGCATGTACACCTTTGCTTGTGGACTCGGCTCGAATGGTTTGCTAAATAAACCTCTCCAAATACGTGGTTTGCTCAATGACCGTTAAGTATGCGTTCTATTTGAACCCAATCTCGAGAGTTTATGAGCCGAGTTGAACAAATGTGTCCCGTGAACCCATGTCAAGTCAGGTCACGATGGCAAGTTATTTGTACTTTGATCTCCCATTGCACAGTGAAAGTGAACATCTAGCTCTCCATGTCCAATAGGTGGTGGTGAAGATCCACGCACACACCAAGCAAATGATGAGACTGTCTCCTCTGTTGGCACTGATACGAAGGCTGAGGCCGGGGAAGTGGGAGACAGCGATGCTAAGCCGTCAACAACAACCATCGGTAAGCACCGAGTCCTTTATATCCTGTTTGAATTGTTTCGCCCCAACTCTGTATTCATTGTTTTCTTGTGCTTGTTACAGAGAGACATCTCTCTATCCAGACCAAACTGGAAGGGCTGGAGGTGCTTGTTGATCTTAATGGTGGTAGGTATATCTTCCTCTAAGGGCTTGATCAGTGTATTGATCTATGATTCCCATTGACAACAAATTGTGTGTGTGTGTGTGTGTGTGTGTGTGTGTGTGGTGTGTGTGTGTGTGTGTGTGTGTGTGTGTGTTAGCTGGGAGAAAGTCCTGCCCACTCTGCCCTGAGGAGAAATTCAAGGCCTGCTACAGTCACAAACTCAGACGCCATCTTCAGAACCTCCACTGGAAAGTCTACGTGGAGTTTGAGGGTAGGAAAAAAACAAACACAAAATCGCCACACTAAGATACTAAATCCGTATAGTGTCGATTTCTCTCTATATGCGTGTGTGTTAGTTCCTCTCAACCTGTTGGAACCTTATCAGCTGCAGCACAAGGACTGACTAAGCAGTATGTAGGTGGAACCGTTTGATTTTTTTTTCTACATTTATTTTTATATTTTTTACCTCTGCTTACCTCTTCAAGGGTCCGTTTGTATCGTAATGCTGTTTAAAATCCCTGCACGCAAAACAGCTTTAGCAGTCTTAGTCAGCCGTAGAGAGCTCGTTGCGTAACGTTTATAGATCTCACCCACCACACTGGATTTAGGTGATGTACCAGTAGAATTAATGGTGTTTGTAGGCTCGTGTTCACTCTAAGTAAATGCTAAATTCACAAATTATAATCCTTTATACTTATGTTATTGAAAGTTTTTGAAGAGACGTAGACTCAAGTGTTTTAAAATATCACCCCCTGTCTCTGTCTCGTCAGTCTCGTCTCTAGTATAGTCTGAGTCTAGCTCGAGATCTGATAGTATCGTAGAGATCTCTCTCTCTCTCTATGTCTCTCTCTCTCTCTGTCTCTATCTCTAGCTCGTCTCTCTCCGTTCTCTCTCTCGTCTCTCTCTCTATCTCTCTATCTCTCTCTCTCTCTCTCTCTATCTCTCTCTCTCGTCTCTCTCTCTCTCTCTCTCTCTCTCTCTCTCTCTCTCTCTCTGTCTCTCTCTCTCTCTCTCTCTCTCTCTGATGACCTTTGACCTCCTTACAGGTCAGCGGATGTGCATCTGTCACCTGCCCTGTCGCCAGCTGAAGCCCAACCTCAATGGAGACCAGGTCAGAAGCGTTAGATCATGTGAGGGACTTCCTGTTAGAGATTGTGCCATTTCTATATCATCTCCAATTTCAGTGCACATTTATATATGTATATGTGTTTGTGTGTGTGTGTCTGTGTGTCTGGGTGTGTGTGTGTGTCTGTGTGTGTGTGTGTGTGTGTGTGTGTGTCTGCGTGTGTCTGTGTGTGTGTGTGTGTGTCTGTGTGTGCGTGTGTGTGTGTTCTCCCCCAGGCCTCAGGACGGCTGGTGGCCCACTACCACTGCGTCGTGTGTTCAGTCACCATCGCCCGTAAGACCGACATGATCAGCCACCTGAAGCGTCACGTGAACAAGGGCGAGACGGAGGCCAGCTACTCCAGCAGCTCCGACATGCCCTGCGAGGAGCCAGGGACGGATCTGAACCAGGAGGGTAAGATGGCTGAGCGGTTAGGGAATCTGGCTGTTAATCAGAAGGTTGCCGGTTCGATTCCCGTGTGTAAATGTCATCACCTGCAGAGCAAACGGAGCCCAAATAATCCCAGACATAAGTTTTTTTAAATTATTTATCATTATTTATTATTTTATTATAATATTATCTCTTTATTTTTCTTTCTACTGTTATGGTTTTAATATGTGGCTGAATCGACCAATCATCTCCCTCCTCTCGCTGTTTGTCTTTGTCATTGGCTGGCAGTTTCCTCTGGACAGGCCTATGAGATCATGAAGGAGCTGGGGACCAATGTGCAGCTGCTGCCCAACCACACCACCCCTCAGAAGACCGACACGTACTTCAACCGCAAGATGAAGACTAACAGGTCAGAGAGACTCTCAGGGCCCGAGCGCTACGACGGTGCAGATCTCAGTGATGCAGATCTGGAGACTTCACTTTGTGTGTTTCAGGCAACTGGCGTTCTGTGCACTAGCAGTTTTAGCCGAGGAGAGGAATCCATTGGAGTGTCTAGATGCGTTTGGAGCCACAGGTGAGCAAAGAGTGTGTGTGTGTGGGAAATTCCAGCACTCAGCTACGATGCCTGTTACAAGCACGGAAGATCTACTGTTACAGCATCCTACATCACATAACATCTTGTTTGTGCATCAGTAGAGTTAGGATCGCCGTGGTGATTAGGATTTCATTGATTTTGCGGCTTTACACAAACCACATCTCACCACAGAAAATGGTAGTTAACTGTAGATGTGAATATACAAATTGTAAACAATGCGTTTGCTGACGCCCTGTTCTCTACGACCGCAAGGCATCATGGGACTCCAGTGGGCGAAACACCTCCGGAACGCCGTCAAGGTGACCATAACCGACATCAACGAGACGTGCGTCAAAATGATCCGCGAGAACTGCCACCTGAATCACATCCGTGTGGAGGGGGGTTCCCGGGGGGCCCGGACCCCCGACGTACCCGACGTGGAGGTGCCAGTGCCCATCGCCACGGTGGAGGTCACCAAGATGGACGCCAACGTGATCATGCATCTACGTCCCTTCGACTACATGTGAGTGGGATCGGGACGAGAAGTTCTTTACCGTCGAAAAAATTTAGTTCGGGGGAGAAAACTCGCCTTTGAAAGTACAAACAATTATGCGTCATCTATACTGAGCTAAGACGACATCGCAACGTTTTTGCTCGCACCGTTACGTAACCGTTGTTTCCACGGCGGCGATCGCAGACACCTGGATCCGTTCGGCACGGCGGTGAACTACCTGGACGCGGCGTTCCGGAACGTGCGTAACCTGGGCATCATCTCCGTGACGTCCACGGACACCGGCTCGCTCTACTCCAAGTCCCTGAACGTCACGCTGCGTCACTACGGCTGCCAGATCGTCAGGACGGAGTACTACAGGGAGCTGGCCGCCAGGATGGTGCTCGCAACCGTGGCCAGGTGGGCGTGGCTACCTTCTCTAGGATGTGGAGACACCGTGTGTGTGTGTGTGTGTGTGTGTGTGTGTGTCTTCATACAAGCCAGATTTTACAGAGGGATCAGTGCATCAACTTGTGTGTGTGTGTGTCTTCATACAAGCCAGATTTGACAGATCAGTGCATCAACTAATGTGTGTTTGTGTGTGTGTATATGTGTTTATGTGTGTGTTTGTGTGTATATATGTGTTTGTGTGTGTGTGTGTCTGTGTGGTGTGTGTGTGTGTCTGTGTGGTGTGTATATGTCTGTGTGTGTGTGTGTGTGGTGTGTATATGTCTGTGTGTGTGTGTGTATATGTGTGTGTGTGTGTGTATGTATATGTGCGTGTATGTGTGTGTGTGTGTGTGTGCGTGTATATGTGTGTGTGTGCGTGTATATATGTGTTTATGTGTGTGTATATGTGTATGTATATATGTGTTTGTGTGTGTGTGTGTGTGTGTGTGTATATATCTGTGTCTCCCAGGGCGGCGGCTCGCTGCAACAAGGGCATCGAGGTTCTTCTGTCCGTGGCTGTGGAGCACTTTGTCCTGGTGGTGGTGCGGGTCCTCAGGGGCCCCACGCAGGCGGACGAGTCGGCCAAGAGGATGCAGCACCTCATCCACTGCCAGTGGTGTGAGGAGAGGGTCTTCCTCAAGCAAGGCAGCATGGTGGAGGGTGAGCAGGACCCAGGACACACACCTTGAACATGGGGTGGCTAACCCTGGTCCCTCGAGAGCCCCTGTCCTGCATGTTTTAGTTGTTTCCCTGCTCCAGCACACCTGATTCAAATGAACGGTCGTTACCCGGTTTCCACAGAGCTTGATAACGAGCCACTTATTTGAATCAGGTGTGCTGGAGCATGCAGGCCAGGGGCTCTCGAGGACCAGGGTTGGCGTTCTGAACAGAAACAAGAATAGCATGTGAAGTGTGTTTAGGGCCTTTATAATATCTGTTGTTGAGGGAGCATGTGTGAGTATTTGTAAGCACCGTCTTGAATCGGCGAAGTAGAAAGACACCCAGATTTGAACGTGAGTTGTGTACTTTGTCGTCTCCAGAGAGCCTCTACAGGCAGCTGCCCTGTAACTGTCATGGTAGCATGCCAGGCAAGACCGCTGTGGAGCTGGGGGCCTCTGTGGTAGAGTACCTGACCATCACCTCAGCACTCCAGCACAACAAATACTTGACTAACCCGAATTCCATCGTTTTCTTTTTCTGTTGCTATGCTAAGATCTGAGTGTGTGTGTGGTGTGTGTGGTGTGGCGTGTGTGTGTGTGTCTCCACAGGTCAGGGCCTCTGTTTAACTCTGGCTTCCTGAGGAGAATGCTGTTTGCAGCTGTCCAGCACAGCATGGAGGACATCCAGCCTCTGGTCAAGACTCTCATCTGTGAGTCCGAGTGCACCACCCTGAAGTCCTCCGTCCACGGGGCCTCCACCCTCGTCAACCAAGGTGTGTGTGTGTATGGCTGAGCGGTTAGGGAATCGGGCTGTTAATCGGAAGGTTGCCGGTTCGATTCCCGGCCCGTGCTAAATGAAGTTGTGTCCTTTGGCAAGGCACTTCACCCTACTTGCCTCGTGGGGATGTCCCTGTACTTACTGTAAGTCGCTCTGGATAAGAGCGTCTGCTAAATTACTTCATGTAAATGTGATTCCGTTGACTTCCTGTTTCATTTCTCCCTCAGTGGAATGTGGCGTTGTCATCAAGACATTACAGAAGGTTGAGGACTCCGGGTTCTCTGACCAGACAGGCGAGCGACTTTTTTATAACCACGTTTTCATCGGCTTTCCTCTAAAAACAGTCGAACTTCTTCCATCTTCAAACTCTCTTCCACACTCATTTTCCATCAAAACTCTTGTTTCTAGACATTAAATCAATTCTGGCTTTTCACAGTGTGGAGCCGTTTTAGGAGAACCCTTAGTTACAAGTTGTACTGTGATGTCACTTCCTACAGGAAAGAGGAAGTCCGGGGAAGAGCCTGGTAATGTTGTGAAGAAACTGAAGTCCGACGCGTCTCTGGAACATCCGGCGTTCTATTACAGCATCCACCGCCACAGTATCAGAGGCATGAACATGCCCAAGTGAGTGACCTCCACCTCCCCTCCAACTGGGATCTTTTGAACTTTGACCCTCAAGCCGAGTGGCTGGGGGGACACAATGAGTGTATTGCAATCTTAAAAATGTTTCATATTGTATTCTGTAAAG
This sequence comes from Mallotus villosus, assembly GCA_903064625.1. Lineage (NCBI taxonomy): Eukaryota > Metazoa > Chordata > Actinopteri > Osmeriformes > Salangidae > Mallotus > Mallotus villosus. The sequence goes on from CAEFZP010002912.1 coordinate 46,851, forward strand.
GGATTCAGACTCACAGTAGAGATGTCTGAGGGCACTGATGTTGTTGGCAGACCTGCACTGTGTCCATCCATTCATTCATTCATTTCCCACCTCTCTATATTTCTCTCTCTGTCTTACTGTCTCTGTCTCTCTCTCCGTCTCTCTCTCTCTCTCCGTCTCTCTCTCTCTCTCTGTCTCTCTCTCCGTCTCTCTCTCTCTCTGTCTGTCTCTCCGTCTCTCTCTCTCTCTCTCTCTCTCCGTCTCTCTCTCTCTCTCTGTGTCTCTCTCTCTGTCTCTCTCTCTCTCTCTCTCTCTCACTCTGTCCAGGTTGAACAAGTTCCTCCAGTACCTGACTGAAGCAGGGTTTCGAGTGAGCAGGACTCACTTTGACCCGACCGGGGTTCGAACCGATGCCACCCTGGAGCAGTTCAAGTCTGTGCTCACCAAGTACAGCGTCCCCACCAACACCAACACCCCCGCGGGCCAGACAGGGCCTCGGGATCGAGCAGGCTGGGAGGGGGGCGGACTGATCCATCTCGACCCCGGGAGGGGGGGAATCTGCTGGATCAGAACCAAAGAGTTCTGATAGCACTGATTACATCTACCTGTTTAACTTCCCAGTTGGTTTACCGTTTTACCTCTCTAGTGGGAGACAGTGGTATTCAAACCAAAATCAACAACTTCTTCCATTTCTGTCAGTGCTAACCAAACTGAGCCTAACAGAACAAAGACCCATGATATTTATTTGTTTTGGCTTGACGGAATGCTCCGGAATATTTTTTCTTTTCAGTTGCAAGTTTGAGTTCTCTTTTTTGGGGGGGTACATTTGTACTCTGTGTTATAAAATAGTTATTAAAACGTTCACAGTTGTGTGCCTATGTCAGAATGTGGTCATTGCTTTTCTTGGAATTCCTTGCGATTTCGACCTGAGAAGAGAGAGAAGCATGTGTTGACATGTTTCACACCGTCACAGGGGTCCATAGTTGATCCCCCCCTCAATTCCTTAAATCTACAGTATGTCGCCAGGTTTTCAAATATGAGGGAAATATTATAGACTACTGAGTATGTATAGAAATATATATATATATATAGGCTATATACAATATTTCATTCATCAATGAATATACATTGTTTATAGTAGCCTAATAGTATGAATCTGCATACGGGGGTCGACTGTCAACGGACAAAGGTGGACAATAAGGTAACATGAGCTCTCCTGCTTTTGATAAAAGCGTTGTAACATGTCCTCAAGAATGCTAGACAAGGATGTGATGAAGGATCTAGCGCCGTGTTGAATGGGGACTTTGCGTTGACTCGTTTTCCGTCTATTGACGCCCGTCAGTGAAATAGTCGGGAGAGAAGGAGAGAAGTCGTACGGAACCTCGATCGGTGCCACATTATACACCTGAGGAGCGAACTGTACCTGCCGCTACAATTGTCCACGGAAGCTGGCAAAATGGGAATATCCGCGTCCAGTCTACTGGATGAAAGTACATCCAACTACATAAAAGGTAAAACTGGATCCCTAGTTTGGTCTGTTTCGACGGTGTAAACCTTGTATTTTTTGTCAAGACGTTAGCCCATTTTAGGAAGCCATTCAGGAATGATATACTTTTTTAAGTAGCCTATGGCATAGCCCGTCCTGCGTCAAATTCGTCGCTTGAAAACTACCCTTGATCAAATTGATTTTAAGTTGTTTATTGTTTTCATGTTTCTAGCTAGCCTATATATTTTCATACAACCGCCTGCTGATGTATATTTGTCTATTGATTGAATCATTTTGCAACTAAACAGCAATGTTGGACATGAATGACGCGAATATTTCAGGAATCTCAGATGAATTGTGTGTAATGTCAGTTACCGCCGTATCATAAATCCATGATATGGATATAAATATAGATATAATCGGAACTTTTAAAGTAAAGATTAGTCACGTTTAGTTTTAATACGGGGGCAATTTGTCTAAAGCTGCATAAAATACACTAGTTCACAGGGGCTTGTGCAGGTGTGTAGGTGTGTAGATCTCTGTGATCAGGGTGTGTAGGTCTCTGTGATCAGGGTGTGTAGGTGTGTAGATCTCTGTGATCAGGTCAGTCCTGGCATCCTCACCCTCCAGCTGGAAAGTGAGAGGGAGTATGAAGTGCCAAGACCTGTTTGACATCTCTCTGTCTCTGTCTCTATCTCTGTGTGTCTCTGTCTCTCTCTCTCTCTGTGTCTCTCGCTCTCTATCATCAGGTTACTATGGTGTCTATTGAGAAAAGGGTGGGGGTCACTGGAGCAATGTGGTTCTGACTAATTGTGTGTGTGTGTGTTTACGTGGGTAGTATTGATGAGGTAGCAGACTTTCATTTCCCTTCATCAACTCTGAGATGAAAAACAACACATCGGTTCCCCAGAGTCCTCTGTGTACCCTGAAACAGCCAGCAGCTATGGAATCTCTCTAGGCTTCCAGAAGACAGCGTTATGGATGATATTTCTCCAAGCTGCCGCTCTCATTTCTTTTGTTCTAATATTCCAGCCTCCGATTCTGCTGTTTTTGCCAGTTCTCTCCCAGCTGGTGTTACACAATCCTCCCAGAAATTCAAACGCTTGGCAGTTGGAAGCGGTTGCCCTCAGATGTGTGCCCAGTGCTGTTGTGGAGAGAGGAATCAGGCCCGACTGCGTGCGATATGGTCTTAAAGCCCACCTTGTTCTCCTCTCAGGCATGCTAGGGAGTCAGATGGCCGAGCGGTTAGGGAATCGGACTATTAATCGGAAAGTTGCCGGTTCGATTACCGGCGGGTGAAAAAATGACGTTGTGTCCTTGGGCAAGGCGCTTTACCCTACTTGCCTCGGGGGAACGTCCCTGTACTTCCTCATGTAAATGCTGAGGAAAATGTGTTTCCTCCAATCAAACGCTTAACTCTCCTGCTTTGACTGTGTCATGGTGAGGTTGGTAGAGAGGGAACCCTGGGAACAATATCGCAAAATGGCTGTCGACGATGACGACGCTCATGGCAGGAAGTGACTGTGCAGCGTGTTGTATGTGATCAGGTTTCACTGCAGGTGGAATTAACAAGCAACATGTTGTCAGTTCTCGGGACGACAGCTGACAGTGGGAAGATGGAATCCTAAACAGGCTCTTCCATTCCACCATGACGTCACCAAAAACCAGTTCTACATGTCATAAAAATATGTCTTTGCCAGGTAGAGCGATGATGGGGAGGATGATTAAAAATCAGAATGAGGCGTATGAGATGAAACTGCGATCACACGATCTTCTGTTCTTAGCGTGATCTCAGGATGAGCGAGCATGAGCAAGCAAAGGGGTGTGGGGGAAAACAACATCAGAATGTAACAAAATGATTCAGGGTTACATTGCGTTAAAGAGCCTCAGGACTTGGGAAAGATGATGTAAACAAACGGCAAACGGAGCAGTTTGCTGACACACATCCTCTCTAAGCCTTCGTGGAACAGTGATTCGTCACAATACGAACAACACAGATAGTTGGGTTCGAATATAACGCACTGAAAGTATTTTAGGCTCACCCCGGGCATAGTAGAGCCAGCGCTGGATGAAGAGGTTTCAAGTACAGTATTAACAGGAGCTTTACAACCCAGGCAGTGGGCTACACTGCCCAGGTAGGAGATAGCCTGAGAGGTGTAACATGATACTGTGTACACACACAAATATACCACACCTGCACGCACACACACACACACACACACACACACATGCACACATGCACACACAGACACACAACCTTGGTCTGAAGCACACCTCTCTATATTTAACTCTTCAAATAGGTAACGATTATAACAAGACTGCTGATTTTCGTAGTGTGACCGAGTGCGCGCGTGTATATCGTTTGAAACACACGTACGAAACACAGCGTGTTAGCATACATGTTGCTAGTGTGTTAGCCTGGGTTCATCTGCATGTTCTAAACAGGTGTGGTGGTAAACTGGAAGAACAGGTGTTTCCAGTGAAACAGGGTTTGCGTGTGCGACACGCCCCTCTTACCCGCACACACACACACACACACACAGACACAGACACACACACACAGACACACACACACACACACACACACACACACACACCCTCCCAGAGAACAGCCTGGGTCTTGGAAGCAGGAGCCATTGTTAGTGTGATACAGGCTTGTTTCACAAACAACACTTAGGATTTGATTTGAACCGTGCGACCCAAACTGGAACACATACGTCATCGCCATGGGGATAGCTGGGAGTCTTTTCTAGCAGACCCCACAAGAATAACTGATGTGTTGATAATACTTCACACTCATTTATGTTTCTGTCACATTGCACTCTGTGTTGACACTGTAGCAGTGATGTGAGACAGTCTGTCTCTGTCAGTCACACGTACACACACATACTGACACACACACACACACACACAGACTGACACACACACACACACACTCTCTCTCCTGCTGCCATGCTAACAATCCTCCTTTGCATACCCGCAGAGCTTGGAAAGGGAAAACAGTAAACAAACTACTAAACAGATTTGACCTGCTTTGTAATGAGGGTAAGATGAAGTCTGGATTTGGACCTTCACAAGCTTGTAAAGTTAGAAGAACCAATGTAGCTTTCTCACAGGCTGACCTCTCTCTTACCACACACACACCACACACACACACACACACCACACATCAACCTAAAAACAATTTTGAATGAGAGCAGGGAGCAGGATATCCACTTACTGAGTGTCTGGGGGGGAAGTGGATATGAGGGCTGTTTTCATCGTCTGTGATCAGCGGGGAAGCGTCCTTGTTAGGGCAGAAGGGAAGAGCGGACACGGAACCGAGGGGAGAGCGGGGAAGGAACCAGCGACACACACAGTATTGTTACACGCTGGAGGGGTCTGAGGAAATAACATGGAGTCCCCCAGGAGCTTGAACAGCACGCCTGTAGAGCTGCTGAATCTGTCTCCATATCTCTCTCCTCCTGACTCTGTGTGCCTCCATATCTCTCTCCTCCTGACTCTGTGTGCCTCCATGTCTCTCTCCTCCTGACTCTGTGTGTCTCCATGTCTCTCTCCTCCTGACTGTGTGTCTCCATATCTCTCTCCTCCTGACTGTGTGTCTCCATATCTCTCTCCTCCTGACTGTGTGTCTCCATATCTCTCTCCTCCCGACTGTGTGTCTCCATATCTCTCTCCTCCTGACTGTGTGTCTCCATATCTCTCTCCTCCTGACTGTGTGTGTCCCCATGTCTCTCTCCTCCTGACTGTGTGTCTCCATATCTCTCTCCTCCTGACTGTGTGTCTCCATATCTCTCTCCTCCTGACTGTGTGTCTCCATATCTCTCTCCTCCTGACTGTGTGTCTCCATATCTCTCTCCTCCTGACTGTGTGTCTCGATATCTCTCTCCTCCTGACTGCGTGTCTCCATATCTCTCTCCTCCTGACTGTGTGTCTCCATATCTCTCTCCTCCTGACTGTGTGTCTCGATATCTCTCTCCTCCTGACTGTGTGTCTCCATATCTCTCTCCTCCTGACTGTGTGTCTCCATATCTCTCTCCTCCTGACTGTGTGTCTCCATATCTCTCTCCTCCTGACTGTGTGTGTCCCCATATCTCTCTCCTCCTGACTGTGTGTCTCCATGTCTCTCTCCTCCTGACTGTGTGTCCCCATACCTCTCTCCTCCTGACTCTGTGTGTCCCCATGTCTCTCTCCTCCTGACTCTGTGTGTCTCCATATCTCTCTCCTCCTGACTCTGTGTGTCTCCATATCTCTCCTCCTGACTGTGTGTCTCCATATCTCTCTCCTCCTGACTCTGTGTCTCCATATCTCTCTCCTCCTGACTGTGTGTCTCCATATCTCTCTCCTCCTGACTCTGTGTGTCTCCATATCTCTCTCCTCCTGACTGTGTGTCTCCATATCTCTCTCCTCCTGACTCTGTGTGTCCCCATATCTCTCTCCTCCTGACTCTGTGTGCCTGTAGAGCTGTGTGCTGAATCTGTCCCCATATCTCTCTCCTCCTGACTGTGTGTGTCTTTAGATATTTCTGTCTGTCTTCATTCTTTATTTCATTTTCTCTCTCTCTCTTTTTGTCTTTCTTTCTTTTCTTTTACGTCTTTTTTCTTTAGTTCTGTCTCGCTCTCTTTCTCTCTCTCTCTCTCTTTCTGTGTCTTTCTTGTTAAATAACTATTTAATAACGTGCGCTTGTCCTCTGGAGGTACATCAAGGTCTCACCCAAGCGCAGAACACACTCCTGTTTCCATAGTGATGTGGGGGCGCACCATGGATACGTGCCGTTACCAGCTCTGAGGCACGCTAGCTATCAAAACTACCGACCACAGTGTACAAAAACTGATTAGATCGGGATGAAAACACGTGAGAGGTCATGACCGTAGTGTGTGAACACAACATAGGGCGTCAGATGGCTGAGCGGTTAGGGAATCGGGCTATTAATCAGAAGGTTGCCAGTTCGATTCCCACCCGCGCAAAAATTACGTTGTGTCCTTGGGCAAGGCACTTCACCCTACTTACATCGGGGATGGCCCCTGTACTTACTGTAAGTCGCTCTGGATAAGAGCGTCTGCTAAATCTACTAAATGTAATGTCTGGGGCGGTAGAGCGCACACACTGTCAGGAGATTCTCTCCGTGTGGAGGGGTAATAGTTATTGACAGGAGAGGTGGAGCTTTACCCTGCAGACGCCTCACGGACTGTGGGAACGCCTGGATGTAGGCTGCCTCCACCGCCTGGGCGGCCGGGAGGGAAGCACCGGTGAAACGGGAGAGGGTTTGTGGGTACATCACGACCGGTGAAACGGGAGAGGGTTTGTGGGTACATCACGACCAGTTGATGTTCTGCAGAGGGGTGGCTGCTGTGGCGCCAGCAGAGAACAGAGAGAGAAAGAGATCTGGCCGATCGCAGCGGAACGGTGGCCTTGGAGCTGCACGACTACACACACGCACAGACACACACACACACACACACACACACACACACACACACGCACTCACACACAAGCACACACACACACACACACACAAGCACACACACAGTAGACACATTCGTAGGTCGTTACATACAAGCAAGGATTCAAAGGAACCCAGAGAAGGAGGGATGATCTGTAAGGACAGCGCTGTGTAGCCGGAACGCTCGATGTGCTGTGAACTCCCATATCTGTTAGTGGATGATGTCACCTGGGGTTTGTCATTCCGTCTCTGAAGGGAGTTGGTTGCTGCGTCTTGCTCTGGGGAGAGATGAAGTCATCTCTGAGATCACTGTGGAAAAATGCGAGCGAATGTGAGCAGGGCTGTTTGGGTAAACTTGCCGTTTCCACACCCTGCTATTACTAAGAACTGAGACTGTGCAGTAAAACATAAAGCACTGACCCATTTGTAGGCTCATGGGAAATATTTTTATGCTCGAGTTGCCAATGTGAAGTCTGTACAATACACACATTCGGTTACAAGCGAATGTACAATCTTAATATGTGTGTGTGTGCGTGTGTGTGTGTGGTGTCTCTGTGTCTCTGTGTGTGTCTCTGTGTGTGTCTCTGTGTCTCTGTGTGTGTCTCTGTGTGTGTCTCTGTGTGTGTGTGTCTCTGTGTGTGTCTCTGTGTGTGTCTCTGTGTGTGTGTGTGTGTTTCTGTGTGTGTCTCTGTGTGTGTGTGTGTGTTTCTGTGTGTGTCTCTGTGTGTGTGTGTGTGTGTCAGGTCGAGCAGAGGCTGACCTGCAGGAGTTCAGCCCCCACTACAGGAGGCAGTACTCAGTGTCCAGCTTCTCTAAGGTGCAGGAGGAGCTACAACAGAGGAAGACCGAGGCCACACGCCTGCTGCAGCAGAGGGTGACTTGAGAGAGAGAGAGGGGGCGTGTGAGAGTCGTGTGAGAGTGGGGTGGGTGACGGGTGTGTAGTGTGAGTGTGGGGCGAGTGTTCCCGTGGGTGTGAGTGGTGGGGGTGGGTGGCGGGGTTAGTCTGGTTGGTGTCTGTGTGAGATGTTGTAGCGTGGGTGTGGGCGTGTGGAGTGCGCGAGTGGGGTGTTGGGTGTAGAGCGGTCGGGTGGAGTGTGTGGGATCTGGTGTGGTGGTGTGATGCAGATGTGGGGTGGGTGGGGGTTATATCGTGGGTGTGTGTGTCATCGGTGTGTGTGTGTGTGTGTCGGGATGTGTGGGGTGTGTTTAGTCGGGGTGGGTGTGTGTGGTGTTATCTGTGGTGTGCTGGTGTAGGGGTGTGAGTGTCGAGGGTATGAGAGCGCGAGGCGCCCAGTGAGCGTGTGTGTAGTGGTGTAGTGTGTGTGTGTGTGTGGTAGAACACCACGTTCTAGCGGTGTGTGTTCCCGAGTGAGAGGACCCCCACATCACAGATCAAACCCTGATCAGGGCGAGTGAGAGTTGAACTTCAGTACGACTGTTCCGCACTTCTCCAACTTCTGACAGCTGTGATGTCTGCGTTGTGATTGGTCTGCATTCACCAGATTGCTTTTGGTCAGGCGAAATCCCCATAGTCACTGAAGCGCTAACCGTTAGCTCGTAGCTTCACCAGGGTCCCATGTGTTTCCTATAGGCTGCTCCGGAGGAAGGGGCGGTCCTGTACGAGGACAACGCCCTCTACTTCGATGAAAACAGGAAGTGGAAGGAGAGGTACATGGTGGTGCGTGCCAACTACTGCCTGGAGTGTCACGACAGCTTTGAGGTGAGCGCATTTCAGTTTGTAATTGGTCTCGGACACCTTGAATGACAATTTAATTGGAGAGCCTGTGAGCACGGTATCATGAAGAGTTATGTGTGTTCGTTAGCAACAGAACAGGGATGCTTTGTAGACTCATGTGTAGTGTCACCTCTTCTCCTCTCCTCTAGTCCTTCATGAAAGGGGTTCTTCCAAGCCAAAGACTTCTGCCAACAGGGGGCGCTGTGCTGACTACCGAAGAGAAATACATGGTTATGGTGGACAAATGTTTCCCCGAGGAAGTCAACAGTGAGTACACACACACACACACACACAGACACACCACACACACACACACACAGACACACCACACAGACACACACACCACACACAGACACACCACACAGACACACCACGCACACACACACAGACACGCCCAGGGGGTGACTCGAATCCACAGGGTCGTTGACTCACCCCTCGGTTGCTAGACGACATCACACACACCTAGTGAGAGGTCTTCCTCTGTCATGGAAACGCTCGTTCGGTTGACTCTGGGAATCCCACTGAAAACACCCCAAACGGCACCTCTGGCTCTACGCCTGTTCTAACATGCCCTCAGGAACCGGAACCATCAATCCCCTGTTCTTCCCAAAGAACATGGGGGGAATGCCATACTTTCTTGTTCTTTGTTGTGAGCTGAGACACCCCTGTTGGAGGGTGTGTAGACTTTAAGAAGGGTTCCGTGGTTCCCCAGCTCCTGTGTGCAGTAGGCTGCTGTAAGAAGGGTTCCTGTGGTTCCCCAGCTCCTGTGTGCAGTAGGCTGCTGTAAAGAAGGGTTCCTGTGGTTCCCCAGCTCCTGTGTGCAGTAGGCTGCTGTAAGAAGGGTTCCTGTGGTTCCCCAGCTCCTGTGTGCAGTAGGCTGCTTTAAGAAGGGTCCCTGTGGTTCCCCAGCTCCTGTGTGCAGTAGGCTGCTGTAAGAAGGGTTCCTGTGGTCCCCCAGCTCCTGTGTGCACTGGGCTCTTTAAGAAGGGTTCCTGTGGTTCCCCAGCTCCTGTGTGCAGTAGGATGCTTTAAGAAGGGTTCCTGTGGTTCCCCAGCTCCTGTGTGCAGTAGGCTGCTTTAAGAAGGGTCCCTGTGGTTCCCCAGCTCCTGTGTGCAGTGGGCTGCTTTTAGACTCGTAGAGGACGGGC